>JALPQD010000156.1:3582164-3977164 GCA_023101885.1 Typhlomys cinereus | reverse complement strand
GAGGCCAGAAGCCACGGCCCCCCTCCACCCCGGTGTGACCGTATCCTTCCCACGGAACCTTGGTAGGACAGGATGGGGCTGCAGGAAATGGCCTCTCTGCTGGCAAACAGCTCCGAGGTTCAGGTGGGCATTGCTCCTCTGAGGCTGACGTCAGCCCTGGGGACAGGTGACGGATGTGGGGGTGGGGGGATGCTACTGGATCTATTTAGGTCAGCAGGTCAAGGTGGCTGATCAATAGATAACAGTGCACAAGAACTCCTCCCAACCCCCATTAAGCACAAGAAACCACCCTGCCCCACATATTAATGGTGCGGAGAGGACCCTACTGGGGATGCTTCAAGTTCAAAGTTCACAGCAGATTCTTATTTCCTTTCTGTTCTACTTGCAGCACATGGAATCCAACCACTAAGGAAATGTTCCCTTCAGAGGATCAGCCCACAGGAGCTATGGCTAAGACTGCGGAGATGTGGGTCTACCACAAGCGGGGTCACAGACAAGCCCTCTGTGTGTCTCTCCCTAGTCGCACCGGACACAATCATGGCCGAGTGGCACGGGATGTGGTGAATTATGCTTCTATGGGTCTGAGATCCTCTAAGATCTGAATACTCGTCTTTATCTAAATGATCATTTCTCCAGGAGCCTTTAGCTTGATGGTGTTTTCCTTAGTTCCAAGTTAACTCAAAACAAAAGAGAAGGACGCTGTCTGCATTGGGAACTGCATGCGGGGAGACATGCATGCATTTCTGGGGCACACCGCACGGCGCATGAGCCTCTTCCCTCTCCTGTAAAATGCTTATCAGAAACCTTGAAGACATGCGAAAACTTTTCCACAGCAGGGGCCATGCGAGGGGCATGAGTGGCCTCTGGAGACACATGTAAAAGGATCTTTCATCAACTTCGAGCAAAGGTTCAATGTTTGTGCTTGGACGGAGTTGGATATCGATGCCGAAATAAAAAGCAGAACACTTCTTATTTCGCTTACCTTGAGTTCTGGCAATTGCTAGTAAGGACAGAAGAGATCAGACTTTCAGCTACACTCCCTGGGTAGGGAGCTCGTTACCGAAAGGGGACGTGGCGTCTGCCCCCACCAGAGGCAGACGGGATCTAACACATTTTTTACTTTAATATTAATGTTGCAACATGGTAATGAAAACCTGTAAGTGAAACTCTCTGGGAAAATGAATCTTCTCTCCCAAATGGTAACCAGGAAAAACGCTAAATAAATAATGCGAGGTTGATGTCAGCGAGTTCAGCTGCTGTTCTTGGCTGGGGCTTCGGAGACTTCTGAATTTTTCAGGCTCGTTGATACTGTGATCTTCCTACTCGCTGATGAACTTGTTTCAAGGCCGAGCTGAGGTTGGACGCAAGACTTTGAGCGTCCACGTCCTCGTGAGACTTCAAAAGTAAAGCAGGGTTGGAAACTCTCGCTGGCCTTTAACAAGCTCAGTGTTCATGGGGGGGGGCCCTGAGGGACAGTGGGAGGTTGGAAGGTGCTGGAGCAGCCGTTGGAAGTGGTGTAAAGTACAGACAGATCCAGCACTCACAGGAGGCCCCAGGGAAGTGCAAGTTAACAATTCTCCCAAGTGGGAGCCTCCTCAGGACTCAATTTGCTCAGTGCTCATGAGCAGGGGGGTCTAGAGCCCCCACTTAGAAGAGACGAGTTAGGCACCAAAGGCCGGTCCAGCTCTCCCAGGCCAAGGCAGCGCACACTGACGACCCCGCCAGCGCTCGTCCCTGCGAGAGCGGGAACTGAGATGCCGGCTCACCATCTCTGCGCTCCCATCTCGCCTGCAGCGGGTGGCTCCGGAGGCATCCAAGGGAGAACTGGGTGTGAAGAAATTCCAACCTAACTCATGTTGGAGGAGGCTAGAGATTGGAGGTGGGAGATCGGGGAGAAGGTGGGAAGGGAGGCCAGTCCCTCGGCGTCCCATCAGCCTCTGCCCGAGAGCAGCAGGCAGCCACAGAAGGACGAGACGGGCTCATGTCTCATGTCTCATTGTTTTCCCTAGTTGGAGACTTGTCAGAAGATGGTGCTGGGAGAGGCGCCTCGAACCATGATGAGCGGCCCTCTCTGTCCTTGTCTCTCGCCTTTCAGAATATCCATGGACCCTCATGATTCCAGGCGATATGCAGCATGTGTGTGCATGTGTGCACGTGCACATATGCTTGTGTGTGTTCATGTACATATATATGTATGTGGGCTCATGTGTACTCTATGCATGTATGCGTGCACACGCATGTTCATGTATGTGTATGTGTGTGAGTACTCAGGTGCAGATGACTATGGCTCCTGATCAGAGGGCGCCTCTGGAGCTTTAAGATGCTTAAGTAGCATCACACAGCAGGGTGCATCACGCAGTGGGGTGCGACATGCAGTGAGGGGCTCCACGCAGTGGTACTTTGCAGTTGCAGGGCTAAACATGATCCACAAGGAAGCCCTAACACGCATGTCAGAAACCGACTGAGAATCCCCCGGAGCCAAGAAGGGTCACCTTCACACGGCAGGTCCTTTTGCCCCAGGGGAAGAGCAGGGGCTAAACGTGCCAGCAGACGCTCAGAGGGATAAAGCTCTTTGAGGTCTGCTGAAATTATTAAGATGGAAAGAGCCACCTATCCCGTCCTGAAGAAAACAATCACAGAACTACAATTGTGCTTAGAATGTACAGGTCCTGAAAATGAAAGCTTCAAGTACTGCTAGAAATCTAAAGGTTGGCTTGGATGCTAGTCTAGTACAGAGTCACCCACAGTCCATGGGGATGCACCCCTGGATCTGTGGAAGAGATTTGCTTTGCGTTTGTTAAGGACCAGAATAGAACATCAATCATTTTGCTGAGAAGTATGCCGGAAGATGGAGGGCGTGAAAACTGCCCCTTGAGTTTTACTAACAATTTTTGATAATTAAGATATTTTAGCCAATTGGCCAGTTACGTCACAAATATAACCATTATATATTCAGTCATTTACTTATTCCTTCACTCACTCATGAATTTGCTCACTCATTTATTCAATAATGCTATAACCCACATACAAGGAGCCCACGCAGGGCTAGATATACATGCTCAATCCTCTTAGTCCATTTAATACTATTTTTGGAACACGGAGCATGTGTCTACTAGGTATAAAGAGGGAGGGAGGGAAGAAGGGAGGAGAGAGAGAGAGAGAAATGGAGACATGGAGAGAGAGGCAGAGACAGAGAATGAGTTAAGTTATATTTCTTGGAGCCAATCGGTCAGTTTTATGTATGTAACTTGATCCTGAGTTATAGGAGGCTTTAAAAGTTTGGGTTCACAACTATTGCTACAGTTACAGATGAGGCACCAAGGCAAGGGGAAATGGGGCTTGTGAAGAGCCCATGGGGAGGAGAAAGACACGCAGAAGTTCGGAGGAACCACGATCAGACACAGAAACCCAAGGAACTACACCTAGAACCTGCAGGGGATGAAGGAGAGGTGTGGTTTCAAAGAAGAGTTCAAGGAGCGAATTTAGCCGCATCCTCTGGTTGGCATCATAACAACCAGTGTGGCGTTTGCTGGCCGTGACTGCTTCCATCCTGACTCAATGCCCCATCACTTCCCAGTGACCCTGGTTGATTCTCAGCATCCCATCACTAGACCAAACCAGCTGACTGGTGTGGAGAGCCATGGACTCTTGTGCCAGGAACGTCCCAGACTCTTGGGTATTTGCTGGAAAGCAGCTGGGTATAGTTAGGTGTGGCTAAGATCACTATGTTATGACCCAAACTGTGGGGGTCTACCTGGTCTCCCTGTCACCCACGTTGGTAAGTCCCCAGTGACCTGCTGGCCTGATTTACATGTAAGGTTCCCTCCACAGGCTCCTGTGTTTGCATCCTTAACTGGTGCCAATATTTGGGAAGGTTGGGCACCTTTAAGAAGTGGAGATTTGCTGGAGGGAGGCTGATCGCAGTGGGCAGGCCTTGGGGTTTCTTGACCCCCTGCTTCCTCTCAGTTTGCTCTTCCCTGGTTGGGGTGCCGTGCCTCCAACCATGCCTTCTGCTGTGGGTTCCTGCCATAATGAACGCGTCTCCTACGTGTCTCCTCTGGAACTGTGAGCCAAACACAACTCCCTTTCTCCCTTAGGTGAGCGGACTTGAGTAAAAGAGAGCAACTGCTGCAGAAGAGATCATATAACTGTAACAGCTACCTTCCGGGCTGGAGAGACAGCTCAGGGGTGAAGACTCTGTCTCACAAACAGGAGGACCTGAGTTCAAATCCTGGATCCCATGTAAAAATGACAAGTGGAAGTGGAGGCAGCTTCCACTTCCAGCTCTCGGAGACAGATTCTAGGAAATCCCAGAGGGAAGCGAAAAAGAGACAGAAGTAATCCTGGATGATTCCTGAAGTCACCCTTGTGCCTCCACAGGGACACAGTGCTCTCTCTCTCTCTCTCTCTCTCTCTCTCTCTCTCTCTCTCTCTCTCTCTCTCTCTCTCACACACACACACACACACACACACGCATGTGCAGAACAACAACTACCCCATGTACCATGCTGGGTCTGCCGTCTCTCCCAGGCCCGGACTGTGGTTTTCTAGAACCTATTCTGTATCCCATGCCAGCTGTAGCCTCCTTTAAAAGGAGCAATGGAAACTTCCAGATGGTGCAATCTCTCTCTAAAATGCATTAAAAATTCAATAACAATACAGCTATTTGGGGTGGACGAAACAAAGTTTGCGGACATCAGAATTCACATTGACTTAAGAAATTATTCATACGTAAAGTTATAAAGTCACTGTAAATAATGTATTAAGATGACGGTCACTTTGCAGCGATGCAGCTGCTGTAATGGACACAGACAGGATAATGTCACGACCAAGTACAAAGCTGAAAAATATGAGTCCAACCACACACATGGCGTGCCAGCAGAGCAACGTCCAGCCCTAAATTACTGAAAGGGCTGCAAGAGCAGGAGAGTCACCCCCCCCAGCCCCGACCGCTCATCCCACACCCCGGCTCGTCTCATGCTCCCAGGGGAGACGGTCGCCAAGTTCTGTCAGATCGCAGCACCGGGGATGTGAAGGGGCGGCAGGCGGGTGAAGCAGGTGCTTCCGGGCATGAGTGGTCAGCGCGGAGAGGAAAGGAGGAGGAAGAGGGCCCAGCAGCCGTGGGGAGCCTCTGAGAGGTGTAACGATGGCAAGTGAGGACCTCTGGAAGTGGCAGACATGAGAACATTGTCTCTGGACCTGCATGGACCTGCATGGACCCAGGAGGCCGGCACCAGCGCCCGGCCATGCACAGCTGCAGCTGGGCTAACGGGGATGCCCCCTGGCTCATTTTACCTTCCTGCCCTTTCAGCTGCAGGACGAGCAAGGACAAGAAGCCACCGCGCATGTGTCCTATGCTTACTTGGATCTGCCTCACAAATCATCCCCGAGCCCAGCAAAACACTTGGAAAAAAAAAAAAAAAACCACTGCCCGGCTCCAGGCAGGAGGAAGACGGAACAGAAGGAGATGTGGTTGCTGTGATCCTTCCCAAATCCAGAGTCTGTTAGGAAGAGTATCAGCTGTGAATTCTTCCTGTATGCATTTTTCATGCATCTCTACAGGTCTTGTTTCAGTTGGGTCCTTGTATAAAACCCAAGGGAACTGTACCATTTCAAAGAGGAAGGCCCCTTTGGTAAGAGAACAAGAGAAAGAGGTAAGATGAGAAGTAAAGTTAAGCTCAGGAAACATTTGGAAGGTTCTTGAAGGGACGCCCACAGGGCAATGGGAACCGAGGCGACAGAAAAGTGTCTTGGTGGGTCAGAACACACTGAGCCGGTGGGCTGGGTTCCACCGGAAGCTTGCTTCCATTGGACAGGACAGGTTTTCGACCCTGAGAGAGCTGACACTTCAAAGTGGCAACTTTCCATGGAAAACCAAGACTCGTAGGTTCTCCTGAGCCACCAGCCCAGACCAAGGTTCTGTTTCTACGTGAGCTCAGGCGACTGGAGTTGGCTGCTCTTTTTCCTTGTCACAGTCCATGAAGACCTTGGACCCATTGCCCCTGTGACCCGATGCACCTGGGACTCACTTGCTCTTTCTGTTGACCCTCACTGACGGTAGAATGCCCAGGCTGACACTCATGTCCCCAGGCTGCTTCTGTGGTCAGCCTGAAGCTGTGCTGCTGTCTGACTGGATGAAGATACCCTCTTGGGAAACATGTCCCAAACACGGGCTCCTGGGAAGACCCCTCTCCTTCCACAACCCCCTGGCCTCTGCACTGCTGAGTGTTTCACCAAGCCCCCTGGATTCCACAGCCACGGTGCTGTGGTTGGGTGCGTTTGAATGGATGGACTTGTTAGGAATTCAAGAAGTGGGGTGGGAGGCCAGGAAGATGGCTCAGATGGGAAAGTGTTTGTCATGCAAGTGTGAGGACCCCAGTTCGATTCCCAGAGCCCTTCAGATTCTAGCACTGGAGCCAGGAGGCTCCTGCGCTTTGCTGGCCCAAGAGCTGATAATAATCAGTGAGCAATGGGTCACAGCGAGTAACCACAGCTTGGAAAATCAGAGTGGACGGTGCCTGAGGAGTGATATCCCAGACTGCCTCTGACCAGACCTACACACACACACACACACACACACACACACACACACACACACACATCGGAGTGGAGCCCAGTGTGAGGTCACCCTCAGAAAGGATCCAAGTGATTCTCATAGAACTAGGTGCCGGTTCTCATAGAACTAGGTGCCAGTTCTCTTAAGAGCTAACTGCTGGGGCTGGAGAAGTGGCTCAGGGGTTAAGCCTCTGCCTTGCAGGCGGAAGGTCCTGAGTTCGGATCCTAGACCCCACGTATAGATGCCGGGTGGAAGCGGGGGCGGCCTGCGCTTCTGGTCCTGGTAGGGCGGAGCCTATGAATCCCGGGGCAGAGTAAACGAGGAGGTGGAGGTGGTCCATGGTGGTTCCCGAATTTGTCTGTGGTTCTACACACACACACACACTCACACATACACACGCACACACGCGTATACCCACAATTGAATAAATAATAAATAATAATAAAAAAATTTAAAAAAGAGCTAACTGCTATTTACAAGAGCCCCCTTCCACCTCCCCAGGGCTCTGGCTTCCTGTCTCTCCAGATGGTCTCTTCTATTCGCATGCAGTCCCTCCAGAATGCTGTTCACCACGAGAGCCTCCCCAGAGTCAAACTGAAGTTGGTCCCATGCCTTTGGCCCTCCAGAACAGTGAGCTAAATAAACCTCTTTTCTCTATAAAGGACTCTGTCTTGGGAATTTTGTTATAGTAACTGGTTAGCTCACTAAATACACTTCCAGCTGACCTTAAGGATTGGGCCATTTCCCCCCTCTGACACTTAGAACATGTGGACATGCGCTGAGGACTGAGCTGCCATGCCAAGAGTAAGCTAAGCCAGCTTCTGGGAAGACCTGCCCGGGAAGATGCCCGGCACAGCTCCGCAGGGGCAGAGGCATGAATACAGTGGGCAGGGCTCCTGCCTCCAGCAAATACATGTCCAGGTGATTGGTTCTGCAGCTGCCAATCAAACCGCCCAGTCCCAAGGCAGTAAGAGGCTCGTAGATCATGCATAGGAACTAGGAGGCAAATGTTCCTCAGTAGCCTGGCCAGTGACCAGCAGCAGCTCCTGGTCATACTTCGAGTCTCTCGCAGGCCCTCCCCCATCACCTGGCCCCGCCCACTGGCTTCACGCCTTCACCTGGTCTCAACCCTCACTTGGCTCAGCCTCTTGTCTGGCCCCACCCTTTCACCTGGCCCTGCCTTCATCTAGGCGGGCAGTACCCCCACACCATCCCTGCCTTTGTTCAGCCATGCCCATATGACTCTGCTCACTGGCCAAGCCCCTTCACCGGAAGCCCCCCCACACCTGGCTCCGCCCCTCACCTGGCCCCGCCCCTCACCCCGCCCCTCCCTTCCTGGCTCCGCCCCTCACCTGGCCCCGCCCCTCACCTGGCCCCGCCCCTCATCCCACCCCTCCCTTCCTGGCCCCACCCCTCACCTGGCTCCGCCCCTCACCTGACCCCGCCCCTACCCAGCCCCTCCCTTCATCCGACCCCACCCTCCTGGCTCCGCCCCTCGCCTAGCCCCGCCCCTCACCTGGCCCTGCCCCTCACCTGGCCCCGCCCCTCACCTGGCCTGTGTGCCTTTGGAACCGCCATGTTCATCACTCGCCCTCCATCCTGAGGTTTGGGGGGAGACGCAGTGAATCTGCAGATCCCCGACTCTGAAGGGGTGCTGGAGGTCAGACTGTCCGTGTACTCGTTGGTTCCTGCCGTCAGCTGCTCCGAGGACGTGTCGGAGATGAAGCACTCGGTGATGGTGAACTTGGCGTGTCGCAGCTGCTCTTCCATCTTGGCGTGCTCGTAGGCCCTGGCCAGCTCTTCGTAGGTGGAGGAGGCACTTTCTGTGGAGACCATGCTGCTTCTTGCCCGGTCTGCACGGAGGAGACAGAGCAAGATGGTGACTCGCTGGCCTGAGCCCAGCCGGGACCCTGCGTGGCCGCTGGTTGTGCCACCAGGGGTCTGGCTGTTTGCCAGAGGGTTCTGCTCTGTCCCTAAGGCCAGCTTCTGTCACCTCTCGAGACTCAGCTGGGGACCTGCGCTTTCAGCTGCACTGTGTGTGTGTGTATGTGTGCACGCGTGTGTGTGCATGCATGTACGTGTGTGTGTGTGTACCAGTGGGTACTTGGGTGTGTGTGTGGAGCCCAAGGGGAACATGGGAATCACCCTGGATTGCTCTATCCCCTTATTGCTTTGCTCTGGGGTTTCCCAGGCCCCGCCTTCCAGAGCCAGAATTATAGGCTGCTGCCCTATCTGCCTGGCATTTTTATTTTACAGGGGATCTGGGGTTCTGAATTCAGGTTCCGTTGCTTATGAGGCAGAGCCTGTAACCCCTAAGCCGTCCCCCAGCCCCGAAACTGCATTCTTATAGGCAGATGCCCCAGCCTTTCCACAGATGAGACCTGCAGTTTAAAGCATATGGCTGTTAGTGGGACTGTTTGGAGACGTGTGGAAGCCACCGCGCCCCTTTCTACTTTGATTTGCAAATGCAGAAACTCCTGGCTGGTGTGGATGGGCGGAGTCCTGTGGGACTGGAAAGGAAGACACGGGGGGGGGGGGGGGGGGCTGCGAAGAGGACTGCCTTGGCCTAGAAGCTGGCCACCGGGCAGGACTGGCGCTGGTCCCCGGCCGGATCCTTCCTTGCTTCCACTCTTGATGGGGACTAGAAAATGGGGCAAAACCCAGTGCAGACGGGCAAAGGGCTGGGTTACATCATCTCGGTCAGAGACCGACTACTTTAAATCTACTACAAAGTTTGCAAGTCACCTCTGTGGACCTTAGAAAGAATCACAGGCATAAAAAACATTCTATGCCTTTGAAGCACATGAAGAATGGAGAGGGAGAGTATTAGCATTTCCTGTGGCTTGAGGTTCTGAGGTAACGCAGAGACTTAGGGGTGGGGGGGCCCTAATTCTTGGGTTCTTCTGCTCTTAGAAGTCAAATCCTGGTGCCTGGCTGCATGCCCTAGAGGTTTACCCTGGAATCCACTTGGCCGAGGGAGGACCTGTATCTCCTATTGGGGGCACTGTGACCTGTTTGTGCTCCTTGTAGGGCAGTCCCCTGGTCGTGGGGTGACTAGTGGGGTCAGACCCCCTGGAACATGCCATCGGGTGGGTGAAAATTGAAAAACATTTATGCTTTTCTTGGTGGGGTAGAAGCTAAAAGGAGAAGGCGTCTCAAGACCTGCAAAAGAGATGCCTTTGACGTAGTCTTGTGAAACTCACTGGGTTCTGCTTGCAGGAAATGCTGCACGACCAACTTGGGAGCGCTACATGACCGTTCAGGAGAGAGCTTTCCAAGGGAATCGCTACACGCTCTAAGAGATCTAAGAAAGTTCTAAGAATTTCTAAGAGCAGCAGGAGGAAAGGAAACCCCTCTCCAACCCGGGGGTGACCCATCTGGCTCCATCTCCTGTCTTGGGGGTCTGGGGATGAGCAGGTGTGCGGGCCCACCTGTGTCTTGCGAAGGGCTGACACTGTAGCTGTCACTTTCCTTGTCCACGGATCCCGCAGTCCTGGGCGTGGGCAGTCTCCAGTCCGTGGTGAGGGTGTGAGCTGAGATGGTGGGGTGAGGCCGGTTGAGGGTCCACTGGCTGGCGTACCGGTTTCTGGCAGTAGGTCCGGCCTTCACAGTCCTTCTCGTGGTAGGATCTGCAAAGAGCCAGGGGGTTATGCGTGCATGTCTGTGGGGCTTGGGGATGAAGCGCCTCGGTCCTCCTCCCAACCTAGCCCCCGGGATTCCTCCTTCACTTTCCCTGGCCAGAAAACTCCTCCTTTCTCACAGTCTGCCATGTTCTCCAATACCTAAGTGTTCAAAAAGTCTAAAAGGAGAAATAAAAACCTTTCTATTGGACCCAGATCTCTGCACCTTGCTCACAGCCCTTACTGAGTTTGGGACTGAAGTGCATGCATTGTAACTTTCTGAGAATCAGCCTTTTCCATAAAACAAGGGTGTGGGACCAAACATGCTTGAGCCAGGCCTTTTTTCAAGGTCCTTCCCCTCTGGGTGCTGTGCTGGGGGCTCCCTTCCACCCCCGCATTTATGTGCAGGTCTTGACTTCAGGAACTAGGGGGCCCAGAATGAGGTCTTGTTTGGAAAGACAGTCATTATGGACATAAGTAGTTACGATGTGGTCATTCTGAAAGAGAGAGGGTCATCCCAGTTCCAATGTGACTGGTCCTTACAAGCAGACAGACATGGGAGGAGAGCGCCCCTTGTGGGGAGAATGAAGAACTGCATCTGTGCCTCAAGATGACAGGAGGGTTGCCATGGCATCCACAGAAGCCAGCACCCCGCAAGGTGTCTCCTACAGGCTTCTGTGGGGATACGGCCTTGATTTGGGCTCTCTGGTTTCCAGGGCTGGGAAGCATAAATTTCTATCCTTTGTAAGCAGTTTGTGATATTTCATGATCACACAATCTTAGCATCCCAATACCACAGTTTCTGTTGTTTTGTATTTACTCACTGACTAACCCCAACTTTCTATCCAGTTAGCTACAGCTGACATTCCCAGAGGAGAAGACCCTATCATTTTCTGCCCTTCTTCTCATACGGCAGTACGACTCATCAAAAGGAACTGTGGGAACGTTGACAAAGATGACTTGGCTATTTAACATGGAGAGGGGAGGGTTAAGTGTGTCAACTGCAGAAATGCAGACCACAAGTCGTGGGGTTGCTGCCTAGGGGTGGGGAGAGGGTGGGAGATGAGCGTGTTTCCTCTAAATCTGGAGCGGAAGGCAGCACGTGCGGAGGGCAGACTGCATCTCAGCTCAGTTCCAGCGAGCAGAGAAAAGGAATGTGCTAGCAGCTACGTGTGTGAACCCCGGAATGGGCCCGCACCCTGCCTTACCTGGAATTCTTTGGGCCAAGGGGGTGGCTCAGGTCTCTGGAGTGATTTTGGTGGAACTTCAACCCCGAGACAGCCTAGGGTCCTGGACGGGGGGTTTCTACCTTTGGATTCTCTACTTCCCACAGAGGAAGGGTGTGGCCACTCGGAGCACAGCCAAGTGTCTACTGCTCGGTGCCTGTGAGTCCCTTTCAAAGGGGCCAACTGAAGTGGCGGGTCAGTGGCATTGCTGATGGGCTCAGTTACCTGCTCCCATGAGCCCGGACGTCTCTAGAGGGCAAAGGCCGGGGTCTGTAGAGTCCACAATAATCCCTGGAATTCAGACAGCCTGTGGTTACTTTTTGGATGAGCAATGGGCAGCTCAGAAACAAGCGACATCGCTATCAGGTGACAGAAACGGGTCCCAGCCCTTCTGCTCTTCCGTCCAGGGATTTCCTGTTGCCCGGCCACGTGCGGCTTCATCCTGGACTGTCTAAGCTTTTCATATGGTGTCCGCGGTCAGTGGTTCGCCTATAATCGATGTTGGATCACGGAGGGCTGTCACTAGGGAGAGGAAAATGACTTTCCTTTTCAATGGAGGGCTTTTGTCCTTTCTGCAAGTTTCTAGCTATTGGACTTTGAACCAATCCATCATTCTGTGTTATCAAAGAGGAATGTTAAAAAGGGCCCTTAGATCAATATGATTTTAGAGTCCTTGTGTCAATATCATCCCCAGGTTGGCTGCATGCTCTCTGGGGCATCGGATTTTATTTTTTAGAAACATTTCAACCATTACTTGCAGATTTCCCTGGAAGGCTTTATTGGAAGTTTTTTTTTTTTAGTCCTGATTAGAATGCAAATGAACCACCCTGGAGTGTCACAGCCCTGCGATACTACAAGGTGTGAATGATAATTATGTTTCTCTAGTGAAATGCTCTCAGCCTGTGTCCTCCAACAAGACAGAAAAACAGTGGCCCAGGTAGGAGGCTAAATGTCTTCCAGGCAGTGTTGATGGGAAAAGTGGGGCTTAAATAAGTGAGCTTGTTATTTAAATGCTAATGATCTTTTCTAGAAAATTACCCTGAGGTCCTTATGTAAGTCTTAAGGAATGTCGATTTCATTTGTCTCCCTGTTGCTAGCTGTTTCTGTGTAGATCATTCTAAGACAAGTTTTCTCCTGGGTCAGAGATGGGGCTGGGGCAGTTGGCTGGTCCTATCAACTCTCTTCCTCAATACCTCAAGCCCTCACCTTTGAAAGCTGATTCCTCTAGTGGTGGAGCAAAGAGGTCTTCCTCCCACAGCCCCCTGCCCCAGGGAGATCTCCCATTTCTACTCAACCCTAGAACTCTTTTCAAGGATGTTCTGTTCATTATCCCTCCCGCCCCCTTCCACCTCCCACAGGGACCCTGTTGTCAGTGGCCTGATAATGTTGAAAATGTAGGTCAGAGGCGCCTTCCTGAGCCGCAGGCTACGGTTCTACTCTGCTAAGCATCACAGCGTCACAGTCGTCCCAGGCTGTGGAAGGCCAGCGTACTTGACACATTTTTCTTGCAAATAACCAGGTTCGGGGAGCCCTCGTGCTGTTCCTGCCATCGAAGCACCTGGATTCCTCTCTCGTGTCTTTGCATAACTCTCTGATTCACTGGAGGAGCAAATGCGTGTGGGGATGCACTGAGCCTGCGCATGGAAAGCACTTCCCTTGGCTCCCGACTTTGCGATGATGAAGGGATAGGAATTACTCTCAGCCTCTCGGTTCCCCGCATTAAGCTTCCTCCTAGTGAACCAAATTATTTTAATTATTCTGAATTTGGGATAAAGGAGGATTTTATGGGTAATGGGGTTGCAAGGCATGTCACGTGTCCTGCGACGCTGGGTTTAATCTGCTTTTATCCTGAGCTCTTGGTTCCTAGATTAAACTTTGCAGGAGGAAATCAGGAAACTTCTCAAGGGAGGGCAAACAAATGGGCCCGAGTACTCCTGCACGTCCCACTGCGCCAGGGTATCAGCTCGCTCGTGCCAGGCATTTCTCTGGTACTGGGTTTTGTGTCAATTCTGAGAGATGCATAAATTTTCATCGTCTTGAATAAAGGTCCAGTGCGTCATCATTTGCACACAACCTGTTCACATCATCCTGGGTGTTTTAAACGATCCTCAGATGACTTAAAATATGTGACATAATGGAAATGTTATGGAAATAGTTGTTATATGATTTATAATACATGACACTATGGCGATGTTATGGAAATCAATGTTAAAGTACATGGTGTGGGGGCTGAATCCACAGTTGCAAACCCACGGATGTGTGGCTGGGTCCAGGTTACAGTGGGTGTACGCCTGCAGCTTGGAGTCCCCTCTCGCACAGGCAGCTGCCTAGGGCTCTGCCAAGCTGCAGAGGTGAGCAAGTCAGCCCAGCACGCAGCCCCTTGGCTTCCTTGTCTACTAAAGGCATCTAAGACATGTGCCCCTGGCAATCTGGACATTGCAAGACCCAAATGTCAGCAGCATTGAGATCCTGCTAGTAGGTAAGTCACACGAGAGTGCTCTGCATGCATTCAGCATACATGGCTCTATACGGAAGGACGCAACCAACCAGGGATCCCAAAAATCTAAGGGGAAAATGTGTGATTACCTTGGCTACAATGTTCCCTGACTGTTTGAGTAGAAGGACCATTTACGTAAAGTCACTTGGACTTCTGCTTATGCTAGGTAAGTGGAGATGGCTTAGAGTATGCGTGAGGACCATCAGAGGCTAGGTGGACATAGGAGGTCGTTTATATAAGGACTTAGGCACTGGGCATTAGCAGCTCTTCCTGCTTCACCAGGCAGACCCGGAACCAAGGCCCCATGATCTCAAGGGACCATGCTCTATAATGGGTGCTTGGCAAATCCTCTCCACACAGATGAGTGAATACATGAATGCAGTTGAGGTAAATATGGCCCCCTATAAAAAGACCTAGGCTTATATTAATCCCTTCACATTATCAAACTTGTAAACTTTACAGAGAAAGTGATTCCAAGTCTCCAGGCGATGTTCTGGCAAGCATGCGTCTACTCTGAGCTGGAAGCGGAGAATATGCGTGCTTTAAAAGACATGGGGTGACTGTGGGGTGAAGCCACACCTACACCACAGGACAGATGCCTCAGAAGCTGGACAACAAAGAGGGGGTTCGGTGGATTACCCAGGTACCATTTAAGCGACTGACATCCTTTCTTTGCCATTGCTGTTCTGAGGACAGTCAATGCTCACGTATTTCTACCAAGTGCTTGCGGTGTATCAGACACTATGGTAGGTGTGGAAGGATGCAGACAGAGGCCTGGCTTCAAGGGCACAACGGGATCCACGTGGGAGTCAGGGACGTGAACTGAGCTGAAGATACCTTCAAGCCACGTGTGTTCGCATGTGGGTGTGACGCAGACCGTCCTCCTATCCCCGGGACAAACACATGCGCGAACTCTCTAGCAAGCTATGCAATGCTTAGCCACACCAATACAATACAACCATTCTAGTGCACAAACAACATCATGGATGCTCTTTCCCTTTTTTAAAAAAAGAAAGGATTCATGCAAAAGAAACGTGATCAACACAGACAACAGAATAATTATGTCTTCTGTTCTCAAGAAAATAGGGGATGCAGTCATATCATGAGTGCCTTCGTCATTCATGGGGCCTGGGATCAGGAACCTTCTTGGATAGCAAAGATGCAAATGTTCAAGTCCCTTTGCCAAAATGATGTGTTTGTACAGAACCTACATGCAAAGGCTTTAAGCCATGCGCAGGGGGCAGCAGTATCGAAATGCAATCTAAAGCTATAGAGAGGGTTGTTAGGTTGTGTTGCGCTGGGGATGGTGACAAGGAGAAATGTCCCCGTTTGGAACAGGTGGAATTTCTATCTGTGGATATTTTCGTTTTGAATTTGGCTGAGTCCACTGGTACAGGCCTTCTGGATACAGAGAGCTGACCGTGCGCACACCAAGCTGCGGCAGGAAGAACCCGAGCTGCAGGACCACAAGGAAGGCGGGCAGCAAGCACAAGCAGGGATCCGGCTTTAGAAAGTTCCAGAGTTTCTGATTCCTGAACCCTCTGTGGGGGTCAGCCACGTTCCATTCCTTATTCCAAGTGAAAGGTGGAATGCTGCTAGTCTCTCACAAGTGTGGCTTCAGATGAATAGTTAATGGGGGAAAAGTTCCAAAGATCTTCTACAGAGTGTGCCCGAGATCCTAATTGCAGCTCCATTTTAGGACTGGGGCGAGTGGGGCATGAATCTGCACAGCTCTGCCAGGTAAGTCCCTTAAAAAGTGCAGACGCAGCCTTGTGCAGTTGCAGAAGGGCCTTAGGAAACATCCAGCACTCGGTGTGCAGACCCAAGCGGGGCGCCTGCTTGGGTCGCTGTCAGGCCAGAGCCATAGCTGAGCAGCCTTTCTGTCCCCTGGTGTCCTAGTGATTCCTGCTGGCTCCCTGTGTCCCAGCGCTGCCCCCCAGTCCCTCAGCTGTGGTCTTCCTTTCCTGTTCCTCTCTGGCAGCCAGTTCTGGTTCTGACTCTGACCTTGGTTGATACCCCCTCTACCCCCCTGAGGTCTTCCCGAGGGTCCCAAGTGTGGGCAGCTCCCTCCTTCTTCACATCCACTCACAGGCCTCTTTATCTTTGCCTGTATTTACTTAGCGTTTACTATGGGAGGAAAGCTGCTTTCCCTTCTACAAGGGAGCAAATGTCTTGTTCTGTTCTATTTGCAGGGCGCTGTCCTTAGTGTGCACGCTGGACCACGTGCAAACAGCAAAATCCGAATAAATGTTCCCCCACGCTGAATGAATGAATTCTGAAGCTTCCCCAGGGATGCCTAGCAATGTCATCATGTCCGTCCCCAAAAGTGTCCTGCCTGCCACTGGCAGCCCCGTTGATGGCGTCTATCTGTGACTCAGATTCATCTCTTTGCTGCTATCTTGAATGCTGTCAAAATCCCTTCTTTTTGTTCAGGGGTTGGTCCGTCCCATTGGAAGTTCGCAGAACTTTTCCTGGCCCTGCATCTTTTCCATTTATCACCAGCCAGGGTGCCTCCCTCTGTCTTTGAATACTGACTGCAAGGTGGGCATCTCAAAGCTTCTTCACCTGGCAGAAGGAACGCAAGCGCCACAGCACGGGAGGTTGGGGGAATCTGGCCCTGCTGCAACAGAGGTCGGGGTGGTTGGAGGAGACTGCGGACACTTCCTCCTCTGTTCTCCACCAGGGAGACTCTGCCTAAGGTATCTGTTCTATTTTCTGTATATTTCTTAATCTTCCATTACTGTTTCTAGAAGCTTCCATACTAACTGGGCTAAAAAGGAATTATCAGTACAAAAGTCCAGGCCTCCTAGGTCTATTGACTGGCCCTGATTGAAGAGAGAAAATATGATTCAGAATCCACTTAAGGGGCTGAAGCTAGTCGATAGGGGTCACAAGGGCGAAGCCACCAGAGACTCCAAAGGCCTTGGAGTATTTCTTTAGGAGCGAGATTCCCGTCTCACAGTTGGGACTCTCGGCGAAGCTAGTTTTCACTCCTGTCTTGCTCCTATCTTCACGTGGCTCTGCTGTTCTCAGGGGGGAAAGGGGCAGGCACAAGGGGCAAGCGAAACATGTCCCAGTGTGGTCAGGTGACCTTCAAATGACCTTGCACAGCTGCTGAACCGCCCTCCTGGGAATTACTGGTTATTTGGTAATCAAGCAGTTTGCTTCTTGCAAAGCCTCCTGCAAGCTAGAATTTATTAACAACACCCTTCAGCAAGACAGTATTTAATTTTCTAACTATAGTATACCATCCTACTCTAGAAATGGACTTTTTTTTGCAGAGACGGATTAGAGATTTAAAAACTAGACATCAAAAGCTTCCCAAATGATAATAATTGGAACATCAATTTCTCAGTCTTTTAAAGAGATTTAGGAATATTGTCAATTATAAAGGAACAAGGAGATCTAATTAATAAGCTCTAGACACATATTAGAGGATTTAACTTCTTTGCAGTAATTAATTCCCATAGATTATGCATGTATACATAAATAATTAAGCCCAGCGTGATTTCTGAGGTAGTCAGAACTATCATTTTCTACAGTGTGTTTGGGTCGCAGCTGAGTCCTGGCTTTGCCATTTTCATGGGTACAACTCTGGGCTGTTTGCCTGAATTCTCGGAGCCTCCATCTTCTACAAAGACAGTCAGAGCTACTCTACGAGTAGGTATCTTTCAGGGCACTTCAGATGGCACATGTGACATCATCCTTCTCTCCCCCAGTTGGCACGCAGCATATACACACTTGACATTAATCCTCTCTCTCTTTTCCTGATGTCTAAGCTTCAAAAAGTTACATTGATCTGAAGCCGCTACCATTTTGCACAGGAAACCAACACCCAGACTTATTGTCTTAAGTTGACCTCCTTCTAACTGTAGCTAGGATCAAATGATAAAAATCCCCAGATGCCAATCGCAGACATCGTTGTGTCTAATTCTTAGCACATGCAAAACCTGCACATGCATGTGCTAGGGACAGACTGATAATGTCATCATCGGTAGCACCCACACATTCTAAGCGCTGTGGAGTACTCACTCGTTCCAGGCCGAGCGTCAGAAACGTCCACGAGGGGCCCGGTGGCCTGAGACACTGACTGGTAGTGTACTGTGTGCGTCACTGTCAGGGACTTCTGCTTAGCGGCCTCTCCAAAGTCAGCATCCGTCAGCAGGACCGTAGAGCGGTCATCTGCAGAAGAGAGGACACAGAGCCCAGCGCGGTCAGCGAGATGGCAGCGAGAGCCCGTATCCGTGTGAGACGGTTAGAGAGGCAGGCACGATGGCTGCCGCACACGGAGGAACGCACGTGCAAGTTCTCTTTTCCTCTTCTTCTTTCCCTCCGTGGTGCGTGTGTGCATATGAGAGAGAGAGAGAGAGAGAGAGAGAGAGCGAGCAGTTTCTCTTTTCTTCTTTTCTCTCTGTAGTGTGTGCATGTGAGAGTGTGTGTATATGTGTGTGGTGCGCAGTTTCTCTTTTCTTTTCTCTCTGTAGTATGTGTGTGTGTGCGAGAGTGTGTGTGTGTGTGTGTGTGTGTGTGTGTGTGTGTGTGTGTGATATATCACACACACACACATAGAAAGAGAGAGAGGTTGATTCAGATATCTTTCTCTACCTTAGTTTTGAAACAGGGTCTCTCTTACTGAACCTGCCAAGGCCATTTGGCTAGACCGGCTGACCAATGGGCTCCAGGAAATCCTCCTCTCTCCACCACCACAGAGCTGGGGTTACAGGTGTGCACCCCTGCTTTTACGTGGGTGCTGGAGGTCTGAACCCAGATCCTCTTGCTTGAGCAGCAAGCACTCCACCCAGCTCTCGGCTTCTTTTTAGCAAGCCAACAACATCTGCCCACGTAGCTCACGTGACTCATGACGTCAGCCATGCCAGTGCCGGGCCTGCCGTGGAGCGCAGACCCCTTGGCTGCTCTGTCTGCAGTGCCAGGAGCAGCCCTGGTGTTGATGGCCTGGGGTGGGCTGTCACACTGAACTCAGCCTCTGTTGGAAGGACAGAGGAGGGAGCTCCCGTCTTGGGGATCTTGATTTCTATGGAGGGGTGGAGCCGGGCTCCTTCCCTCCACACCGTTTCTGAATTTTCTTTACTATGACGCGGGATTTGAGTGACAGCTCAGATGACTCACTTTTTGGAGGTTGCAGGTCCTAAGTTGCGTGGGCTCTGGAAGGCTGGGAAGGAACTCGAATTCCGCCCACGTTGGGGCTCGAGGGGGGGAGCCTCTGTGTGAAGCATGTTGCGCTCTGATTCACTAGAATTTGCACACTTGGCGGTTCACACAGCATTCATTGCACTTTGCTTCCAAGGTCAAGCTCCAGGGAGGACCCCAGAGAGCCCCAAGAGTGCGGCAGGCCAGCGCTCGGAGCAGCTTGTCAGTCAGCCGGTCCTGCTCAGCGGGCCCGACACCACAGCAAACAGCACAGCGAGGCTTCTGTGCCCAAAAAAGGCTGTGGACTGAGTGAACCTTCCAGAATCCAGTCGCCAGGGCTCTGGCAGAGAGGAAAGCCTCTTGAAGGAGAATCAGATTTCTTGGCAAAGAACTGGAGGGAGGTCTGCCAAGCTGTCTGAGAGCATCCCAGGGGCGTCGGCACAGGTCGGCACCAGGCTGGGCGCCAGGCCTCTGCTTGGAGTGTTTGCTTCTCAGTGTCACTCAATCCCTTGGAGAGAGCGGTTTTTCTACAGAGATAGCGCCTCACAATTAGAGTAGATACTAGGGGTCTCTTGACCCCCATTGCTTTGCCATTCACAACACAGCTAGATCGTGGTTTCTGGTGGGGAGCCCTGGTTTTTTTAAATGTGTGTAAGAAGTTGGTAAATTTATCGTATGCGTGTCTGCATGTGAGTGGGCATGCGTGTGTAGGGGCACACAGGCACATGCATGCTTATGGATGGAGGCAGGAGGTTGACACGGGGAATCATCCTCAACTGTTGTTCCACCTTACTGCTTTGAGGCTAGGTCTCTACTTAAATCCAGGGCTTCCCTATAGCCTGACTAGCCAGTTGCTTTGAGGGTTCCCAGGCGCTGCTTTCTAAGAGCTGGAATTGCAAGTGGGCTTCCATTCCCACCTGCCATTTTCCCAAGGGATCTGGGGACCCTACTCAGGTCCTTCGACTTGCACGGCAAGTGCTTTAACCACCGACTCAAGCCCAGACTGGACAGTCCTGTTTCTAAGCTCACATCAGATAGTAGTCAAGGCTAGGTTGAAAACCTTCAGTGGGAAATCTCAGGTACTTGCCAGAAATTAATGGCAGTGTAATATGTGACCAAGTGCAGACCTGGGAAGGGCAGCCCAGGCCTTAGCATTTAGCAGGCACCAACCAAGATGTCCCCTGCCAGCTGGTGGGGAAGTAAAGTTGAAGGTCACACCGGGAGATCGTCTGCTGCCTGGCTTCCTCCTGCAACCTTCGTGCCAGGAGGAGCCCAGGAAAGGAGTCAGGCTGTGACCTCTGTCTCCAGGCCGCAGGACAGGGCAGCCCTGGCACCAAGAGACTTGTTTTGGAAGTGGGTTGACAAGGGGTGGTCTCAGAGGCTGCCCCGTGTCTGTTTTTCTGGCTGCAGGAAACCTCGCGGGACCTACGGGGTTTTGAAGGAGCCTGTTGGGATGGGGCAGGTGGCAGGTGGCTGCCACCGGAGACAGATGGCTCATGGCGAAGCTTTGCTCGGTGACCTTGACCAGCGAGGCAGCCCGCCCACTCCTCAGCGGCGGAAGCAGCGCACACTCTGCTGGAGGAAGCGACGCATGAGCGCTCCAGCACACGGAGCTTTGAGGAAACTCTTGATGGAGTTCAGGGAGCCTTCTGGCAACCCCCCCAGTGGACAAATAGCAATGCCCACCGCCCATCGTGGCTGTTCCCAAACTGGGAAACCAGGGGCTGGTGTTTCCCCGAGTCTGGGATATCTGGGAGCAGGGAGAGAACATGCACAGAGACGCTGCTTCGAGTGTTGTGCACAGTCGAGGTCTCTCTGTATGAGCGAGACACGCGCAGTACAGATGCCCGCCTGGGGCTTCGGTCTGCGGGTCTCGTAGTTTCACTAGACTGTCAAACATTCCCTCTGTGGAGAGTCGTAGACTTTTTCCCATGGAAAGAACCAAGGATGACAGTGTTGGAGAACTCTTGAGGTGCACGTTGCGAGTTTCCCTCCAGGTTGACGACTACTCATTATTCCCCTCTGCTTTTCTACTCATGGGGTTTCTGCGACCGTCTCCTGCGAAGAGTTTCCTCTGTGCTGTGCACGGCCGCAGCAGCCACCCTGTGCAACGGGGCCAGCAGGCTCCTTACCTATGGTCTCCATTGTGTCTCTCTCCTCGATCAGAAGCTGAGCCCTGGGGATATCGATGTGCATCCTGAGCGTCTGCTGCTGCTTGCTGAGGGTGTCGGAAGTCCGCGTGTTCTTACTGAGAGGAAGAAAGAGGCCACAGTAACAACCCAGTACCGTGTCATACCAAGCTACCATGCACCCGGGCACCAGTCTGGCACACCAACTAATTCTACACACGGTTGGAGGGGAAGAGAGAACAAAAGGTGGATGATATGAGATGATTTTCCTTCATGGAAGTGTATTTACTAATATCAAATTTCAGTTGATGAAAGGGACTGGGAAAACACAATAGTGGAGCCTTTTGAAGACTCATGTATGTATAGGGCCGTAGTTAAAGGAAACAAATGAGAAAGGAATATTCGAATCAGTGACACGTTCATTGGTTGGCGTGAGCTGGTTGTCTCGGGATTTGCACACTTAGCGGTCACACTTGACAAACTATCTTCAGTGTCCTCTGTTCAAGGGGAAGCTTTAATCAGGACCTGTGGTTCCCCCAACATTTCCGGGGACATATGGCAGGCTGGTCCTGAGCTTGTCGGATAGCTGAGCAGCGACATCTGTCAGAGATTCCAGCCGCAGCGAGGGCTTTACTGACTGTATTTATATCTGTGTCATTTCTTTCTTTTGTGCTGGTAACAAATCACGAGCCTCGTTAGCACCCCTGTCTGAGTTCAGTTTCCCCGACTGATTATGTGTTTTAGAATGGGGTGGGGGGGAGGCAGAGACGATGATAATTGTCTCTCAAAATCTGTGTACCAGAAAATGACTCTGGACTGAATTCTCTAAAAGTAAATGAGGGTGAGAGGCAGAACCCGAAAGAAGTTACAGGCGGTTAATCACTGCAGTAACGAGCAGGCCCTCCGTGCGGTGCGGGAATCTAAGGCAGCCGGGAGGGCCTTAATTAGCAACCTACTTTAGGATGGGTGTTCAGGCTACGCGGAATCAGGGGAAGTTACTAGAGCTAGGATAATATTCTCTGAAGCATGCTGTCCCTTGGGGTACTTGACCGAGGAGATGGTCCCCGGCACCCTGCGCCAGGTTCATCCTTGGGGTCTACTCTGAGACTGATTTCTTGAGCCCCGTCCCCCGATGGAGGCTTTCCTCTGCGTTAGTTACTCTCAGTGGGAGCAGGAAAGGCCTGAACAACGTATGGTGGATGTTTTTTCCCCCCGTCAAACCAAGTGGTCCCCGGGGCTCCGCTCCTCACAGCCTTCCTCACCTGTATCTAAGCCAAGCGGCCTAAAAGCCCCAAAGTCAAGTCCACTCAGCAGGATGTCTACCTGCGAAGCCCACGTTAGAATCGCGAATGTTCTACGCAGCCCCTTTCTTCCTGGGGGGAAGCATCCCATGACTGGGCCGCTTCGGAAGACGCGCCGTGCCTCTGAGGACTGGATCCTGAACCAGATTCTTTGCTCTGCAGACACCTAACTGGGTTATGTACCTACATCATGCCAGTTACGCACGACCCAAATTCAAGTCTCCTGACCTGGTTTTCACCTGGTCTCTATGCTCTTAAATTACTGGCTTAACTACTTCACATTTCATTTGTAGGTTAAAAAAGAAAGAAAGAAAGAAAAGAGAACAAAAACATGGAGATTCAAATACTTGCAAAAACGAAGCATGTTTTAGATCCTTGGGGACCACATGGGCGCCATGCTAGGACGAACCGTGTTGCTCTGAAAACACAGAGGAAGCTCCTCCCTTGAGACTAGCCCAAGATCTGCTCAGAAGTTTCACTGGGGACTTGAGCTTGTCCTGCTATTCAAAACAGAGATGCGAGCTCGTCCCTTCTGCTCATCCGGATCTGCCATGCGGCAGCTGGTGGCTGCTTCATGCACTACGAGCCCTGAGCACAGACTGTACTTAACAGCCAGGGCTTCTCTGTCACAGTGACCCAGGGAGCAGGCTAGAGAGGAAGCTGCTGTGAGACCCAGTGTCATTACACCTTATGCATGGGACAGGCGGGGCTGGAGGTAGAGACCCCCTTTGTCTCCGAAAGAAAGTGCTATTGAGCCCACGGGAGGGGAGGAATGAGAAAGTAGTATGATAAATCTTGGGGTTCTGCGCCCAATGGATGCCTCCTATGTGCTTCCTGTTCCCTTTGTGTGGGGATGTTTTCGAATGAGGTGAGGGGGGAGACACCTTAATTCCCCTTCCCTAATTCCCATCAGGCTCGCCCCCCACCCTTTGTGTAAGGCCTGGTTGGAAGCCATCTTTCCATGGCTCAGGTCGGCCCTTCTCTGCATTCTCTATTTAATTTTGTCTCCTGAGTCCTTATTTCTCTCCAGCACATATTGAATTGAGCCAATTAAACATACTTAATTGGTTTATCTTATTCATTATCTGTCCCTCCCACTGGAATACACACTCTGTGAGGTGTGTCTTCATCTGCTGTGGTCTTTGCATGTCTCTAAGTCCCAGGATAGCAGGGGAAGGGGAAACACTCTAGAGATGCAGATAATAACTGCTAACGGGAACATATCTCCTGGTGACATCTGGTAGCATTCCTAAAGTAAATGCACCTAAGTGTGAACATCAAGGAGTCTAAGCTCAGCTGGATGTTCAGTTCCCTCCAGTGGCATTTGTACAACACTCATCCTTGGAAACTAAACATGAATTGGTTGGTTCTGTAGATCAAGCTAGTCTCATGTCTTGGATGGCATATATATTGCAAGTGCGTGTGTAAAAGAGGGTACTTGTGTGTGTGTGTGTGTGTGTGTGTGTGCGCACTGTAGAGGCCCAAGGGAGGCTTTAGAAACCATACTGAATTGCTCTCCCACACTTGGTTTAACTCTGGGGTTTCCCAGGCTCCACCTTCAAGGACCGGAAGTAAAGACCACCGCTATTTCCACCTGGCATTTTTACATGCAATCTGGGGATCTGAACTCAGGTCCGTTTTGTCTGCAAGGCAAAGGCTTTAACCCCTGAGTCACCTTCCCGGTCCAGCACATATTTTAAAGGTATTCTTGTCTCAATGTATGAAAGGGAAATCTCCCTGTTGGGTGTGATGCTGGCATGGGCAGCATCTCTCCTCTCTGGGGTACTTTGTGGTAATGAAATAGGTGGGTGTGTGGAAGCCTGGTGATGGGTGGTGCTTCTGAGCCAGGGGTCTGCGGAGGGGGCAGTACCCGTTGCCTGTCCTGTGTTGGCACAGTGAAGCCTGCTGATATAACACATACTTTGTAGGGCATGATTCAAAAATAATTTCCATATTAGCCCATAAACAGCACAATAAAGCTGGGGCAATTTTGGGAGTGTTTTTGGTGAGGAATGTAGGAAGCTGAATGGGAGGACACAAGCTCAAGACCAGAAAAGCCAGCTGTTAGTCTCATGGAGCCCTGACTGTGGGCTTGGGGTCTAGGATCCCCAAGTCCCATTCTATAACTTTCTTAGCTATCTAGAGAAGGTGACAGGCAAGATCAGGGACAGCCACTCAGTGGTTTCTATTTCCTGAAGGAAACTGGCTTAGCTCTCCCGGGCCACGTGCAAAACATGGCAGGTCCTCAATCCAAAATACAGTAAGGCTTAAATTATTGGGCCAGCAAAGCTGTGAAAATTAGGCTGGATGGAGCACTGGGGAATGGAAGTCATGTCTTTCCTTCTGCAAATCCAACTGTTCGCGGTTCGTGGTGTCAGATCCAAGTTCCATCCGCAGACAACTGATGACATGGGTGATGGGTCAGATCCACCCATCACCAGGCTTCCACACACCCACCTATTTCATTACCACAAAGTACCCCAGAGAGGAGAGATGCTGCCCATGCCAGCATCACACCCAACAGGGAGATTTCCCTTTCATACATTGAGACAAGAATACCTTTAAAATATGTGCTGGACCGGGAAGGTGACTCAGGGGTTAAAGCCTTTGCCAGGCAGCCACCAGTCACTGCTATGTACCCTTCGGAGGGAAGCCACCCAAACCCTCCGCAGCATCCGCGATGACACGCTTTCATGTTCTTAATGTCACATCGGCACCTGCCAACTAGGAAGACCGCCACTAATTTCTGCCCTGTCAACAGGAAGCCTTCTGACCCTGATGCTTGTTTTCCTAATAAAGAGGATGCGTGTGTGCGCGTGTGTGTGTGCGTGTGTGTCTCAGAGGACACTGTGTGTGCTTGTGAGGGCGCAAGGGCAACTTTGGGACTCATCCTGAATCGTTTTACCTCCTTATTGCTTCGCTCTGGGATTTTCTAGGCTCCATCTTTTAGGGTCAGGAGTACGGGCCACATCAATTTCTGCCTGACATTTTTATGTGGGATCTGGGATCCCAACTCAGTTCCTTTTTTAGTTTAACTCCTGAGCCATCTCTCCAAACCAAGAGGATGCTTTCTAGTGCTTTCTTGTTCTGGGGCTGGTGGGAAGGACTGGGCTTTGGGAGAGACAAAACTTGGATCTGACTGAACGAGCGGATGGTTTTACTGCCGTTGGGCAGAAGCATCCTGCATGTTTGTGCGTGGGCCCAGAAGCTGGGCAGGAGGGAGGTGGCAAGCAGCTCTAAGAATGGGGTGGGGTCTGTGTGTGCACCGAGTGCTCTGGTTTGCAGTCCGGATACTCCCTGTGTTTCTAGAAGGCCGCAGAAGCCCTGCTGGGAAGCAGATTAACCAGGCAGCCTGGGAGTGGTAGGACTGCGGTAATAGCCCCACCCTGTATGGGGGGCCAGTGGGCACCCCAACAGCCCCTCATCCCCCAGATCGTTGCTCAGTTGTCTGCGGACACGTCAAGGACAACAGGAAGGTCACACTTCATGTGAAATCTTATTTTTCGATGGCAATTATTTTGTTGTTTGCAGGTCTGCGTTGCACAATGTGCTTTCCTAAGTAAACCAGTCACTGGGCGGCAAGTGGCTCACACAGCTTTATGCTCCAGATGTGCCATCCACTGGGCTCAGTAGATGAGTCTGCATCTGACACATGAGACCCCGTGAATGCCTGGTACTTGCCTAGCAAAACTTTCGTGCAGATGTTTTTACTGGGTGTGTACGTCTGATCTGTGCTTAACGGTCCATCTTGAAGGAGATTTTTTAATAGGTGCTGGGGTCTGCTTCCCCCCACCTAAGTGCACAAACCCGCTCACAATGGGGCCCTTTCATGTCAGAAAAGACCCCCAATTCCACATGACCACCCAGGTTGTTATGTTCTGAGCAATAATTCTTCCTAACCTACCCTCTAAAAGACCCTCACATAGAGTCTCCGCTGCGATTTCCCTAGTCTTGGCAAACGACAGCAATGTTTGGCTAATTACAATCACTGAACAGCTCAGAACCACCCCTGAATTACCCATGACTTTCACTGCTTTTAAACACAGTGGCCCCAGGGTCTGTGAGACGTGTGATCTGTGTGCTATAGCATCTGCCCCTGCCTGTGTTGCTGGGAACACGTCACGGGGGGAGGGGGGGTTCCTTATAACACGCCGCTAATTTGTGTGCAGGGGGGGGGAGAAGCAAACGCTGCCTGTGGCGAGGATGAAGAGGGAAGCCACCTCCTCTAGCCCCCTTAACTTCTTTCTCTCTCACCCCCGCATTGGTGACCCCAAGTTCACCACTGGGGGCCTTGACACTGTTTCTAGAGCTGATATTCCTCCCCCACCTTTTACTAGATGGTCACATGATAAAAGATTTAGCGTGCAAGTATTAGAAAGAGGCGACATGCTGTCCAGTTGATCCGAATGGGTAATGGCTCAGGGTTACCCTGCGGCTGGATTCAGAGGGTGAGGAGGTTGCACAGGGACACTGAGTGCTTGAAGGAGGGGACCGGGAGGAAGCTAGAGCTTGGGGCCTTGGAAGGAGCACGTGCCTGTCTTCGCGTCACTCAACGTCAGAAGCCCGTCGGAAGGCACGCTTCAGTGGTGTGACTACCTGGCTCTTGCAATACCCTGCAGAGCACATCACCAGCGCTGCTGGTGAGACGGGAGCTACAGCCTCCAGGTCGAGCAGAGGAAAGACGACCACCATAGGAACCTGTGAGTGTCTTAGCCTCGCAGGCCCCCGGAAGGGAGAGGCGTTCTCTCTCAGCCCGCCTGTGGCCTTTGAAGAGCCAGACACAATATCTTTCCTTCGGCGGTTTCCCTTGACTAACTCCATCAGTAAGAAGACTAGACCCCCAGGGTCGCCCATCAGGATGGAAGCAAAGCCAAGCTGTCTGTAACGCGCCTCTGTGTCCTCAATCTTATGGAGAACATTCTATAGCTTGCGCACAGCCCGCAAGACAACCAGAGGGGGTGTGCATCACAGCGTGTGTGATTTGGGGTCCAGCTATCCAGCTGTGCCTTCCAAGATTTTGAAATGGAGATGGAAATTCTGCACGGAGAGGAAAACATGTTGCCACCTTCAGATCATGATCATTAAACAAGAGGGGGGGGCGTCGAGTTGGAAATTGGTCTTTCATGCAAGATGTCTGGGAGCCAGGCCGGTCTTACCTCATGAGCATTTCCGCTAAACTCTTGGCATCTGGGGAAAGAAAGCAAGTATTAGAATGCAATAAACAGCACACTGGCATTTGCTAGTAAATAACGCATCGGCATTTGCTTAGATGAGAACGCTCATTTCCGCGACAGAAGCACATTTCCACAGTTGGATGCATCAGTTTTAGTGCAATTGCAACTAGATTTCCTGATGAACTGGGGCTTTAGGGCCCTCTGTACTTCTTCCACATAAGATTCTTTTATGTCTTTTATTTACGACAGAAAGATCCTGTGACTGTCCTAAGGCCATGAAATCCTAGACATCTATTAATGCTTTTATTGCAACCTATTTACTTGTCAAGTCTAGAAAACCAAATTTATTTTCAGTAGTCAGAAAAATTAAGATTTTGAAAGGAAGTCACTGATGTTGGACCAATCCATGCTTTTCAGTACCAAATATCAGGATTCAAACATTTCTGATCCCATAGCTCACTTCAAGTGGCTTTAGTCTAGAGCGCTTGGCCACTGACTTTAGACATGTAGATGTTTTATTTCAAAGTCAGAAATAAAACTTTATTGTCCTCTTCCTCCACCCCTCAGAGATATTGCTTATGAGACCCAGTTATTACTCCTGACACAAAAAGTCCTGCCTGACAAATCTACTTATTTGGTAACATTGTTTGGAAATGTTCTCTGCTCTTAAAATACAATTTATGCCTTTTATATATGTTGTCCTGGCAAAAAGAGAATGGATCCCTTCTTAGAACATGAAAGCTCCTCTCTTTGTTCTAAGACTTGCCGCTTGGTGTTGTGCTTGAGGAAGAGAACTTTCTGGAAAGGGATGTGGCTGGCTGAGGAAACACATCTCGGTCTTGGCTCACTTCCTTGGGGTTCTTTCTGTGACTATGGGAAAGCAACACCACAGAACTCTGGGACCATTCTCAACAGGACCCCCCCGAGTCTGGTACCCCAGTGACCAGAAGCTGGCTCTTCCAGCCCGCCACACAGCTTGTCTTGGAGACCTCCGGAAGGGCCCAGCTTGTGCACAGATGGACTCAGTCTGGAAGACAAAGCCGGCCCATCCACTCCACCCACATGGGGAAGCACAGGAAGCAAAATAGCATTTCGTCCCCGGCTCATGTCTTTATATTTATCTGCAGAGACGAAGTAAACAGACGATTTCTTCTCTTCCTGAATGATTTAGCACTTAGAAAATAAATATATATACGCACTGCCAGAAGCTTGGGACTCATTAGCTCCTCGCAGCAACCCACAGTGGCCGCTGCAATATGCTGAAGGAGAGCAAACACTCCTCCACGTCCCCGGGACCAGGCTCCAGAACGCCGCCGACCTCACGGTCCTCACCCATCTTGCCTGTTCTTGGTCAGTTACCACGGGCTCCCTGCAGCCTTTGAAGGCGTGTGTGTGTGTGTGCGTGCACACACATACTGAATCCAACAAGCTTAAACTGCATGACTCTGTGTGTTGTGCGTTGTGTTTGTGTGTGTACGCGTATTGAATCCCAACAAGTTTGAACTGCACACATCCTGTGTATGTGTGTGCATGTGTGTGTATGCACACACACTGAATCCCAACCAGCTTAAATTGCATGGATCCTAAATTGCATGGATCCTGTGTGTGTGTATACATACATGTGTGGGTGCATGTGTGCATGTGTACACACACTGAATCCCAACTAGCTTAAACTACATGGATTCTGGGTTTGCACTTTCATGTGTGCACGTGTGTGCACACACATACTGAATCCCAAGCTGTTACTGCATACATTCCGTGTGTGTAATTTCTTTAAATTTTTTTGATTATTTATTCAATTGTGTGTGTGTGTGCGTATGTATGTGCGCGCGTGTGTCTGTGTGTGTGTAGAACCACGGACGAATTCGGGAACCACCATGGACCACTTCCACCTCCTCCTCGTTTACTCTGCCCCGGGATTCACAGGCTCTGCCCTACCAGGACCAGAAACGCAGGCCGCCCCCGCTTCCGCCTGGCATCTATACGTGGGATCTGGGATCCGAACTCAGGACCTTCCACCTGCAAGGCAGAGGCTTAACCCCTGAGCCACCTCTCCAGCCCCCGTGTGTGTAATTTCATATAAGTGTATATGTATGTGTATATGTGATATGTGTGAATGCACAAGAATGTATATGTGTATGTACATATATATGTATGTGCATGCATGTGTGCTATGTGTGGTAAATGTGTATGTGTATGTGGTACATGTTTATGTGCTGTGTGTGTAATATATTATATGTATGTGTGTTTGGTAGATGTATGTATGCAGTGCATGTCCTGTGTATATGATGTATGTTCTTGTTAGTATGTGTGAATTTGTGCGTGCAGATGTATATTTGCATACATGAGACTGCATGTGCACGCAGATATATATTTGCATGTATGAAGCTACAGGATGGCATAAGATGTCTTTCCCTATTGTTATCTGCCTCTGTTTTCTGAGACAGGGTCTCTTGTCCAAGCCACAACTCATTGGCTGGCCAGTGAGCTTCAGGGATCTGTCTCTCCCCGCCAGTGCTGGGGTCACAGGCGTGTGGGGCCCGTGTGCGCCGTGCGCTGGGGTGGAACTTAGATATTGGTGCCTGTGCAGCAGGCACTTTTCCCTTGAGTCTTCTCCCAGCCCCGCCCTCCTTCCTGGACTCAGACCCTCCTCAGGCTTGGGTCCCAATAGCAGCTTTCGGGACCCTGCTCTGCACGTGTCCCTTGAGAGCAGACCCCATCTGCCTGTCTGTCTCTCTGCCCCGTCTCCTTCTACCTCCCTTGGACTAAGCCGAGACGCTCAGTGTTACACACAGTTAGGAGTTCGGTGGCCCAGGGGCCTGGATCAGGATGGCTGCTCCGCGCGCAGGCGCGGGCCTGTTTAATGCCACCCTTCCTAGCTTTCAGACAAGGAAGGTGGTCTGGGTGGTTCACAGCGAGGAGCTGTGAGAAACCACAGCCGCAGTCCAGACTCTTTCTCACTGTCCTCAAGGCCTCTTATGCTTGGTGAGGGGGATATGTCAGATCCCTTGGGATACAGAGGAGCAAAAGGCTGGCCCGCAAGGGATAAGGGAGGTAATTTAGGGTCAGTTGTATACCAAGCTAGACCATTCTGGAAAGATATGAAAGACTGACCTGTTTGGAAAAAACTTCCTGAGACTTGGGCCTCAGACAGACCCATCTGGACCACATGCAGAACTCACACTCAGAACTCATAGGCCGTAGAAAATGAGTTTGTTCAGGCGGGAGCAATGGGTCCCTTTAGTGGATGGAGGGGTCACTGAGGTGGTAGATGGGAGTGGCCAAGACGTGATGGGCTAAGGAGAAGTGTCAGTGCGCCAGGCAGAAGCTCAGGGTTTGCAGCTGGCTAGCGCAGGGGTGACGAGGGAGGCAGAGAAGGGCAGAGGGTCGGCGAGGGCTGCGGGGCTGTGATTTCATGTTCACCAGGCCGCTGACCCACAGGCTGGCCCTGGGTCCTGCCAACCGCTTCTTACCAGGCATCCAAGCGAGGGGTGGCGTTAGGGAACTGGGGGTTTGGAGGGGACATTGCAAGATGACCATGGATCCCTGAGGAGGGTCAGTCCAGACCATGGTAAGAACTGGCCGGTGGGCGAAGGGTCAGAGCAGGTATGGGCGGGAGAGAGCTGGGCGGAGCTGGGGGCGCTGGGTAAAGAGAGGGCCGCAGACCTTGCTGCAGACACACTTTCTAGGTGAGAAGAGAATCTGGGACAAGTTAGTCCTTTTTTTTTAAAATCAATCTAAAATCCTGGGATTTTCACAGTGATGGAGATTTTCAAATTAACTTCCTAATGAAATGTGGGCCCCATTCTCCTGGGGCCCAGGCAGCTGTTACCATGTGCTCTGCCTTTGGGGGTCCAGACTGAGGTCATGGGCCCTTCTAATGAGGGTTGCCACTTCTGCTGCCCACCCAAATGTCCACCCCTGGGCAGGACCCTCAGCCTGCCTGCCTCCCACCCCCAAGACCTCATAGGACCTTCGTGTTTGTCTTCCCGCCTCAGTCCAGGTTTCCTGTGTGAGGCACTACCCTCCCATGTCCCCTACTCTGAGACCCAGAGCAGCTGACCTGCCTTGCACCTCCTGGGGTCACTCTCGCACTGAGAGAGATCCCCCCACAGCCCACCGCAGTGCAGAGTCTGCCCTCCACGCAGCGCCACAGTGGTCGGCTCTCTGTCTCCTGACCACCCCCTCTGACTGTGAAGCACTTTTCTGTCCCCCAACTCTGAGCTTGCTCCAGGTTCCCTCCTGTTGGTTCTGTGGTTCTTGGGGTATCCGTGAACTTTTGTGCTTACCGCAGGGCCCACTCCTCCATCTGAACTGTGACCACCTCTTCTCATGTTATCTCTCAATCTCTCTCTCCCTTTCTCTCTCTCTCTCCTTATCTCTTGGGCATAGTATAGCCTAGTCCCTAGTCGACTGAAAAACGACACAAATATTTCTTCAAGATACGTTTTTGGGGGAGCTGGAGAGATGGCTCAGGGGTTAAGCTTCTATCTCACAAGTAGAAAGACCCGAGTTCAGATCCCAGATCAACGCCAGGTGGGAATGGCAGCGGCTGTACTTCTGGCCCTGGTGGGCGGAGCTTGGGAAATTCCAGAGCCAATCGAGAAGGAGGTAGAAACAATACAGGAGGGTTCCCGAAGTCACCCTTGGTCCTCCACAAGCACACACAGTGCTTTCTGATACACACACACACACACAGACACACAGACACACACAGACACAGACACACACAGACACACAGACACACACAGACACACACAGACACAGACACACACACACACACAGACACACAGACACACACACAGACACACACACAGACAGACACACAGACACACATACACACAGACATACACACAGACACACACACAGACACAGACACACACAGACACACACAGACACACACACACACAGACACACGCACAGACACACACACAGACACACATACACACAGACACACACCAGACACAACACACACACACAGAACACACACACACACACACAGACACACACAGACACACACAACACACACACCAGACATACATAGACACACACACACACAGAACACAACACACACACACACACAGACACACACACACACACAGACACACACACAACAACACACACAGAGACACACACACAACACAGACACACACACACAGACACACACACACACACCACAGACCACACACACACACACAGACACACACACACAGACATACACAGACACACACACACACAGACACACACAGACACACACACAGACCAAATACACACAGACACACACAGACACACACACAGACACACACACACAGACATACACAGACACACACACAGACACAGACACACACAGACACACACACAGACACAGACACACACACACACAGACACACACACACAGACACACACACAGACACACACACAGACACACACACAGACACAGACACACACACACACACAGACACACACACAGACACACACACAGACACACACACAAAGATACTTCTTTGTGGTCGTGACTATTTTGAGATAAGGTGTCGATGTAGCTCAGGCTGGGTGGGCACCACCTTTCCCAGCTTCTGAGCAACAGTTTCTTTCTCTGGCATCGGCGTGCCTGAGCCCTACTCCCTGTCCAGGTGACAGAAGGAGGCGTGGCCAAGCCACTCAAGTGCCTCCTGGGCGGCCCCTCCCCAGCTTGAGCTTTCTCTCCTCCAGGATAAATGCCCTAAGGTCCGCAAGCATGTCTCCGGGGGCATCTTGTTAATGCCTCTCCCAGGACTGCCTTCCATGAATGAGCTGACTGCTTCTTGCCCTCACTCAGTCGGCACTTTTGTCTCCTGCAAACACATGCTCACGGCAGGTGTTGCCAACGAATTTTTCTCCAGGTCTATAGGAGGCTTCAATGATGCTGATTAAACGTTATCTCCCTGGTGCAGCCTTCCAAAGCCTTTAGAATTTGGTATCTTCACTCCCTACGTTAGCCTGCCTTCCCACCGAAGGGAACCACCTCAGCGCCTGCTCTTGCCTGCCGCGGACACGGGGGCCAAGCTGGTCCCTCATCAATCAGCCCCATGGAAACAGAGGTGGGGTTTGCCCAGGTCTCTGCTGGCTCCTACATGTTCCTGATACTTAGAAATCATCCTTTCGGGACTGGAAAGATGGCTCAGGGGTTAAGACGCTGCCTCACAAGCAGAAGGTCCCGAGTTCAGATCCCAGGTCCCATGTAAAAAAAATGCCAGGCGGAAATGGCAGTGGCCTGCACTTCCGACTCTGGTGGGTGGAGCCTGGAAAATCCCAGAGTAAAGCAAAAAGAAGGTAGAAGCAATTCCGGAAGTCACCCTTGATCCTCTATAGGGACACACTGTGCCCTCTGATACACACACACACACATACACACACACAGAGACACACTAAATACATAAATAAATTTACCGAAAGAAACCATCCTTTCTATAATCTAATTACATTGCTTCAATCTACAAGATTCAGAATGTGTTGCTTGCAAGATGAGCACACACTCCACAGCGATCTTACACCTCTCATCTGTTCTGATAGCCTGAAGATGGTTTGCAAAGGTCTGGGGATTATATCTGGGAAGAGTCTATTTAGAAACCTAACACGTTCTCTGTTGGAGTCTCTTGGGGCTCAAACTCTGCCTCTCTCTTCTGTCTTTCTGAAGGTGGGATGTGGTGGTGTCTTCCCTTCGGGGATGTATCACAGCATCTCACCATCTGCATTTTGCTCCTCATCATGTGTGTCAGCACTGCTTGGAAAAGCAGCCTTCCCCTCCTCCACTCACTGTGTGTACATGTGTGCGTGCGTGCATGCGCGCGCGCGCGCGCGTGTGTGTGTGTGTGGTACCAGAGGGCAACTGCATATGTGTGCCTGTGCAGACCCAAGGGTGACATCAGGAATCATCCTGGATTGCTCTGTCTCCTTATTGCTTCGTTCTGGGGTTTCTCAGGTTCTGCCTTCCAGGGCCAGATGACTGAATAGTTTTTTTCCCCTTTCCTCTTTCTTTGTTATCCATTGGTGCAAGCGCATGTGTGTGAATGCACATGCGTGTCCATGAACATGTTGCATGCATGCATGGGCAGGCAAACCAGAGGCCTTGCGTGCATTCCACTTCTGTCCTTGCTGCCAAGTCAGGGTTCCCACTGGCCAGGAGCTTGCGCGTGGATTGGACCGGCTGGCCAGAAGCTCCCCAGTGTTTGGAATATGACGCGCCCACCCCCAGATTATCTGTGCTCGGGACTGGGGGTGAACTCAGCTCCTCGTGCGGCAGAGAATAAACACTCACTGACTCGCCAGTCCTCGGCAAGGCTTTGGAAGGAATGGAGTAATTGAACCTAATCATGGCTCCAGTAATGTTGCGAAGCATTCTCAGTTCTTTCTGTCTTTCTCCTCTCCCCACCTCTATTTCTGTCTCCCTCCCCCTCCTTCCTCATTCTCACTCCTTTCTCCTTCCTGCTTAATTGCTTTCCTCTTCCTTTTCGTCCTTTCTAGAATCCCCAGCCCCCCTTTGTGGCTTGAACAGCACTTCCTGGTACCCACAGAAACAAAGCAGACACCAGCAGCTCGTCCCCACCTGCCGCACTGGGAATGTCACCCCAAACCCTGATCGTCCTCAAGCACAGCCATTGCCCCCCACTCCCCACCTTGAACACATTTCAGATGAACCCAAGACTTAGACTGGGCGATGTCTTTCCCAGGCCCCGGCTGCGTTCACACTCGGCTCTGGGTCTCTCCCTACGTGCCAGGGAGGATGGAGGAGGAAGTCCTCGGTTAGCCGACTGAGTGACATGCGGAAGGGAGGCCCTTCCACGGCATCCGCCCGCAGTGGATGCTCGGGAGGACAGGAAGCGACGCGGAGGGAGAGGATCTGGTGACACACAGCGGCGATCACGTGCCAGGGCGATGGAGAAGGTGCGGGAGGCCGCCTGGCTGAGGGTACCATTGGCTCTCTGGTGTTCAGTGGTGAGAAACATTAGGGAGGAGGATGAAGGTCTGGGAGCAGGAAGGAAATGAATGCACAAAGGGCATGAGGAGGACGGAGACTGTCAAGATAAAACGTGCACTAAGCCATTATTGTGCATATGTATATGTGTGTGTGTATGTGTGTGCGTGTGTGTGAACCAGAGGGCAACTGCATATGTGTGCCTATGGAGACGCAAGGGTGACACTGAGAATCTTCCTGGATTGTTCTACCTCCTTATTGCTTTGCTCTGGTGTTTCCAGATTCTGCCCACCAGGGACAGAATATCAGGCTCTACAAATGCCTACCCAGCATTTTCACATGGGATCTGGGGATCTGAACTCAGGTCCTTTTCCTTTTGCGGAAAGGCTTTAACCCCTGCGCCATCTCCCCAGTTCTGAACCAAATATTTTTGGTGGGCAGTTGGCCAGTGGTTCTGTATTGATTCTTCCTCTGGTCCACAGCTGACTGCTGGGGCTTCAAAGCCTACGTGGGCTCACTGGGCGGCCTCTCTCTTCCTTGCTTAGCTCACCAGGTTGGGACAGTGACCTGAATTCCTTTTTCTCTCTGTCCCTATGGGACTTGAGGTTCTGTCATGGTAAGATACAGCTGTCAGCTTGACGGTTGAGGGTTTGAGCTCCGGGCACATTTGTAGAAATTGAGTTCTTAAGCCCAGAGCAAACCTGGAGGAGATTGTCTAGCTGATGGGGAAGGCTCAGTCCATGGTGGGTGGGACTAAGCCCTGGATGAGGGAATAGAATATAGACAGCTGGTTGAGGAAGTCGGCATCTTTCTGTACACTTGGCCAGACATGCTGGTCTGGCAAGTGAGAATTGTCCCTCTCTCAGCTGTTACGTGGATGTGGTGTGGCCAGTCCCCTCCATTCCTGCCAGCCTGGATAAGGAACTGTAACAGGACTATGGGAAGAGAGAATAAACTCCCTTGTTCCCTTAAACTTCTCTGTCGTGATTTTATCAGCCACATGCAGGTGAGCTGCTATAGGCCGGTTCCTTCCGGACTGATCCTTTGTGGCCCTTGGTTTTTAAACCAACAACATGGTCATGGTAACACCAAGTTCCCACTCCAGTTCCCCTTTGGCTATTGAGAGATGGAAGCATGACAGGGTTTGGAAGAATGTTCTAGAAATGCAGGATGCCATCATGTTTTGGTGGATCAAGAGAAGCACAGCTCAGTCTGGCCCAGTTCCCCGGGTCCATACGGGCACGAGAGGACACACTTGTGGGGTCGCAGTGTGACAGGGAGAGGCCCTGCGAGCAGACTCGTGTCTCACACACTCAAGTGTTTCTTTAAAAGCGCGGGCTGGGACTCTCGGCCTCGTGGCTATGAGGACGGGGTGGTGCTTGGCTGACCTCTACGGGGGAGTCGCCCACGCACCTTCAAAATAAAAGAGAAAGAAAAAGGGAAACTGTCAGGGAGCCCAGATGCCACCTTGTCCCTTCTTCCAGCGGAGGTTGTCATTGGAAGAGGCCCGTCACTGCTGGCCCCGGCCTCTCTGGGAACTGAAGCGATCCCATAAAGTTGCTGCTTTGGCAAGCGCTGGAAAGCATTTGAGTTTTAAGAGCTCCCAGACAGGACTGGCAACCCTCTGCTCTCGTAGGAGCCCGTTTGAGAGATGGTTTCTCTGACCTTGGAAAACTTCAAGAACGAAGGAGGACAGAGCCCAGCATGGCCTGTCAGGCGAGGTCCAGGGCAGGCTGATGCCACCGCAGCCCATCCCTGACCACCCCTCCCATGCCAACGTAGCAGCTGCTCTCCATTCACTTCCACCCTGTGCTTCCTTGCTCCCTGCCCTGTTCCTGGCTGCCCGCTCTCCTCAGTTCTGCCCTAAGACTGCAGAGAGGGAGAAAGAGAAGGAGAGAGGGAGAGAAAAAGACAGATGAAGGACAACACTAAAGTCTTCAGAGGCAGGCTCCTGCTGGCATCCGTTTGTGTGTGTCTGTGCGCATGTCTCTGTGCACGTGTGTGCAGGTGACGCACATGCATGTGCTGTGTGTGGAAGCTGGAGAACAGCCTTGGGCAGGGTTCAGCAGACCCTGTCCACCTTTGCATTATCAGTGCATGCGTCAGAGCGTGCAAACCGCAGAGCACACGGGAGGTCACAGCAGGGCAGTTTCTGGGGATTGACCTGTCCGCTGTGGTCTTTGCACGAATCGTCCATCTTAAAGCAGGGGACTTCTTTATTGCAGGGGAGAAGGACACTTTACCAGACAAACATGGTCGCATGTGCGCCACGTGCTTCGATCTTTGCCTTCCTGGAGCCTTGGTATTTCTGGCTTGGTCCTGCCTGCTGACCCATGCCGACTGGTGCCAACACAGGCTTTCGATCCCTCGGGCAAAGCCAGCCAAAAGGAGGAAGCTTTTAGCAATATTGGAGCTGAGCCCTTGACCCGGGACGCAATTTTTGTAAGCTGGGGGCTGCTGGGATTCTAGCCAAGAACTCCCAACAGCACTTCAAAAGCTGGGAATGTGGGGGAAATCAGGACATTGTTCAAAGCGGAGTGTTGCTTTTGAACTCCTGGGTCAGATATAGATTAAAAAAGCAAAACTGGTACGTGCAGATGCTTCTGGACTTTAGGAGGTCGCGAGGCTCTAAAATTAGCAAGTCCTCAGGAAGAGAGAATATAGGTTGGCCACGCTGCCTGAGTTCCATTTTCTTTCCTCTCATTTTTACATAAATAATATTACTCTGCCCTCACCTAACTGGGTTGCTTGGCTATGCTGCACAATGTACCATTCTTGGAAACACATTCATCACGTCTAGCAGTGAACGAGATGGGCAGGCTGGGCCTGACCTCAGGTCACCTTAGGAACTCCCGTGGGCACTGCTAGAAGGACACCTTTGGGATTCCCGGATCTCCTTGCTCCCACTTGTGCTCCCGCTAGGCGGATGCTCAAGGAATTCTGACATGTTCCTGGAAATGTTCTCTTTCTTTAGGGATTGTGGGAAATAACTCTCCCTACAGAACCCATGTGTCTAAACAAAATCACGCTTACAGGCAGAGAATTAGGGTCTTACCTGGGGCACCTAGTACTTCAATGCCCAGGGCTGCAGTGCCTCTTCCTGACTGAACTGCAGCTACGTCACACGGCTAGCGGACAATTTAGGGGGGACATGTAAGTCTTGTTGGGAATTGGCCAGGCCTGGGCCTTTTCCAGACATCCCTTTGTGGATCCGTCACTTCCTCCATCCTGTGTGTGTGTGTGTGTGTGTGTGTGTGTGTGTGTGTGCGCGCGTGCGTGTGTGCGTGTGTGTGTGTATGCACCTGGATTGCTATTCTTCCTTACTGCTTTGCTACAGAGTTCCCCAGGCTCTGCCTTCCAGGGCCTAAAGCACAGGTTGCTGCTATTTCCATCTAACATTTTTAAGTGGGATCTGGGATCTGAACTCAGGTCCTTCTACTTGCGAGGCAGAGGCTTAGCTCTGAGCCGTCTTCCCAGCCCTTCCACATGACAGCACTTCTCAGGGTTACAGAGAGAAGAGTGTGTCCCCCCACCACATCCTCTCGAGAGTCACCGTCTCTAGCACAGGGCCCTAAGGAGCCTTCGACCCTCCAGGACCTTGTCAAACTCTCATAATCAAATAACAACGGGAATGAAGAAAATGGTGATATTCATCTTAACAGTACTTTACATCTGGGTTGTGGTAGACGATGACCAGTGCTTTGCTGAGCTAAATTCAGATTAGCACATCGACTGAGCCTAGATGAGGATGTGGGGAGCTAGGCACCCCGGCTTACATGCTTGGTCTTCTCCCTTATCAGACCCCTTCAAGATGCAAAGACTGCGGGTGCCTTTGTGACAGAGTGAAGCTTCAACCCTGGAATTATTTGTTCTTTAGCTTCCCTCGGGAACGTGTCTGGTCTGCCATAGTTCTGACTGTGCTTGGAGAAGCCTTTGGTTTGATGCTGTCTCTTCTCTAGCACAAAGGAAGGCAAACTAAAGGCCTGCAGCTCTCAGATGCGCTAGACGGCTGTTTTATCAGCCCAGAAACACTAGCCTCTGTAGTGGAGAAGTCGCAGGAAAACCCAGCCCCGGGCTGCTCTCCAGAGGCCGCCCTGGCAGAGCCACAGCTACATGATCAGGAGCTGTGAGAAAGGCCAGAGCCTCTCTTCTGCCTGGAACATGTCCGTAAGTCAGCAATGCTTGTCACTGGAAATGTTCCTGGCAAGCAGATGCGAGGTGATTAAGTTCTAAGTAGAAGAACAAAAAGAAAGCAGTTGCTTGGGAAGGAAGGCGCAGGCAGCAAAGGTGGCGGTGGGGTGCGCTTGCAGAAGACACACCCCTGGGAAACATCTCCCACCCAGTTCACCCCACCCCTCACTGCCAACTCCCATGAGAGATTCAATACCAGTCATCACAGGAACCTTGCACTGGTGTGTTTAAGGCAATTGCAGTCTCCTAAATGCAAGTAGTTCGACGTTACTGTCCAGGTGGGACAAGGACTGACCCTCTTAGGACCTCTTAGGACCTGCAGTCCAGGACATTGGCTTCTGCTACCAGTGAAAAGGGTTATCAAAATGTCTCTTGGGTATTTGAACGGCTAACACTTCCTGAACAGATTTCAACATAACCCTCTAAGTGGCCTCTCGGGCACGCTGGGCATCGGTAATTTTTTGCAGCAGTTGGTAGCTGGTCCCTTTCCCCTTCTCACTTAGCAGTTGTGCCCCACCTCCTTTGCGCACTTAGAATTTTGGGGTGCATGCCACATTCTGGGTGGTGGCTGCTGATAAAGAGACCTCTTGCCTTGCACTTAGAGTCCAGAAGGTACCTCCCATTCCGTCTTTTATCTACGAGCCCCCACCTTAGTGCTGAAGACATCACATTCCCTCAAATAAGATTGGCTGAACTGAAATGCAATTGGCTGATGGCATTTAGAAAGAACATTTCATCGAAACTGATGATTCATCTGAAGTATTGGGCTGAGGGACACTTACTCAGAGGGAGCGTACAGATGGAACGTGAGGTACTACAAAAAAATTTCTAATTTGTTGGCAGAGCGGGAGAAAATTCATAGCAAAATGTGCGAGGGTCTCTTCCATAGGGAAGATGGTTAAGATATCATCACCGTGTCTAGCTGGGCCGAAGGGTTACTGTTGGGTCAACGATTTACAGAGGGGGGGGGTCAGCATTTCCACGTGAGGAGGCGTGGTCTGGGACAGTGTGGCTATGCTTTGGGGAGCCCCTCAAGGCTTGCTCTCTGGAGACTGGGCACATTAACACCACTCCGCACTGCCTCCGTGCCAAGACAAAGACACCTGATGGGTGGATGTTAGCGCACAAGGACTTTTGTAAAGATCCTGACGGAAGAGGACATACAACGACCCTTGCTCAGAGTTTTGAATTTGACACCCTGAATCTCACACTCAGACAAGAGTGAGTGAGGTTGGCCAGGAACTACCACAAGAAGCCTCAAAGCCAGGCACACAGTCGGACGGCGCATGTCCCCCCCAGGGCTCATCTGCTCCCCGACTGGCCTGAGCACCCTATCTTCCACCGCCTACCCCTTCAAAGGGACAGGCTCGCTCCAGGCTTCCGCTCCAGTTTCTAACCCAGGGGAGGCAGGCGCGTCCCGTTTCACCACGTTTCACCTGCACCACATAAGCCCTCAATTTCTGCTTCAAGGCAAGAAAAATGAGTCTCATTTCCAGAGCAAATCTCGCAGCTCTTTTCAAAGCGAGCTGTAATGGGTGGCTTTGCTGGAACCACTGAAAATTAGAGAGAGCGGGTTTGAAAAACCCATGAGAAATTAATTTTCCTTGTCTGCCGATAGCAAGGATTTAGGGCTGTGGTAAGGGGCTGGGTTGCCGAGCTTTGGGGTAGCAACGCATTTATTGCTTTGCTTTCCTCCCGAGGGCTTTAAGTATCTCTGCGAGCATCAGCCACTGGAGGAGCATTTGTGGAGCTAGCTCAGAGGGCGAGTGAACCCTGGACGTGTGTCCCCAGGCCGGCCGCTCCCCACGGGGCACCGGGCGGGCAGGAGCCGCCACCTACCTCGCAGCCTCTTCAGTCTCTGCTCCCGCCGCCTCCTCCTCAGGACCAGCAGGAGCACGGAGAGCATCAGCATCCCCAGCAGGACGCAGGAGATGGTGACGAGCATCTTGACTCCTTCGTTGGTCGTCAGCCCGTCTTCGCTTTGCACGACTGACTTAATGAGTGGAGGGATTGTACCTGAAAGCAGGGTCGCGATGTTAGATGACTATTAATGGAGACGGCATGGCGGAGTTTTTTAGGGGTGACAGGTTACAGGAAAAAAAAAAAACAAAAAACCGCGCGGCGTGATCCGGGGGTGTCCGAGGTGATGTGGAATGAGAGGAACCCTTCCCTAGGTCTTGGCCGACTCTCTCGCTGACTCGCCTTCCCTTTGTTCAAGTTTCTAGCTCATTCTATAGCATAGCTCTGGGCCATGGGGAACAGACACCCGTGGGCACCAGGCTTGGGCTGGAAAGGGATGTCTCTGGAAGCCAGCGCCCATCTGACTGTCACCCACGGCATAACCACCTGAGGCAATCGGAAGAACTGCTCGTGAAAGGAGGAGCAACAGGCTGGCCAAGTGAGCCAAAGCCAGAGCACGGGGAGAACGTTCCAGGCACACTGCCTTCAAGAAGCGTAAGCTGTTTTCATGTGCTCTTCCCTACTTTCTACCACGGGCTTTGAATCTGCTTTTAAAACTCCTACTATGGGTATGAGAATTACCACCACTTTTCGAAGAGGAAGCCCGCCTCGGGCTCCAAAACAGTGAAGCATTGTTACACGGTGATGTGAAATTTGGAATATTTTGCAATGGTGAGAAAACATGGGAGTTAAGTGAACTTGGGGCTATTTTAAGATGCTTTCTGCCCAGAGGCTGGACACAAAGCATTGGAAGACCTAGGCAGATATCTATGCTTTGTAGGGCGTGGGTCCGACTTCCTGTTACGTAAATACCCGAATTCACTCTTCCCATGCACAGCAGGGACCAGAGAATGATGCAAAAGCCACCCGCTTTCCCCAGAGCAGACAGGATCTTTGAAAGCAGAACAGGGATCGCGAAGCCCCTCGGCCCTCTCACGTCTCTGCCAGAGTCAAGGAGAATGTTCTGATTTTACAGGGCTTCTGGCGGGAGCCCCAAATCTGCCAATACTCAGACACCAGGGGACAGGCTTCCAAGGGCGGGCCTGCAGACGGGATACCACAAGGACAAGCAACAACAAGGGAAGAGGCAGAAGGAGAGAGAGGTGGACAGAGAGATGGAACTGCTTAGAAACCAACTGGTTGAATACAAGGTCAGTTTTGGCTCCATTATTTGCTTTTCGAAAAATGAAAGATGAAGGTTTTCAGGCAGACACGACCAGAGACATTAAGGCCATGTCCATGAGATTGCGTCAAAGAAATCTGTCATGTCTTCCCAAGGCAGTGTAAAAACATGCGTTCTTACTGCATGGTGCTGTAATTCTGTTTCATATTTCAGCAAACTCTGCAACTCACAGTCCATTTGCTGTAATGTACGATCCTGTATAAAGTAAAAATACTATATATAGGTTCTTTGGCCCTGGGTAAAGTGAAAACATTCTGTAGTTTCTGAAGACTTTAGAGTCTGAAGAGTATAACGTGATCGTAGTTTCAAGTTCTTGCTATGAGAAATTGAAAAGGGCGGGAGTCACATGTGCGCACCCCCCCCCCACACACACATGTGAAGTTCAGGCCTCTGGCATCTGCTTGCAGTGCACTGCAACAGGTGGCCAGAGCGTAGATGTCACAGATCAATTATCCAAAGTGACAAGGGTACTAACCACCCGATGGTACATGCTGGGCTGGGAGTCGGGGAGACACGGATGCAAAGCGTCCGACAGGCGCCATGATCCTTGGTTTCGTAAGAACAGAGAATTCAGGTCCATTAGGGGCAGAAACGGTCCCAAATGTTGCTCTGTCCAGTTACACCTTGGGATAAGGATGTGGCTGGATGAAGTCACTTGTAACTGACGGTATAGAAAAAACATTGGGTACTGGCTGGGGTGGAGGATCTGTCTTAGTTACACAAGAGACATAGAAGGAGGAGGTGAGAACTTTCTGGGGGAAGAAGGTTTTCTGGGGGGGGCATGAGGTAGGTTGACATGGGGTGAAAGAGACAAAAATATATTGTGCAGAAGGCTGTCAAGCAATAAAAAAAGCAATGTAAGAAAGTTTTCAGAGGGAGATGACACAAGAAAAGTCTCAGACTTGAAGAGGAAGGCCATCACCCAAGCCAGCGCTCAAGTCACTGCCTGGGCCAGGGTCCTGGGATGTGACCGACCCTGGGGGCCAAAGCCCCCATGCCAGAAGGGCTCCCTGCTCACATCCTTCCCGCAGCCTGGACCCTGGCCGTAGCAGCAGGAGGACTCTGGTTCTGTCTGAGATGGAATTCGCAAGCAACGGTCCTGGGCAGGAGATGTGGGAAGAGTTTGCACAGAGATGAGAGCACAGCTGAGGTCAGAGGGCCCGCAGTGCAGCCTGAGCAGCGAGGGATGGAGAGAAGGCCGGGTGTGAGCGAGCGCGCTGATGATCTGACGGACGTGAGCCCCCCTCCTGCCACTCGCCAACGGTGACACTGAGTTACACACAGCAGCTCTGAGGGGCTGCCACGGACCTCTTCGCCGCCGTCTCTGCCCCAGGCGGAACGTTTGCTCGAGTAGCATTCATTCTGATACCAGAAACGTAAGGGTAAGAATTTAAATGATTTGACATTGGTCAGTGAAATGTCAAGAGAGCTTTGAGGACGCACACGCAGGCTGCACACACATGTGTGCCCGGCACATGTGCGCACAGGCGTGCTCTGATCCCCCTGCCATCCTATGTGCCCTCGGTGCCCCTGGTCCCGCCCACACGAACGAAGCCCCCTTCGTCATGGAAACTGTCTGGTACATGCAGGGCTTGATGAGAGCTGTTATGTGGTGGGATGGGGGGAGGGGTGGGAAACAACAAGAGCCACGTTAGCACAGTCATCGACCGAGGGGTGTCACCACGAGGCAGAGTCCTCCAGCCCCGAGAGACGCCATCCTTCACTAGAAGCCCCCTTTGTTCTCTGTCCTTCTCACGGGACACCTAGAGGTCATCTTCTGGGTGGCGTGGGCCAAGGAGCCTGAGGGGAGGTGACTGCATGGCCCAAAGCCCAGGGGACTCTGCGGGCATCGGCCGCCCCATGGCAAGGATGAGCGTCCAAGCGCGGAAGAGGACAGTGCACAGAGGGATACCCCCAACACACGCACACACACGCACACGCATGCACACGCACACGCATGTGGGAAAACCACGACGCCCCAAGCTTACTGCCGTCGTAGTTGAGCGTGGCGAAGTTGGCTTGCTTCTCGGCGCAGCCGGCGCTGTTGCACACGCGCATCTGCAGCTCGTACCACGTGGCCTCCTGCAGGTCGTACAGGATGTAGGACTTGGACAGCGAGGTCCGCTGCGCCGTGGTCCACACCGTGGTCCCGAAGGGCCGGTACTCGAGCGTGAAGGAGGTGATGGGGCAGCCGCCGTCGTTCCAGCCGATGAGGTTCAGCCTCACGCGAGTGGTGTTGATGCTGGCGAACAGCTCATGCTCCTTGGAGAACTGGGGCTCTGTGGGAGGCGGCGAGGGGAATCACTGGGGCTGCACGGGCCTGGGCACCCCAGTGCGCCTGCGTTTTCCCTGGGCTGCTCTCTCCCTGTAGTCCCGGGGCTCCAGCCGAAGGCTGGTTCACAGGCCCTTCTCAGATCATCCAGCACCACAGAGGCCAGTGAACCCACGGGCTGAACCACATACAAGGGGCTGAGGGGGGCTGGGAGGGATGGGGAGCGGCTGCTTTCGGGACGATGGAGTTCTCTGAAGAACAGTGCTATTTTCAGTGATTTAGTGTGTGAGGCTGATCCAGTTCCCTTCCTATGTGGACTGACCCAACCCGAGAGAAGCCAGAGTTGGACTCTGGAAACACCACCCGGTTTTCTCTACTATGCCAATCGCTCACCAGGGTCCTGGGCCTGAATGGGTAAAATTCTTCAGAAACTAACTCGTCTCCTGAGCTGCCATCCACTCGCCTCTGCCCCCTGCCACCTTCTCCTTCTTCACCTTCTCGCCTCCCACTTAGCGCCGCCACAAGCCCGGGGCCTGGCGTTGCTGTCTCTGCCCCTGAATGCCAGGTGCATTCCTCGGGCCCATCTCGCAAAGGTCTGCTTTTCTTTTAGATAAAAACTCAGTCGCGAGGTGATCACCAGCCACCCTGGTTGCTTTCTGCCGGAAAAGTGGGATCGTGTGATAACACAAAAATAGCAGGGTTGAGGGTCACGAGAAGTGGATCCAAGCGGTGCCATCACGTGACTGCCCAGCCTTGGCGCTCTAGCTGACACCACCAAGGGACCTTTGTCTCTGAGCTGCGAGTGTGATAACAGGGACATTCCAGGAGTGTGGGCCACGCCTATGCCATGCTGCCACACTGTAAGCCCCATTTTGGGGATAACAAGATTGAAATACACTAACGGACACACGGCTCTTGAGGGCAGTAAAGAACCTAGAAGCAGCAGGTGGGCAGGTTTACCTTTTCCTAGCGTCTTGGCCTCTATGATCTCGCTGATGCGTCCCGGCCCCACTCCGTTCTGGGCAGTGAGAGTGAATTTGTACCACGTGCCGCACTTCAGGTTTTCTAGGCGGTAGGAGCGCTCGCTGGGGCTGATGGGAAAGCTCCCCCACTGCTCGCTGTTGTCCTCGGAGTACTGCAGGATGTAGCCTTGGGAAAGGAGAGACGAGGTGGTGAGCCCTGTGCCCCCACGAGAACTGAGGAGGGACAACTGCATTTTGAAGATGCCACAGCAGGAGATGCTCCAAATCCAGATGTGTTGGGAGGAGAACACGTTCAGTTCATTCTCCCCCATTGCAGGGAAGCCAGCGCGGGCTGGGAGGTGGCCGGATGGCTTGAGGGCACAAGTACCACAGCATGGCACAGGGTGGTGAGGCTAAAACTGCCACCTGGGGCTGGAGAGATGGTTCAGGGGTTGAGGCTCTGCCTCACAAGCAGAAGGACCTGTAAAAATGCCAGGCAAAGATGGCAGGGCCTGCACTTCCAGCCCTGGTGGGCAGGGCCTGCACTTCCAGCCCTGGTGGGCAGGGCCTGGGAAATCCCATAGCAAAGCAAAAAGGAGGCAGAATAATCCAGATGATCCCCGAAGTCACCCTTGGTCCTCCCAGGACACACAGTGCCCTCTGATGTACACAGACAGATGCAGAGAAGATAAGTCAATAAATAATCTTTTTTAAAAAAGAAAGAAATCTGTCAGCAGTGAGAAGGATCAGCAGTGGGAAGGGTTGGCAGTGAGACGGGTCAACATTGAGAAGGGTCAGCAGTGGGAAGGGTCGGCAGTGGGAAGGGTCGGCAGTGGGAAGGGTCGGCAGTGGGAAGGGTCGGCAGTGGGAAGGGTCGGCAGTGGGAAGGGTCGGCAGTGGGAAGGGGCGGCAGTGGGAAGGGTCGGCAGTGGGAAGGGTCGGCATTGAGAAGGGTCGGCAGTGGGAAGGGTCGGCAGTGGGAAGGGGCGGCAGTGGGAAGGGGCGGCAGTGGGAAGGGGCGGCAGTGGGAAGGGTTGGAGTAAGAAAGGGGGGGCAGCCGTCAGTCTTGTCCCGGGGTCTCTGAAACACCATCCTGTCCTTCAGCATGGCTGCCTGTGACCGTGTTTCTGGGGTCAGACATGTCATGTCTGCTCTGCTCAGTCTCCTGAACTTTCACAGCCTGCCTAGGGCATGTCTGGGGGCGCTTAACAGACTGACATCTTCTGTCTTTACTTGGGACCCACTTTGGGTTCAGACAGAGCCCCCCAGCCTTCTATACCACAGAGGTTCCTAGCAGACAAGGCCCTGGCTCTTCTAAGCCCTCCCACAGACCTCTCTCCCACACCCCACCTTGGGCATCACCAATATCTTCTCTACAAATGCCATCCTTATGTCACCTCTAGACTATTGCAACCAACAGGGCTCCTTGCTGGGCCCCATGCTCCTGATCGAAGCTCCCCTGAGCATCGGCAGTCCCTGATGGAGATACCGGGGCGCCCTATGCTGCCGCCACACCTCAGCCTCCCTCGCAGCCACTTTGCATCCTGGGGGTTGAGCTCCGCTCACTTCCCACCACTGAAGTTCTTCATCTCTTGGTCCCTCGGTGATGCGTGCGCCCCGGCGCGGAGCATGGTCTATGACGCCTTCCAACGCCAGCAGCTTTGGCCGTCACGGCACATCAGGCAAGCCCTGGTTACGCCAGTCTGGGAAACTCTTCACCCATCAAATCAGCTTCTGTGCTAGTATCTACCTCAGTTTCTCTCAAACGCTCATGCCTATAAAATTCAAACTGCTTCTGTGCAGTCTACAGCTGGAGTCCCTGTCTACGTCATTTTTTTTCTCTCCAACCCTGAGCTCTTATTAGACCAGCGGAGGCAGGAGTCTAGGTACCCTAAGTCTTCCTTCATGAAGCCACATGCAGCTCGACTGCCATCATGCTTGGGGACCCGGGACCCCTTCTCTTCCCAGCTGTGCACGTGCATCTGGGGCCCACGGCTGCTCAGCAGTGGTGACATGGTTTGCTAATGAGTCCCTGCACTCACACATGGCAGCTGCTCCGAAGCTGGCCCACGCGCCCCAAGCCCACAGACACAGCCTCACCCCTAATCAGCCGCTATTTTTAAAAAGCAACCCTCACCTTTTTCTTTCCTACAAAAATAAAAGACAGCTTCTCCCTTCATCCAGCATCCAACCCCGGGACCCTTGGAGGAAAAGGAGGCAAAGCCCCGAAGGCCGCTACTTCAGGAAGCCTGTGCCCCCCCCCCCCGGGCTGGCCACAGCATGGTCACGTAAAGAAATGATGCAGCGCTGACAAAACATTGGCGAGTGGAAACAAACACCCGACCATTGCTTGGGAGAGACGGGTTATTACAACTGAAATGATGATTGGCAGCTGGGGAGAGTGGGGTCATGGCTACCAAAGCCCACCAAAGTGGGAGTGGCCTCTTGAAGGAAGCTAGAGTGGCTGATTTGGCCTAGCAAGAGTTGACTGCTGGATTGGAAAAATTCTTGGAAAAGCAAGAGTTTTTCTTGTTTCTCAATCCCCCCTTTCCTTGCTTTTCCCTCACCTTCCTCCTTTCTTCTTCCTTTCTTTCCCCTCCTCTCCCATCCCCTTTGCTCCTCTTCCCTCTTCTTCGTTCCCTTCTCTCCCTTCCTCTTTCTATTCATCTCTTCTCCTTTCTCCTCTTCTTCTTCCCGCCCTCTTTCTGTTCCTTTTCTTTCCTCTTCTCTCTCTTCTTCTTTCCTTTCTCTTTCATTTAATATTTCATGTAGACTAGATGTAATGAGGTCCTTAGGTGGATGATCTGACTTTCAATAAATACTTTGGAAACACTGTATGGCTTCTTGCAATGGGGAACTTCACTGGTGATGTGTTGGGGAGAATGACATGCACAGGCCGTGACTGGATGAAGACCAATCACCTACTGGCTGGGCCATGGATGCCGTCATTACCTCTGATGGAGCTGCCTCCGTTGTCGCCGGGGAGCCAGGAGAGGGTGATAGAGGAGGACGTGGTTTTGGACACGGTGAGACGAGGCTGATCTGGTGGAACTGGAAGGGAGACATTTCCAGAAAACAAGAATTAGCTCTTCACATCTTCCGCCCTCTGTAACAGTCACTTACCAAGTCATTTTGAACAGCCAGTTATTAAATACGCATTTCAGATTGCCTAAATATGCAATTCCCTCCTGTCAAAATGTCTGCTCCAATGATATCCTGGACTAAAGAGACAGGGTGGGGAATCTGTTACTTCAGGAAACTCTAGCCGCATTTGAACGTGGATTTGCATCTGTTGTTACTCCTCCCTGAGCTTTGAACTTCTAGTTGTTCATCACCAGTCGAAATCTCTGCATTTCCTGGGGACACACACACTGCTCAGCTCTGAGTTTCAACTGAGAAATTCTAGTGAGTTTCTCCTTGAGGAAGAGATGGGCAAGAATGAGCTGGGGGGGATCGTCACTGTGGGTGTCCCCCCTTTAAGCTGCTCCTCAAGATATCACACACATGTACATATATGCACATATGCTGACACACATGCACACAGGCTAACACACACACATACATTCACACACATTGACACACATGCACACTCGATACACACACATAGATGCATGCACACTGGCACACATGCACACACGCTGATAGACACACATACATGCACACACACCGACACACATGCATACATGCTGATACATACATGCACACTGACACACACATGCTGACACACATATATGCATACACGTGGATACATATGCACACACACTGATACATACATGCACACATGCTGACACACACACACACACGGACACACATCCACACACTGACACACACACATGTACTAACACTCATATACACATAACAGATACATGCACATATATATATACATGTACATGTGCACATATGCACTCTCACATATGCTACACATATAAACAGAATACATGTGTATATACATACATACATGCACACATGCACACATGCATTCAGACACATATACATGTGCACTCATATGCACATGTATACATATACACACACAAGCATGTATAAACATTAGCATACACATAAGCAGAAAATATGTATACATGTACACATGCACACATTCACATACATAGGCGCATGTACACACATGTACACATGTACTAATACATACGTATAACATACACACATGCCGGCATGTACACACATGCATACACATGCACTAATACATACGTATAACATACACACATGCCGGCATGTACACACATGCATACACATATTCTAATACATATGTATAACATACACGCATGCCGGCATGTACACACATGCATACACATGCACTAATACATACGTATAACATACATGCATGCCGGCATGTACACACATGCATACACATATTCTAATACATACGCATAACATACACGCATGCCGGCATGTACACACATGCATACACATATTCTAATACATACGTATAACATACACGCATGCCGGCATGTACACACATGCATACACATATTCTAATACACGCAAGCAGAATACACTTACACATGTATTCACAGCTTGCACATGTATGCACATACACACATGTACCCAGCAGACACACGAGTTCTAAAAACAGAAGAAGCTACAGCTCACGGTGCTGCCCTCACGGTGACTGGGACACACACTTCTAAGCAAGGGCCTTCACAAATGCTGGACAGAAACGTGGGAGAAGTGTAGGTACCCCTGTCCAAGATCTAGGGAGAGCTTCATGTAGAGTCTCCTTGCTTCCGGAGACAGAAGCATGAGTCATTGACCTGAAGACTTACAACGTCAGCCTCTTGCTTCAGATTCACAACATAATGTCAGCTCGCGGCCTGCTCTGGAAGCCACCTGACTTCAATTAACTCAAAATTCCAGATTGATTTTGCAGTATTTTTAAAATATAAAGCTCCTCTCCTGCCTTCCCATCCCACCGAGGACAGTATTGATTACGTTTTTTTATTCAATGTAATTTGTTCATGTGACAAATCCACAGAAGCGAGCACTTAAGAGCTTTTTTCAAATAAAACATCATCGGAGTCCAGGCAGCAGCCATTTGGATTTTGTGCACACTTTAATAGGGAAACCTTTGGAGATTGTTGTGTACATTTCATACGCTTCATGCATAGCAACAAGCACTTAAATATGTTGTATTACTTTCAGTTAAGTAGTACAGCATGGGCTTTGAGTTTAATTAGCACTTTACACACATGCACACACACACAGATATGCACACTTGTGCTGCGCACAGAACTGATTTCATTATCAGACATAAAAGACCACACTCAGACTTGGTTTTCATTTGTGCTTTCTGGGTTACATATACCTAGGAAACAGTGCAATTAGTGAATATTTCAAATATTTCAGCGATTCTCACATATTTTACATGCAAAAGAATGCATCTCTATATTATGTCTAGGATTACGAGCACTCTAGTTTTCTTTGATTTGTTCAATTATAGTTTCCAAAACAAACACACTGTTTAGCCATATGGAAGCAGTAATGAGCTCTTTGGAGAAAGGGGCTAATTCTGAACCCCGTCTTTTCACTGTACAGGAGGACACGCACACAAAGGCCCTGTCCCGAGAGTCCCCCAACCTCCTACCTTGTACTTGTAAATTTAAAATGATCTCATCGGATCCCCAGTTGTTATTGGCGATGCAGCTGTAGTAGCCGGAGTCCTCGGCCTTCACCGTGCGGATCATGAAGCTCCCGTTGCTGAAGATGCTCCTGCGCCCGTCTATGGTCACGAGGCTGGGCGTCCCGTTACTGCCTCACAGGAAGAAAAACGCACAGATTGAAGAAATTACAACCCGCATTAGCGGAGGCTGACGGGAAATCTTTCTCCAAAACAAATGCACATTTGCAACCCTGCTGTGTTTCTTTGCATTACAAAATAACTGGCTGGAATCCCCTGAAAACTGCATTTTCTTTGTAGGCACTGAAGCACTGAAGGCTGGAGCTCCAGGGGGTCAGTCTGGGGACATCTCAGGACTGCCACGCCCTGGGAGGCCCCTCTCTCTTCCAGCTCTCAGGCTTTGGAGGGGACCCTTTCGTGTCAATTCTGGGAATCCTTTCCTGGGGAAGATGAGCTGGTTTGACCACATCACATATGGAAAATCACATTTTGTGAGCTTTCATAGACTTATGATCACAATTGCGCGTGTGTGCAGGGGCGTGTGTGTATGTGTGTATACAAGAGGGCACCTGAGCGTGTGTGACTATGGAGGTCCATGAGAGACTTTGGGAATGATCTTGGATTATTCTGTGTCCTTATTGTTTTGCTCTGGGATCTCCCAGGCTCCTCTTTCCAGGGACAGAAGTACGGCCGCCGCCATATCCACCTGGCATTTTTACGTAGGATTTGATCTCAGGACCTTCTGCTTGGGAGGCAGCATCTTAACCCCTGAGCCATCTCTCCAGCCCAGGTCATAATTCTTAACGGACTGAATGTACACCCCGAAGCCCAGTACCTGGAGAGGGCACTAGGCTGATCCTCCTGTGAAGAGTTTCCTGCCGTCACTACTGTGGCCACTGTGGCACGCTGTCCAGTCAGTGGGGCCAGTCCCATGTGAGGGAGAATGTCAGTTTGATCCTGGGAGCTTTTGAATTTATTTTGGATTAACAAGCTTTAATTCCATGAGAAAACTGCTCTCTGGATTCAATCCATCATTTCAGAAGGTTGTGCTTTTAAGTGCTTTTGTCTGAAAATAGGCACCATCCTGAGTCTACTGTTAGATCTCTGTGCTCATTAGTGAACGTGCAGCCCTCTCTCTAGGAGAACCTTCTAGAACAGGGATAAAATACTTTTAGAGAACCCATATGGACATATGGACAGTACCCATCTCACGCACTCTCCCTTCCATCTCAGTAGTCGTGACTGGGCATGCGCTGAGATTAGCCAGATCCTGACGGGTTGATGCTTTCTTTTTGGAGACACCGTCTCACTTCACAGCCCAGCAGGTTGGCCCCAAACTAGCAACTCTCCTGCCTCAGTCTCTCCAAAGCTGGGATCCCAGGGAGCTGTGTTCATCTCTTCTGGAACGTGTGCATGGTCGAGTAATGTGGCTGTTGAAGTTCTGATATGCTGGGCACCTCGTCTCTGCTTTTGGTAGCGAGCGCTAACTCTGGCCGATAACCGGCTGGGCTCCGTGGAGACTTCCTCATGAGTGTCAGGGTCTGGATTTGCAAAGAGCCCATAGGATTAGTTGGAAGCTGGTGTAGGCAGCAACTTCTCTGGGTGGAGGTGGCGCGTGCTGAGACTCCTGGCACGTGTCCACACAGCGCCAGGTTTCATGAGCTACTGAGGGCACGTGAGGTCGGGGTTGGGGGGTGCAGGTCAGTTTGGTAGAATGCTTGCTCGTGCGCGTGAAGCTCTGGGTTGCATCCTTCATGCTGCATAAATCGAAGCATGCTCACGCACGCCTGTAATCTCATGGGGAGGCAGAGGCAGAAGGGTCAGGAGTTCGAGGCCACCCTCCGCCACATAACACAAGAAGACACAGCCGGAGCGGAAGACCTAGATCAGCAGGCCCAGAGCCAGGACCCGCCCACTACATGGCGCACATTGGGTTACTGGTTACCTGTCTTTCATCCATTTCACAGCGGGGGACGGGTCCCCAACGGCTTTGCAAGGCAAGACGATGTCTTTCATCCACGGTGTGCTCACTGTCCCACTGAAGGTCAAGATTCTTGCAGGAGCTGAGACACAGAAAGATATCTCATCAGCACAGAGCCCCGGCTATGCCCCAAGCAGAGCTGCCTCCCAATGGGCAAGGAAGCCAGCTGATGCCACAGCTGCCCAAGCTGCTCCTTGGTAAGGTTCAGTATGACGAGGGCTTTTCTTCATGAGACCCCTAAGGAGCTCAACACTCCCGCGTAGCTATTGTGATTCCACTAACCAACCACGAGCAGCCCAAATCAAGAACCCAAGCTGTGCTCAGTATGAGTCCCATTACTTTTGAAAGCGCTTTATGAAGCTGTTCATCTCGGGAACCAAACTGCACTTTAAAATATACTTTTAATATCTGAGAATGTAGACGCTACACAATATGAAGCCAACAGACAGGAAGAGGCACACCAGGATAGTAACACTGGCTGATCAACTGCAGACTGTTCATTACACCGACTCCATCACACAGCAGAGAAGCCCTTTGGGAGCGGCACGCATTGGTCTGGGATAAGGACTCAGGTGTCCAGATGGGAGCTTCCTAAAGGGTCATCTGGCCATGTTTCAGCCTTGGGGGATGGACACCAAAATGCCCAGGGGGCGCTGTCTCAGGGGAGGTCTCTCCAAGCCCTCAGCAGTGGGGGTCTTAGTGCTGCCTAATGGAGACACGAGGCTACAGAAACAATTTCCCATCTTTGCCAGCTCTTGGGAGTCTCTTTTGGGTGCATGGGCTGGTCTCTTCCTGGACTTTAGCCAGTGTGTTTGTGGGGGGGCTGCAGTAGAGGGGGCCATGCAGCGGAGGGGGCACGCAGCAGAGGGGGCATGCAGCGGAGGGGGCATGCAGCGGAGGGGGCATGCAGTGGAGGGGGCATGCAGTGGAGGGGGCATGCAGCGGAGGGGGCATGCAGCGGAGGGGGCATGCTGCAGAGGCTGATGCACGGGGGGGGGGGGGCAGCAGGTGCTCCCCGCAGGAGCTCAGCCTGGAGGCTGACAGGCATCCAGGCCACAGGGAGCAGGAACCCCTCCCCCATCTGACTCTGGACCCCTAGAAATGAGAACAGTGTTGGGGCTCCTGAAACTTTTTGGGCATGGGGACTTGCATTGGCAGAGGGTGGCGGGGAGTCAACTCCCCGGGGAAGCTCAGGGGTCTCGGCAAAGGCAGGCAAGTGAGGAGCCGTCCTAGCGCACGACACTGACTTGCCATTAAAGGCTGTCAGCCCGGTCCCGTGTGCGCTGCTCCGGGCGTGGAGGCAAGAGCAGAGGGATGAGTGGATGGCAGTGGGCTCAGGTGCTGGACTTTGGGGGAGGGGAGGGAGACACGCTGCCACATGTTTGAAGTGACTTGTCCTGAGGGAGGCAGAGTGCCGCGAGGCAGGGGTGACTTGTCAATCACTGGCATCCCTGATCGCGCATTGGGTGGAGGGAGGCCCTAGCAGGTGGCATGGACTTCTGGTGCTCCTGGCTTGGCATCTCCTTTCGGATGTCACAGACTGTCCTTTACACTTCGGGGAATGTCTTCAACAGCAGAACAGGGTTTTTAGGCTTTCGAAAGGCCATCACTTTAAGAAATGCATTTCACATCCAGTCTTAGAAGCTATACATCTGTGACATATTCCTATGGGTGGAAACAAAGCTAATGAATAATTCATCGCATATTCTGCAATGTCACAGTTTCTTCTTGTTCTCCCAGCTCAGTGTGGTCTGAGCATATATTTCACTCTGTTCTATTGTTGTTCTTTAAAATGCAGACCACCACCTTGTATATCAAGTCTAGAATCAGCAATTTTCAAAACCGTAGTCTAGACTGGCTTCATCTTTGAGTCTGACATCCTTGTGTCTGAAGTTATGACTCTGTTCAGAGCATGCAGGGCATGCAGGATCCTTCTGCAAGCCCCTGCAAGCCACCACCGAGCACTTGCATTTGCTAGATTGGCAGTTCTCTGCTTGGAGCAGAAAGGAACATCTGGAGCTTGGAAAATGCAGATCCCATCAGCCTGGTGGGGAGGGGAGGGATGCTATAGATATGCGATGGTCTCGAGGGGTCTGACAAGCACCGTAGCAACCAGTGGAGGCCCAGGGGCGTCTCCAGCTTTGTCTGTTGACTTTCCACACAGCAGCCCCCTGTGCTGGCTTCCCCTCCTTTCAGAAGCATGTGCTCCCAGCCTGTCTTCCTCAGAGTTGCTCCTGAACCTCCTCCTTTCTGGCTCTCCTTGGCTTTCCATGATGTCGCTCTATCCTGAAAGCTAGGGATGAGTCCCCCCGCCGCCCTCCCCCCCCCCCCGCTCTCCCCCTCTTGTGCCCCTCCCCGCTAGATGTCTCTGGAGGACTGAAGCGCTCCTCTGCAGTCACCCGGCCAGACCCACCCGTGTCGGCCTCTGTGGCGACGCCGTGAAGCTGCTGATGTCGGGGAACACTGCTCCCACCATCACCCCTCCCCTGAGCACCCCGTGACAACCCCAGCGCTGGGTGTTCAGTAGACATTACACATTCAGTGGTGCTTGGGAATCAAACTCAGAACCTTGTGTAACTAGACAAGCGCTTCCCTGCTGAGCCACATCCAGCACCCAGTGACGCACTAACTAACCCACTAACCGGATGACAATCTCCCCGAGACGAGACGGGACCCGCTCCTGTGGAGCAGCCTGCGTCCAGTGGTGCCCACCTGACTATCTCTCGTTTTGGCATCCAGGCCGTGTCTGGCTGTGTCGGGAGCCAGACCTTAGCTCAAAGGGAGGTCGAGAGAGTTACTGATCCTCCACCATTGTCTGCTGTTTATTCCATGAGAAGACCTTATGCTGCCTGCTTTTCCTTTATAATCAGTTTCTCAGTGTAATAGGTAGGAGAAAACCAAGGCCACATAAGAACCCCACTAATTTATCTTTCTTGTGGAAGATCCCGAATGCATAGCTCCTAGCTGTATCCATGTTTTAACTGCGACGTTTTCTTTTTCTTCCACTACTTATGTGGCCTATTTCTTAGCCATCACATCAGCAATCATGTTACCAAGGGCTTGTAGAAGTGAAAAATCAGAATATTAGAATGTCTACTCCATTCTTTCAGATGCTTTAGAAGGGGCTTAAGTGAATAATTTGCTAATCCAAAAGTCAGGATGCAGCTTCTGGAAGCCTGGGCTTGGGATGAATGGACGTTGACACACTGCAGGGTCTAATTTATTACAGCTGGGCCCTGGGAACCGTGGCTGGCAGCAATCACTAGATTCAGAGTAAGACTATTCTGCAACTAACCAGGCCTTGAACTGACCAGTTAAATTGCACTGTTGAGAAGAGAACAGATTCATGTGTGGGAACCTTTAATTTGCTGGTGATCCCAACTTCCACTGTTACTCAGGGTTCGTTTGATAGGATTCCACCAGTGGAGGAACGGCTCACATTTCCTTACACTTGCAAGGTTTCAAATAGGGCTAGAGAGATGACTCAAGGTCAAAGCCTCTGCCTCAAAAGCAGGAGGATCTGAGTTCGGATCCCAGATCCCATGCAAAAATGCCAAATGGAAATGGCAGTGACCCTGCACTTATGGTCCTGGAAGGCAGAGCCTGGGAAACTCCAGAGCAGAGCAGAGCTCTCCAGGCAGAGCTTTACCGAGGAGGTAAAGCAATTCAAGACGGTTTCCTGTTGTGACCCTTGGACCTCCACAGATACAGACACACACACACAAGAACAAATCTTAGACATTAAAAAAATAGGCAATTTTCCTCAGAAAGCACGATTCTTGGTTTTGATCAAGGATCAAGAAAGTACTTCCTTGGGAAAATGCCCAGTAGCGATTTTCAAGAATTTTCCCAAACTCAGGGTCAGCGGAAAAACCATCCATGCTCAGGGGCGCTCCTTCCTCGTGAACCCCAAAGCCTAGGGAGGGGACAGCCCTATCTGTTAGCTGGATTGTGCCTTCCCGGGGCCCCTGAGCTCCCGTACCTGGTGGGCTTCCTTCCGCCAGCACCCCTGCACCCCAGGGGGAAGCCCCCCACCTCCGAGCTGCAGCGAGGGCCCTGGCGCCCGGCGCACCTTTAGCCAGCGGCTCCACCGTGATGATTTCGCTGCTGTTGCCTCGGCCTGCTGACGTCACGGCCACCACCCAGACGCTGTACTGCCGGTTCCGACTCAGGTTGGGAATTCTGTAGGAAAATGAGTCTGGGGAGGCTTCAAACTCGCTGATCACCTGCCAGTGGAGACAGAAAAGGTCCACAATTCAGAGCCTTGGCAGGAGGGAATCCCATGGAGGAGACACACAGCCCACCCATCGCCACCCTCTGAAAGGCCGCGGTTAGGATGGCCCACCGTTCACAGCTCATGCAGAGCGGGCATTCATGTGCCCCTTGTAAGTCACAGGCCAACGCACTTCAGGGTTGGTAAAGACAGAGCGGCAGTAAATTCATGACTGCTGGAAAGAGCACACAGGATCCATGAACCGGTGCTTGCAGGTGAACAAGGCGTTTTCTCCAACACAGGAAACGAGCAAGCCAAAGGTTGCTACTGCACCAGCATTTCGCTGAAAGCGTTTGGGGGCCTTGGCTGCGCACGGACCCAGGAGACCAGCTCCGTCCAGCTAATTCATCCGTCCAGGGACTGGCTCCACTCACCACAGGCTGGGTGACCCATCAATCAGAAGATAACCTGCAGGTTGCTCAGGGCTCAATTCAACTAGTAGTTCTTTACAAATGTTCCCACACCTGTATCTAACTATGACAGAGGGCCACACCCGGGGAAGCTCCTGAGGGCCGAAGGTCCCCCTGGGAGTTCAGCTGAACATGTCTGTGCATCACGGGAAGGAAGAACCGGAAGGCAGGTGCCCGGCACTCACTCGGGGCGAGGAAGAGGGCCGTTCCTCCCAACCACGCGGGACCCTGGGGTGCGTGGAGCATTGGGTCAGTCCACGAGGGCCTTCACCAAGAAGGAAGAGCACTCGGCTCAGGATTCCACAGCACCCCCCTCCTGCTCAGCCAGATTTAAAAGAAGACTTGGAAAGAACGAGTAGGTAGCAATTAAAAGGTGCATCCCAGAGTGGGGGGGGAGGGTTTCCACACTTCAAAAGATGAAGTTCACGGTGGCATCCAGTGCAGTTTCCAGATGGGAACGGCTGGAGTATTCAAGTGATGCATGGAAAGGGAGGGTATTGTGCCCAGCCGGGGTGCTGTCCAATCACATGAAGGGCAAAAGGCTGCTCACCGCCGTGGCATAGACCAGTCTTGACACTTTGGGTATGTGACAGAAGCCAAGCACAAGATACTACAGAGCACAAAGCGCAACTGTCTTTTATGAGACGTTCAGAAGCACGTTCCCACAGTAGACAGCTGGGCAGCGCGGGCAGAGACGCAGCCGCTAAGGAGCATGGGGATTCTCGTGGGATAACGAAAATAGTCTAACGTCAGATGAAGGTAGGCGTCACGCAGTTCTGTGAATACGCTGAACCCACACAAGTGCACGTTTGAAAGCATTCATTTCATGCTATGAAAATCATATCAGCAAAGCTATTATCAAACAAATTTCAGGGATGTCCAAAGAGCAGGAAAATACAAGTCATAAATGATTATATCCATCAAAATCCATCCATAATTGCTACATACTGGTTTCTGACAAGCCAGTAAAACAGTATTTCTAGTTACACTGAAGCTACATTATACCTGCTCAGGATCAAGAATTTAAGGAGACCCAGGAAAAGGTGTAGTGGGCTGGAGTTAAACTCGAGATGATGGTACGTTGAGAGCCAACACTACAGCACACGAGATTCTCGACAGATGAGATGTTTTAGGAGCTTAAGACATTTGAGCAGACAGAGCAGAGAGAAAAGAGTCTGAGAAAGTGACAGCCCAGGTGTGCCATGGGGCACACGCGTGGGCATGGGTAGTAAGGAGACGCGAGAGGACTGGGACAAGGCAGGGAGAACATGCTTGAAGTCACGGCTGAAATGTTCCAAACTCAACAAAGGAACAGCCCACAGAGCCAATGTCCCGGATGAACCTCAGCCAGATTTTTAAAAAAAGTTTAAGAAAATGACAGCACAGCAGGTCACGGTCAAATTGCCCCAAATCAACAAAAGATAGACAAAAGATGAAGGAGCCACAGATTTCATTCCAAAACTGTTGGCAGTTAGTTGTAGATGCCAACTTGGCAATTGAAGGCTGAGCCTGTGGGCACATTGGTGAAGATCTAGTCATCGAAGAAGCCCTGAGCAAGCCTGTGGGAGACATTCTAATTGAGTGTGAGAAGACCTAAGGGATAATGGGTCTGACTGTTCCTAGGCAGGTGCAGAGAGCTGGGTCAGTGTTTTGGCACAGTGCCCCTCTCTCAGCAATTCCTGTGGGCATGGTGTGCCCCTCCCTTAGCTCCTAATGTTGGTATAAACTCTCCTGGTGCTGACAACGTGGGCCCAAAGATCAGCTAAAATAAACCCTCTATTCCCAAGTCCGCAGCGAGTGTTCTATATTCACTAAGCAACGCAGAGACGGAACTAATCTGGAGCTACCAGAACAGCCGGGCATTGCTGGGAAACTGACACACGAACCAACCCCAGGACGAGGACGGTGGGACGCCATCTTTAGCGAACTGAAAGGAGAGAAGAATCCAACCCAGAATTCTCTATTCCACAAACATTATGAAATCAAAACGAAACACTGTTTTCCAGATATCTAAAAGGTCCTGAGAGTTACCTAAGAAGTGTCAAGGGAAGTGCTGCGTGCAGAAGGGACACGATACCGCGGAGAAACGCAAACGCACACGTAGCGCGTTGAAGCTACAGGGCCCTCGGGAATCCTCAGGTGGGAGCCACATGGCAGCGTGCGTGAGGCCTGGGCACGCACCTGTGCCACATCACCACCCACGCCCACGTCTGACACGCTCGACCTGCCTTCCAGAAAACGGGAGGATTTGGCTTGTTTCTTGGCAAACCGAAGAGATGACTCTCACTGGGATTTGGCCGGCTGTGACGTTCCAAGGCTGGTTCGCGGTTGCCAAGTTAATTTTACAAGATAATGAGGCTGGTAGTGGTGGCTGTGTGGGAAAATAGAGGTTCTTCTTGTTAGCAGAATCTCATTAGAAGATAATTAATTGGGCAAAAATAATAAGAGTTCAGCACAGGCTTGTAACATTTATAAAGTAAATATAGGATGACAATAGCTCAGGGTATTGGGGAGTGAAACGATCATATTCCAAATTCTTGTGCTGGAAGTGAGACGGACGATTTCTCTTGAAAGGGGATTCAGATGAGGCCCAGAGGAACCCCAAACGAGGCCCAGAGGAACCCCAGATTTCATGGGATGTGCGGGTGGATGAAACAAACGCCCAATGCAAAGAAAGATCTGGAACTCTAAAATGCTCCACTCAGAGGGTCAGAAAGTAGGCGAGCGAGCATGATCCAATTTTCAAACCTACACAGCAAGAGGATTATGTATCTAACGTCACATCAATAATTACATTGAATGAAGACGGTGTGACATCTTCATGGAAGACAAAGTTTGCTAGAACCCATGGAAAAACAACCCCAACTATGTGTCACGTAACTGTCCAAGCATAAACACACGAGTAGCATAAACACAGAAGGAAGGAAGCAGTTCAGTGATGACGAACTGGGGATGCACATCGGCTCTGGAATTAAGGAAGTTTCACTGCGTTGCGTGTCAGAAAGCAGGTGAGGTAGGTGCAGCGGCGGAGCAGGTTCCCGCAGGTTTGGGCAGAGGCTGGCACCGAGAACTCGCCCCTTGTGCACACCCCAGCACGTCACCCCCACACGGCGCTCGTCTGGCTGTCCAGAATTCTCAGGGAGTCGGGCTGAGTCCTTCACACCCGTGAAGACGATGGGCTTTGAGGGGATACAGCTGTCGCCAGCTCACGTCACAGAGCTTCACACGCCGAAGCCGGCAACTGCTCTCACAGAGCATTCGACACCAATGAGCCCCTCTGTAGAGCCACACAAACACAGACCTTCCGTGCAGAGAACAATGGTTTCCGTAAAAATGCAATCTGCACTGTCTCTGAGATGTCTTTAATTATCTTCCAAATATGTCGTTTATTTATTTATTTTTGCCCACCACATGAAGCCTGGTGAAAGCAGAAATGAAAATCTGATTTCCTCTGCATGTTTGCTCCGTGTATAGAGAAGACTCGTGGAGACCCCAAATGAAACATGGCATTCCCCTGGTTGGCATTTGGCTGGCATGGTCTTTCTCTGGAAAGCACCTGGAACAAGAAGTTGAACTGCACATTATTTTTTAATGGTTACCCAGAAAAGTCGTGATGTCCCTGCACTTTGTCACCACTGTATATCAGCAATCATCAGGCGCCATGTTCATCTCCATAGAAAGGGACGCAGAGGTTGATGATTGAACAGTCCACATATTCGAAGAGCCCATTCATTGGTTTCTTTGGAGGGCACGTAACTGGATATGTAATTAAATGTGTTGTCTTGAAGTTTTAGCGGTGGCCTTAGAGGAAGGAAGGGTCCTGAGGATGCTGGACGTAACTATAACGGATTACAGACACTTGTTTTGTTGGCTCTGCTCATCTGGGCCCTGGCAGAGGGAGTCGAGAGTAAAATCCCTGGTGAGAGAGGAACCTGGGCCCCCTGCCTACAGGCAAAGAGACATGAGGTCCAAGGAGCCCGTGCGCAGCCATCTGAAGGACACAGACTTGTAAGGAGAAGCCACAGAGGTGGAGGCCACAGGAAGGGAGGGAGGTGCTCAGAGACTGCTGCCACTTTCAGATGGGGTGGGTGAGGATGCCAGCCCATGCCCAAGGAGGCCTCAGGGTGACTGGGCATTGTCCTGGATTGCTCTACCTCTTTATTGCTTTGTTCTGGGAGGACTCCACCTCCAGGGCCAGAATTGCAGGCTGCTGTCCTATGACTCGGGCGTTTTTATGTGGGATCTAGTGATCCGAGTTCAGGTCCTTCTGCTTGCCAGCCCTGTGATACTACTTTTCAAACAGAATCTCTCTAAGGACAGTGCACATGTCAACTACAGTTAGCCCTTTGAAGAAGAGGTAACAGGTAACACAGGTAACATGAAATGCAAAGAATCAATCAGAAGCCCATTTAGGGACATGAAGTGGATCCATTTGAGTAAACCCTTCCCCTTAATGCTCAGCCAGAAACATGGGTCCCGGGGGATGGTGGACATGGCTTCCTCACGGAACATTTTCCTTGATATTTTACCGGGTGCTATTGGAGCACTAGGTTTGCATTTCATTGCTTTTTGTTTCGTGATCCTACCACTGCTGAGTAGGGAAAGTGTTTGAAGTGTGCATGGCCATGAAGAACTCAGTCCCCCCACAGCAGCCTGCACACACACGAGCATCACACACATGAGCACACACACACATGAGCATGCACATACATGAGGATGCAGACACATGAACACACACACATGAGCATGCAGACACATAAGCATGCACATACATGAGGATGCAGACACATGAACACACATACATGAGCATGCAGACACATGAGCATGCACATACATGAGGATGCATACAGTCACACACATGAGCATGCACATACATGAGCATGCAGACACATGAGCATGCACATACATGAGGATGCATACAGTCACACACATGCACATACATGAGGATGCAGACACATGAGCATGCACATATATGAGGATGCAGACAGTCACACACACACGAGCATGCACACTCATGAGGTCCATACAGTCACATACATGAGGATGCACACACATGAGGATGCACATATATAAGCATGCACACAGTCATACACACATGAGCATGCACATACATGAACGTGCACACACATAAGCATATAACCACAATATCTGTGTGCATATAAATGCATACATACACATGAGTATGCATGCAGACATAACACCTGAGTGTGCAGACACATGAGCATGCATACAGCCTCACACATATGAGCATGCATACAGCCTCACACATATGAACATGCATACAGCCTCACACATATGAACATGCATACAGGCACACGCACATGCATACACACTCTCTCTTTCTCTCTCTCTTTCTCTCTTGCTCTCTCTCTCACACACACACACACACACACACACACTCATACACACAAAAAGGAAAAGGAAACACATGAAATGTCACAACCGTCTGGGCTGGAGGTGGCGGAGCATCCGGTCTTCTCCCGGCTCTGGCCGGCTTTGCTCCCCGTGGGCCGCTGCTGCTTCTTACTGAACCGTATCCACTCCCACTAATCTCCCTGTGCCTCAGTTCGCTTGGCTCACGTGGACGCTGCTGGGCTCTGCTCTCCACAGATAGCAACACTTTCTCCCTGGGCTGCAGGAAGAGACGCTTCGCCACAGCTCTGGGTGGCGCCTTGGGACAGTCAGGCTCCTGGATGGTCACTGCCAGTGGGTTTCTAGCTGCTTACTAGAGTGTCTGTGGAAACCCAAGGGTGACTTCGGGAAGCATCCTGGATTATTCTACCTCCTTTTTGCTTCAAGGTCTGCCTTCCAGGGGTTGAAGTGCAAGACGCCATCATTTCTGCCCAATGTTTTTATATTTTTATGTGGGATCTGGAATTTGAACTCAGGTCTTTCTGCTTGTGAGGCAGAGGATTTAAGGACCCCCTGAGCTGTCTCTCCAGCTGTGGTGGGACAGGATTCTATGCCATTCTTACTAAAATCCAGAAATGCAATCATTTCCATTCCGCTTAACCCTCTATCACAGCTGAGGATGTATGTTAATGGTCACAAGATGTCCAGGGGTAAATATGGAGGTTTCGTGCCCTTGATTTGAAGATATATTCATGGCACAGGTTCCCAAGGCGACTGTATCCAGAGGAGAGAATGCAGCCTGTGCAGCAGATCTTGGGATGCCAGCTGCTCTCGTTCAAGCGGTCTGCCCACTGGGTGGAGAACCGGCTCACTGCAGGGCTGGACGGCCGACTTTTGAAAGTGTGTATGTATGGGTTGCTGGAAGGTTCTTCTGTGCCTCTGTGGTATGCGTAGGCATCTTCCAGACCTGCAACTCTTCCTGCCTTCTGGATACTGATGTGCCGTTTTTCCTTATGTGTGGAGGATACTTTTGACCAGTCAAGAGGGAGCTCCTTTCAACTTCTCGGATGGCTTCCGTGCTAGCAGATGCTTAGGCAGCCATCGTTAGATTCATTTTCAAGTCCTGTGAGTTATTTAGCTCAATGGCTGACGTCGGGGGAATCCACTCTGGTCCCCTCCAGCAGTTCCCTTCTCAAACCTCTGTCTGTATGATGTCCCTGGTGGCGGGGTCCCTCATCCCACTGTGGGTTCTGGTGTCACCTGTGCTTGGCGTCTCTCTCTCCCAGAACCAGGGTTGCCCGGTGACTGGACCCGAGGTCATTCCCATTGAGCAATGACCCACCCAGGGTGAGGCTCGCTGGCCTGGTTAAGTCCACCGATGATGTAGAAATCATCTGAACGTGGGAGAAAATACTGCAGGGGGGAGAGGGAGGGGGAGTAACCCAAGCTCAGGCCCAATTATCCAGCGTGGCCCTTGGCGGAGCAAGCGTTCCACTGGAAACATTTTCAATTAGGGTTTTAATGGGAAACTAATTCTACTCAAGAAAAACGGAGCCTCAAAACACCGTAGCATGTGACATGCACCCTTGAAAGTCTTGGAAGCTCCGATGTTGTGGGCAGCATACTCGCAGCAGTTATTGGAAAAGAAAGAAAAAGCTGCCAAGTCAGTAACAAACGGATCGCTCTTTTTAATTGTAGGGTAATGACACTCCAGGAACATGTGAAAACTTCCCGTGCACTGGCAAAGTGGCCTGGATCCCATTAATGGCAGCTAGTTGGATCAATTTAAGATTTAAAAAATGCCTGTGTGTCATTCATTAGGATGAGATTCCCATTGTATTTCAGTTTCCAGCTCTGCAAGTTGATCGTGTGACTGAGACCATCCCCAAAGCAGAGGCCTGGCAGGAAGGACAGTGCCAGGGACAGACCATTCCCTTCCTCGTCATCTCCTGAGCATCCTCCTCGCTTTACCGAGCTCGCCACAGCTGTGGTCTGTCTCGTGGATCTTCCGACTGACCATGTCCTCAAGTCTTTCAAATCCAACCTATTGCATCTGCTGGACTTTCAAAGCATGAACATTCTTGTTACGATGCTTGGTGTGTGGATTAAAACCAGTGAAAGAGAAGCAGGGACAAGAATCCTTTCTTGCTGCGAGTGTTTGGAAACCAGGTCACTGTCTCTTACAGTGGCTGTGACAATGTCCATTCACCCGACTTTTCTCTCTGCCATCTCGTCTGCCCCTAATTCCTCTCTCCACATTATTAGTTCGATTTCATGCCTGATGCCTGACCAACAAACTCTGTAAAAGAACATGCTTAGCATATGTATTCAATTGTGCATGTATGTGTGTGCGCGCGCGTGTGTATGTGTGTGTGTAGAACCACGGGCGAATTCGGGAACCACCATGGACGCCTCCACCTCCTTGTTTACTCTGCCCTGGGATTCACAGGCTCCGCCCTATCAGGACCAGAAACGCAGGCTGCCCCTGCTTCTGCCTGGCGTCTATACGTGGGGTCTAGGATCCGAACTCAGGACCTTCCGCCTGCAAGGCAGAGGCTTAACCCCTGAGCCACCTCTCCAGCCCCATCATGCAGCTTCTTACAGGGAGGGAGGGAAAGGAGTGAGGAAGACCATTGTCAGAAATAAAAGACAGGCAGGTGCACAGCGCTGAGTCAGGCCCCTGCTTCTGCTTCTCTCAACCATCAAAGACTGTGGTCAGCCAGTTCATCACACAGATAACGTGCCTACATCGGCCAAATGGAAACTATTAAGATGTTTGCAAAGCCAGAACCTTTGAAAGAATCCAAACTAGTTGGTCAAAAAGGCATTTCAGCTAATCTACAGAGAAGATCGCAGGAGCTCCATGGGGGGGGGGGCATGTCTACCGCCGTGGAAATATTCGGCTAGGTCTCATGACCTTGATCAGCTTACACCTACACAGAGACAGTTTCTCTAGCTCAGCTTGACTTAGCTCGACTTGTGACATCTCTATCGTTTTCAGAAATGCTATAATAGAACAAAGAGACGTCCGTGAGATCATGTTGGTAAAATGTGGAAGAAGGAATCCACGGCAGTGGCAGAAAAACAACGGTCTAACCACGCTCCTTCTGCAGATGCATCTCGAGTCTCGCACTTTCCTGCCTTGTGTAGAAGCTTCATTGCACGGCTCAGGCCTCCTTGCATGACTGTCGCCACGTGACCCCTATTCAGCATGGAGCCAGGTGTCCCCAGGCTCTTGGGTCACTGACCATGTTTCTTATACTGAAGAAGCTACTCCATGGAGGCCTTGTATGCCACGGCAGATCCTGCCACCACAGTGGCCACACGTGCCACAGAAGACCCTGCCACCATGAATGTCACGAATGCCATGGGAGAACCAACCACTGCAGACAGTCACATGTGTCACTAGAGATACTGCCACAGCAGATGCTACGTGTTGCCACTGGAGAATCGGCCACCATGGAGGTTATGTTTGCCACCGTGGAGGCCACAGGGAGCACTGTCCACCACAGAGAGTCACATATTATGCTGGAGATGCTGTCACAGCAGATACTACACATGCCATGGAGACCCTGGCACCATGGAGGCCACGGGAGAACCAATACCGTAGTCACATACGCCACTAGAGATACTGCCACGACAGATACCACGCACGCTACTGGAGACACCACAGAGTTCATGTGTCCCACTGCAGAATCTGCCACTGCAGCGGCCATATGTGCCACCAGAGACCCTGGCACCATGGAGACCACAGAGGCCATGGGAGAGCCAGCCACCACAGAGTCATGTGTGACGCTGGAGAAGCAGCCACCACAGAGAAGCTGCTGCTACAAAGGTCACATGCCACACTGATTTAGGGTGCCACCAGGCGGCCACGTGTGGCACTGCCCAATGCAACACTAAGGCAAGGACTGTGGCTGCTGCATCAAGTGAGGAGAAGCCAGTACTAGGCAACACTGGGGTGGGACTGTTCCCTGCAGGAAGGTGAACCTTCAGCGTGAGGAGCCCAGCTCTGAGCTCAGGGCCTGCGTGGGGCACGCACTGCCATCCAGCTCCGTGACTGGCCAGTCACGCACTCTGGTCTAACCCGAGTTCTACCCCTAGGACCTGTGCGAAGGTAGAAAGAGAGAACTGACTCACAAAGCTGTCCTCTGACCTCCACACGCGCGTGTGGCAGTCATGCGCTACATACACACAGTAATAGTAAATAAAGTCCAAAAGCTATGGCAAAGTGGACCAGCAAAAGAAATTGAAATAGAAAATATTGAAAGGCGTCCCAAGCAGCAAGAGTTTTGCTTGCATGGTTTTTGCCGTGTGTGTGTATGTGTGTGTGTGTGTGTGTGTGTGTGTTTGTGTGTGTGTGTGTCTTTGAGTTTCCATTGCTTGTAATAGTGTGTGAATCAGGTGTTAAAGTTAACCGTCCACATCCACACATTACACGGCTGAGGTCTTATCCACATGAACTTAGAATCACAGCGTGATTCTGTGCACTCACGCGGTGAGAGGAGAGATGGCCCATGTTCATTTAATGGACTTGCCCAGCCCACATGCAAAGACTGGAATCCTATTTTCTCTTATTGAACTGAACTAGAAAATAGTGTGAACTAAACGTCTGTAGTTGGACAAAACGCTATGCATGTCAGAAAAAAAAATCTTGTGTCTTTTAATGAGGTCCTTTTGCAAGAAAAGGAGCTGTGTTGGGGATGTCTCGGGGATTGACAGCCTTGAGGCGTGTGCTGGGCACTCACGAGAGATCAAATTATAGGACGCACTGTGTCCTGATTTACCCTCCTGCGTTCTACATTCAATATGAAATCATTTCAAAGAAAATGTCAGGTTAGGAACAAGGGAAATGAGAAGGACTGGTGCTCCCTCTGGTGGCCATCCACATACATAGCAAGAATGTGCCCATCAAAAACTCAACATCCAGTTTCTTGCCTTAATGCTAAAATCACAGAAACCAAAGCACATTGCAGGAAAATAGAGGCTTCTTCGCAGGATGGGCAGTGGGTGGAACTCATGTCCATCCTCCTCCCAAGCTGAGCTCACTGGGGCTCTCTGGTTATCGCTACACCCTGAAAGTCTCTAGACTTGGGAACATGTATTGATTCATTGAAAGGCTATTTTAAGGAATTAGCTCGGGAATCCTATCCAGCTGTCCAGAGAGAGCAAGTCTGGTGGGACCTGCTGCCCCGTGGAACTGGACCTAAAGGCCATAATGCTCAGAAGCCAGTCACGACAGGCTGACCCGCAGGATCCCACAGACAGGAGGTCACTAATCTCCAGGAAGACAGACAGACAAGTCTGTGTGTGCACGTGGGTGTGTGCGCGCATGCGTGTACACGTGTGTGTGTGGGGGGTCAGAGCCTGGGGACAGGAGGCAGGTAGTGTCTAAGGCGGTCCATCCCATGGCTGCATGCTTTGAGGATCGCGCTGGAAGCCGGGACAGCTGGATCAGACATGGTTTCTACTCAGACAATGTCTCTGGGAAGACAACACGCATGCTGATGCGCTCTCTCCAAGTTTTCTTCTTTACTGTTTCCTCTACGGATGTGCTTTTGTATCTGGTCTCTGAGCGTTCACGTCTATGATGCCAGCCATCAGGGTGAACAGAGGTGGCAGGAAGTCCCTGGTTCTGACTTCTGATAACCTTTGCGGTGGGCTGGGCTGGCGGCTGTGGCTGCTGGGGGAAGCACTGGTCCCCACTGATCTCCAGGGATTGGTGTGCAGCTCTTTCCTGGTGTGGGGAGGGGCAAGGAGCCGCCGGGTGGGCGTGAGGAGACACAGGACCCATTAGTGAGGAGCCCGTGGGGAAATCAACAGGGGTTGTTCACTGACCATCAATTACTGCACCTTATGGCCTCTGCACCGGGATTTGATGATTGGCCAGCATTGCCCTGGGAACTCGCCAGACAAACAGTGGCTCCAGGCAACCTGTCCTAAGTCATGATGTGGGGGCTTCAAGCAAGGTGTGAACATGCTTTGGCTTTGCATATGACCACGTCAGGATGATTACTCCCCCCTCACCCCAAGACCCAAGTGAACGGGAACCTTCTAGAAGGAGCAGCTGCAGAGAGGTGCCGGAGGTGCCAGGAAAGCACTTGGCTGCTCACCAACTTACCGTGGGGTACGGGTGGGAGCAGAACACGGTGTACTTGCGGATGATGCCGTTCAGCTTGAGGGGGGGCAGCCAGGAGACGAACACGGTGGACACGGAAGCCGCGGCAGCCTTGACACCCGCGGGAGGGCCTGGGACTGGAAGAGGAGGGGCGGGTCTCGGGGAGGAGCCTCCACAAGAGCCCTCCCCCAGCTGCACCCCTGGCCTGGCCCCTCTGCTCCCCACAGCATAGCTGAGCCACAGTCTCAGGAATGAAGGGAAAGGAAAAGAGGAAGGAAGGATGAAAGAAATGAAGAGAGTAGAAAAGAGGATAGAAAGGAGGATGGAGGAAGGGAGGTATGGGGGGAAGAAGGAAGAGAGGGAGGGAGGGAGGGAGCTTTGAGGACCAAGCCCCTGTCATTTTTTCTGGGTTCCTGAGCCGATCCCTTCTAACTCAGTGCTGAACACCCCAGACCTGGGCTGCAGCACAGACCATCGTGTGAGCCGTGCCCCGAGCCCACCAGTGACTGTCTAGCTGCACTGCTCAGCTCTACGTTCAGGCCCCTTGATCAACTTCTCCAGGAAGCCTCGACTCCTGTCTATGAAGCTGATGATGCGCCCAAGGCGGCCGTGCTACTCTCTCTGTCTATAGGTGGCGATTCATTTAAGCTTTGTACTTGGTGTTCTGTATACAGTAAGTGTCAAATAATGTCAGGATGTCATTGGTCACCACTGTTGCCCTTTCCTGGGATGCTCGGTCATTATAGGATGCTACAGCTGTTGCTTTGGAACCTGGTGCTGGGTTCTAAACAGCAGCTGCCCAGAGCTAGAGAAGTCGCAGGGGCCTGAGACAATCTGGACATAGCATCTCGAAGCAGCCTCAGCTGTGGATTCTATTTTGACGATCACACTCTTTTCAGTGACGGTCTAGATGTGCGTTGGCATCTTGGATGGGCTTCTGGCCACTGCGGAGGGAGTGTTGGAAATGAAACCGCTTCCAGGACATCCTCTCTGGCGCCCAGCTTGCCAAGACTTCCCGTCCAGGCTGCCAATCTCTGCCACCTCTCAAAGGCAGTGTCTTGGCTTCCCGTGGCCAGGTCCCGGTCCCTTGACTTTAAATGAATGAAAGGCCAGCTTCCGGGTGGCTTGATACACTCCGATGAGTCCATTAGAATAGGAGCCAGGGGACTGACACAGAGGACGTCACAGATTCACCATCCATCCATGAAGAAAGCTGCCATGGCAGGTGTGCATACACACATGTACATGTATGTGTACACACATGTGCATATGTGTACAGTGTATGTGTGCACACATGTACATGTATGTGCACATGTACAGTGACGTCTACACAAATGTGCATGTGTGCAGTGTATGTGTGCACACATGCACATGCATGTGCATATGTGTATAGTGTGTGTACATGTAGGTGCACACGTGTGTGCATATGTCTACACATGTACATGTATGTGCATGTATGCACAATGTATGTGCAGGCATGTGTATATGTATGTGCACATGTGTACTGTGTGTATACATGTACATGTGTGTGCATGTGTATGATGCATGTGGGTACACATGTATATGTATGTGCCTGTGTATGATGCATGCTACACACACACACGTATTTGTGCATGCATGATGCGGGTGTGCACACATGTACATGTGTGCATGCATTGCACATGTATGATGCATATGAATGCATGTGCACGTATGCACATGTGTACAGTGCATGTGTGCACACACATGTGTACATGTATGCACATATGTACAGTACATTTGTGCATGTGTACATGTGCACATTTTTGTGCACATGTGCATGCATACATGTGTACATGTATGTGCATGTGTACAGTGTGTGTACATGTGTACACATGTACACACATGTGCATTTCTGTACAGTGTATGTGTGCATGTGTACACATGTATGTATGTGCATATGTGTATAGTGTCTGTGTGTACAGATATGTGCACGTGCATGTATGTGTGCATGTTAATGTACATGCAGCGCGGAGGATGACAGGATGGTAAAAGTCATGGTGGAATCTCTTCAAGGAAACCTAGGGCTGCCTTGCTGGCTGGCATCTCCTGCACAAGTGCATGCCTTGCTTTCTGCAGTCCTGGAATTCTAGGCAATGCTGCCAGAACACGGTGTCCTCACTGTGGGAGAGGCAGAACTGGTGGTGGTGTCCACACCCACACCCACCCACACGCACCCACACGCACCCACACACATATGCACACACACACACACACACACACACACACACACACACCCCTTTATAGTCCTGGAATTATGCGCACCCGCAAAGGCACATTTCTCCACATCTCCAAGGTTACAAATAGTTCAAGATATGGATGCTCAGGTGACCCTCCGACGTTCCACAGAGAAGCAAAGGGCTCATGGAGGGTGTGGCAGAATCAGAACTCCTACATCCCACCCGCCACAGGGCTAATACCTGGGCTAATACCTCATGGAGTCAGATGGCCGAGTGAGGGTCCCAGGAAATACTTGAGCTTCCACACCCGTTCTGCTCACACACGTGCCAAAGGGTTCAAGGCTGCATCTAGCTTATGCCTGAACAGTGAAATCGGCAGTGGGAAATGACTAGATTGTGATTTGCTCGTGTTCTTTCTGCCCATGACTGTGCTCAAAGAATTGGCAAAGAAAATGTTGGAACTTCGACGGTTTAGAATTCAGACTTCATTTGTTCAGGACAAAAGGACGTCTGTTGTCCCCACACAGTGGTAACGGAGGGATAAGTTCTCATTGATCCCGTGCCCCGGGATCCGAATGTGCAGCGATTCTCATCCCAAGATTATGTCTGCAGACTTGAGACTTTGTCTTTGGTCTTATGGATGTGACTCCACATCTCAGAACGTGTCTATGAGCCCAAGAATCCCTAGACGGACCCAGAAACGAAGGCCTGGGATAGTGTTTTCCTTCTCCAGATAAGTATTTCTACTGCCCATGATTTCTCGTAAGAGTGATGGTTATGGTTATCTTGTGGCCGGAATCTCCATAGTTACGGTGGCCAATGACGTAAGCACATGATACAAGCCTCTGGGATCCTGACCGCCGTTCTCCTTGGCCCGCTAGTGGGTGTGGAGGACTGAGCTGACATCCTTGTGCCTTCGAGACTGCCAGCCCTCACTGAAGCCTCATGCTAGCGGGCACTGGCAATTATTTCCTGGCATTCTACTTTAATTGAAGCAGGAAGTGGCATCCAAATTTCCACATCACAGGACTCCTAGGAGACGCACAGTGTTCCCTGGACTAAGCATGTCTTCTCTGATAATTGATCTTCATGATCCCTCTCAGTCAGACATGTCTGAGATTTCGAGGCTACAGTAGCATCCTGTCACTTAGAAATCAGTGAAGTTTTTTTGGCTTCATGTTTCTTTCTTTATAATTGATCTCTACTCCATTTCCTTTTGAAAAAAAAAAAGCTGATTTTATGGAAAATCATACGGACTCTGCCCCAGAACACCTGGACAAGGGCCCCGGGCATTCTCCAGCCTCTTCCACAATCAATCATATGTCCATCCACGACCAACATTGGATGCAAAAGCAGACATGAAATGATTGACAAATGAGACCTCGCTTCTGGGTCAAGTTCTAAGACGAAGCCCTAAGATTTTTAAGACTGGAGGATTAATTTAAAAAATCGATCGTAACTTCCTGGTCAATAGGACTTTGGAGAGACGTCTTTCTTTCCGGTTCCTATGCATTCTTCTGAAAAACGAAATGCCGATGAGGCAGTTTACGTTGCTGATGGATCGGGTCCTTAGATAGTAACTCCAGTGGCGTCTGCCTCACTGCTGAGTGATGCGAAGCACTGTCTGACCCCTGCCCCGCAGGAGGGGCGAGCCGTGGGGCTGGGCAGTGGCCACGTGCCTGCCAACAGGGCTGCCTGCGCTCTGTGGCTTCCATGCATGTCTTCTGTGTGCTCCCAGGCTGCAGCAACCTGGTTCGCAAGACAGGTCAGCTCAGATAGGCTTAGGCACGGGCCACAGTCCAGGTGCATTTTGTGGCACCCGCGTCCACATGGCTCTCCACCAATCCTCAGAATCACGGGATGCTCTTTCACAGAGGATCTCGCTTTGCGGGTGATCAGCCAAGGGCGGCTTCCCAGGCACGCTGCGCTTTGCCCTGGATTGTCCCTGAATGGTTGGGCATCGTGAACGCCCGCTGGTGGATAGCTGCGTGTGGCTGGGAAGGCTGGTGCCCACGTTCTAGGACCTGTGAGCGTTGTGAGAACAACGTGTGTGCAGACACCACAGTGTGAGAAGACCCAGAGAAGCGGTGGGGGTATAGTGGGGGAGCAGAGCTCAGGCAGGGGATGGGGGCTCACATGGGCAAGAGTGGGGTTCAGGTAGGCCACACCCCGGCCGCCTCAGGGATGGGAGTACAAAGAGAAGGCTAACCCTGCCTCCAAGCTGCGTCCCAAGCCCGGCCCACGTGAGATGGATCGGAACATGTTTGGGAATCTGCGGCAGGGGAGGCCTAGACTTAAGCTGCTGGTACTCGGGACTGACCGGAGCGAGGTCTGTCCTCTTCTGCTCCTGGGCCGGGAACTGAGCAAGTACCCGGCAGAGCCCCCAGAGGGGCTCCAGTCCTGGGTCAGCGTATCTAGTGCGCTCTGATGTGAAATGCTTCTGGAAGGTTCCTCGGGCGTCAGTTTGAAGGCAATTGCAACCTTCCTTCAGAGGTCCTACTTTTCTAACCTTGATCCTTGATCCTCTGCATCCTGGAACCTGACCTGCTCCCACACAAGGATGGTGGGCTTTGCTTAAAGCAGCACAAACACCAGGTGCCCTGTGTGTGACAAAGGACAGTCATGTGACCCAAAGCATGTGTGTAAGGGTCAGGTGGCTTAAAACATCACCATGCATCCTCGTAAGAACTTTTAAAACTTGTCAAGGATTTCTAAAACCTGGCTGGCATCGCAACTCTAACTGAATCCCGCCCCAGGCTTCCCAGTGTTTATTCTGGCAACCGGTTCTGCGGGCTGGGGGGCAGACATTGGACAAAAGAGTTTGCTGTCTTCATTTTAAAAAATACTAGGCTATTGCCTGTCCCCCCAAGGGAAGAGAGATAGAGAGGAGGAGGAAGGAGAGGAGAAGGAGGGGGAAGGGAAGAGGAGGAGGAAGGGAAGACACAGAAGAGGAGAGAGAGGAGGAGGAGCACACGGTGGCAGACAGGACCAGTGGCTCCATCAAAGGGGCCGCCCAGGAGGCGCAGGGCCTGGGGGAGGGGGCTGGACTGTGGCAGAAGGCAGCGGGGACCCACAGGGGCGCGGCGGCAGCAGGCTAACGGAACAGGTCAAGGATCTTGGACCATCTTTCCTAGTGATGGCTTCGACCCAGCTAAGCTACCTTCGGAGGGAACCCGTGTGTCCCTGGGTATTCTGGGTGGAATGTGAACCCTCCTTGCACCTCCATTAAGACCCCCCTTCTATCTCCGTGAAGGACCAGGCAACATCTCCATGGAGCCCCCCCCACTGCATCCCTGTGAAGGCCCCGCCCCGTCTCCTCCCCGGCATCCCCGTGAAGGCCCTGCCCCGTCTCCTCCCCGGCATCCCCGTGAATGCATCCCGTGAAAGCCCCTGTCTCCCCCCGGCATCCCTGTGAAGGCCCCGCCCTCTCCTCCCCCTGCATCCCTGGAAAGCCCTGTCTCCCCCCCTCCATCCCGTGAAGGCCCCGGCACCCCGCCCGTCCCCCTCATCCCTGTGAAGGCCCTGTCTCCCCCTGCCTCCCCGTGCATCCAAGGCCCGCCCCGTCCCTCCCCGCATCCCTGTGGAGGCCCGCCCCGTCTCCTCCCTGCATCCCCGTGAAGGCCCCGCATCCGGCCCCGCCCCGTCTCCTCCCTGTGAAGGCCCCGCCCCGTCTCCTCCCCGTGAAGGCCCCGCCCCGTCTCCTCCCCGTGAAGGCCCCGCCCTCTCCTCCCCGTGAAGGCCCCGCCCCGTCTCCTCCCCGTGAAGGCCCCGCCCCGTCTCCTCCCCCGTGAAGGCCCCGCCCCGTCTCCTTCCCGTGAAGGCCCCGCCCCGTCTCCTCCCCGTGAAGGCCCCGCCCCGTCTCCTCCCCGTGAAGGCCCCGCCCCGTCTCCTCCCCGTGAAGGCACCGACCCCCCGCCCCGTCTCCTCCCCGTGAAGGCCCCGCCCCGTCTCCTCCCCGTGAAGGCCCCGCCCCGTCTCCCCCCTGCATCCCCGTGAAGGCCCCGCCCCGTCTCTCCCTCGTGAAGGCCCCGCCCCGTCTCCCCCCTGCATCCCCGTGAAGGCCCCGCCCCGTCTCCTCCCCGTGAAGGCCCTGCCCCGTCTCCTCCCTGTGAAGGCCCCGCCCCGTCTCCTCCCTGTGAAGGCCCCGCCCCATCTCCCCCCCTGCACCCCCGTGGAGGCCCCGCCCCCTCTCACCATCCTCTTTGGTGCGGGTGAAGATCTGCTCGCTGCGGACGCCGTCCCCGCGCGGGTGAAGGCCAGCACCTGGATGCTGTAGTTGGTGTATTTCTCCAGCCCGTCCAGCTCCAGCGAAGGCTGCGTGGTGGTGACATTCTTAATCTCGCCCAGCTCTGCAGAACAAAGCAGAACACAGGGTCCCGTCACCCGTCCCACTTCCTCGGGCCCCTCTGTCTGCCACATGCTCCGTGTTGGAAGTGTCACAGAACACCTGCGCCGTTTGCAAAAACCACTCAGACCAAAATGCCTCAGAATACCAGGCATCATCGATGAGGAAAACATGACTCAGTCTCAGTAAATGAGGTGCCCAATGGGCTGCCTGGCATGGAGGCCTAGTGCCACCAAGCTCAGCCACGCACCTTGCACCATGACCTTACTCCTCCACGCCCAGCTGCGCAGTGACTCACGGCCGTGGTCTAGTCCTACGTGCCCACTGTGCCTTTCTCCCATAACTAGTTAGGTGCAGAGGACTGTCACAAGGGTGACTTTGGGAATCATCCTGGATTGCTTCTACCTCCTTACTGCTTTGCTCTGGGGTTTCCCCAGTCCCAGCGTTCAGGGCCAGAGCCAGAAGGTGGCCCCATTTGCACCTGTCATTTTAATGTGGGATCTGAGGATCTGAACTCAGGTCCTTTTGCTTGGGAGGCAAATGGTTATCCCCTGAGCCATTTCTCCAGCCCTCTACTTTTGGAAGTAGATAGCAACAGCTGTCAGGTAAGCTAACAGGGGGTGTTTCCCAAAGCATCTGCTTCTCGGAGCCTCTAGATGTAAGAGCATGCAGCTTGAAATGGCCAAGAAAACCTTGAGATGGCTAAAGCGATCTTTAAACAAAAAGCGATGCTTGAGCTGATCTGAGCGGTGCCTGGGTCTGTTGATGCTGCCGCTGAGTGACAGGTGACACCGAGACGCGTGCCAGGCATGCTGCGGGGGTGCGCTGGTGCCCTGCAGACAGCACCACACCTCGACGCTGACAGACTGCGCCAAGCGATGGGAGAGCACGTGGCATGTGGTCACCTCTGGGACCAATGGTGAGGCACCGGAGGGGCATCCGACCTGCTGGCCGGGGCCGGGCACTGTGAGTGGATCACATGGTGTCATGTGCCTGTCCTTTCCCTGGATGCCCAGGGTCACGTGTGTAACATGCCTGTCCTAGGATGCCCAGGATCTGAGGAGTAGGTTGTTGGCTATAACCAGTCTGCCTTTGGATTTGTTTTGCAAAATATTGCAATGCTGCATTTATTTATTAATTTATTCATGACAGAGAGGGAGAGAGGGAGGCAGGAAGAAGGGAAGGAGAGAGAGAGAGAGAGAGAGAGAGAGAGAGAGAGAGAGTTGCATGTGGTGGTCAGAAAACAACTTTTGGAAGTCCTTGGACCAAGCCAGACGAACTCAGTCAGCACATCCATCTATCCCACTACTTCCCCATCATCGGATTGGCAGGCCGGAAGTTGAGGGACAAGTTACGGGGGTCTTTGAAAACTTGGGCTATGGGGGGAGACCACCCAGGATCCTACACCATGCAGGGTCTCGGTCGCTGGGCTGTAGACATGTGATGAGCTGAGCGAGGTTTGAATACTGACCAGCTTCAATGTGTTCTGGCTGACGCAGCCTCTGGAGGCCAAGTGTCTGCGTGTCTGCGTGTCTGCCTGTCTGCATGTCTGCGTGTCTGCGTGTCTGTGTGTGTGTCTGTGTGTCTGCGTGTCTGCGTGTTTGTGTGTGTGTGTGTCTGCGTGTCTGCATGTCTGTGTGTGTCTGTGTATCTGCGTGTCTGTGTGTGTGTCTGTGTGTCTGCATGTCTGCGTGTCTGTCTGTGTGTGTCTGCGTATCTGCATGTCTGCGTGTCTGTGTGTCTGTGTGTCTGTGTTTGTATAACTGTATATGTGTTTGTGTGTGTCTGTGTGTCTGTGTGCACGTCTGCGTGTCTGTGTCTGCATGTCTGTGTGTCTGTGTGTGTGTCTGTGTGTCTGCATGTGTCTGTGTCTGTGTGTCTGCATGTCTGTGTGTCTGTGTGTGTGTCTGCGTGTCTGTGTGTCTGCATGTCTGCGTGTCCGTGTGTCTGTGTGTCTGTCTGCATGTCTGTCTGTCTGCAGGTCTGCATGACTGTCTGTGTGTCTATATATCTGCGTGTCTGTGTGTCTGTCTTTGTGTTTGCATGTCTGTGTGTCTGTGTCTGCCTGTCTGTGTGTCTGTGTGTTTGCCTGTCTGTGTCTGTGTGTCTGTGTTTGTATAACTGTATATGTGTTTGTGTGTGTCTGTGTGTCTGTGTGCACGTCTGTGTGTCTGTGTGTCTGCATGTCTGTGTGTCTGTGTGCACGTCTGCGTGTCTGTGTGTCTGCATGTCTGTGTGTCTGTGTGTGTGTCTGTGTATCTGCATGTGTCTGTGTGTCTGCATGTCTGTGTGTCTGTGTGTGTGTCTGCGTGTCTGTGTGTCTGCATGTCTGCGTGTCCGCGTGTCTGTGTGTCTGTCTGCATGTCTGTCTGTCTGCAGGTCTGCATGACTGTCTGTGTGTCTATGTATCTGCGTGTCTGTGTGTCTGTCTTTGTGTTTGCATGTCTGTGTGTCTGTGTCTGCCTGTCTGTGTGTCTGTGTGTCTGTGTTTGTATAACTGTATATGTGTTTGTGTGTGTCTGTGTGTATGTGTGCAAGTATGTGTGTCTGTGTGTCTGCATGTCATTGTGTGTCTGTGTGCACGTCTGCGTGTCTGTGTGTCTGCATGTCTGTGTGTCTGTGTGTGTGTCAGTGTATCTGCATGTGCGTGTGTCTGCATGCTGTGTGTCTTGTGTGTGTCTGCGTGTATGTGTGTTCTGCATGTCTGCTGTGTCCGCGTGTCTGTGTGTCTGTCTGCATGTCTGCTTGTCTGCAGGTCTGCGATGACTGGTCTGTGTGTCTATGTATCTGCGTGTCTGTGTGTCTGTCTTTGTGTTTGCATGTCTGTGTGTCTGTGTCTGCCTGTCTGTGTGTCTGTGTGTTTGCCTGTCTGTGTGTCTGTGTGTCTGTGTTTGTATAACTGTATATGTGTTTGTGTGTGTCTGTGTGTCTGTGTGCATGTCTGCGTGTCTGTGTGTGTGTCTGTGTGTCTGCGTGTCTGTGTGTATGTGTGTCTGTGTGCGTGTCTGTGTGCCTATCTGTGTGTCTGTCTGTCTGCGTGTCTGCATGACTGTCTGTGTGTCTATGTGTCTGCCTGTCTGTGTGTCTGTCTGTGTGTATGTGTTTGCCTGTATGTGTGTCTGTGTCTGGCTGTCTGTGTTTGCATACCTGTATGTGTGTCTGTGTGTGTCTGTGTGTCTGTATGTCTGTCTATCTGTCTGCCTGTCTGTGCGTGTGTGTATCTATCTGTCTGCCTGTCTGTCTGTGTGTGTGTGTGTCTGTCAGTGTCTCTGTGTGTCTGTGTATCTGTCTCTGTCTGTCCATCTGTCTGTCTGTCCCTGTCTGTCTGTCATCTCATCTGTCTGTCTCTATCTATTCCTGTCTGTCCCTGTCTCTATCTCTCTGTCCATCTGTCTGTCTGTTCATCTGTATGTCTGTCCATCTATCTGTCTGTCTCTGTCTATTCCTGTCTGTCCCTGTCTATTCTCTGTCCATCTGTCTGTTCATCTGTCTGTCTATCTGTCTGTCTGTCTCTGTCTATTCCTGTCTGTCCCTGTCTCTATCTCTCTGAACATTTGTCTACCCATGTGTCTGTCTCTCTGTTTCTGCCTGTCCCTATATCTGTCTGTCTGTCCATCCAGCTATTTGTCCATCCTTCCATTTGTCTCTGTCTCTGCCTGTCTGTCCATTGTCTGTCTGTCTCTGTCTGTCCATCCCTTTGTCTGTCTTTGTCTGTCTGTCCATCTGTCTGTCTGTCCATCCCTCTGTCCGTCCCTTATCTACACAGTGTGCTGCGCAGAGTCGGGCAGCAAGAATCACCTGCTTTGTGATTACGATGCCTGCAGATTTTTCCCATGGTTTCATGCTTCATCCCCAGCAGGTCAAGGCGGAACTGCATGTAGCATGGAGGAGACGTTAAACATTGAAGGTACGTCTGGTCCAGGCTGACTACATGTGTGCTGTGTGTGTGTGTGTGTGTGTGTGTGTGTGTGTGTGTGTGCTGTGTGTGTGTGTGTGTGCTGTGTGTGTGTTGTGTGTGTGTGTGTGTGTGTGTGTGTTGTGAGGGGAGCGTCCAGTGTGAATCCAGCGTGAGCTACAGGCCTGGAGCCACCTGCCGCAGGTGGCGGCTGACTTCTGAAGCAGCCAGTGGGGGCTGCTTCTTGGCGGGCTCAGCAGATGCTCACAGAGGAGAGGAATGGGTGTTTGCATGGGCGTCTGTGGAACACACAAAATGCCAGGAGCCTAGGCTTGCGTGGCCAGGAAGCGTCTCCCGTGGAGTGCGCCTTCCTGCACGCTGCCGTGGCGTTTCCCGGTCCTCCCGGTGCACGCCCATCAGGTTGGAAGTGGATGAAAAGCTCACGCAGAGCCCCGCAGGGGTTTCCAGGTGTGGGAATGTCTGAGAGGGGAGCCGAGCCTCCCACCCACTTTCCCATGAGGTCTTAAAAGCACTCGTGTAGCTCTGACATAACTTCACCTGCACAACACATGATTGACATGTGCTGCCCAGCGGATCTTAACCAGCAACATTCTATGTGCGCGTGGAGAACAAAACTCGATCTCACCCACAGCTTAGAAAAGACTCTGTCTCGGTCTGTGTGCAGTGGAGTGTGGTGTGTGTGCTCATGTGTGTGTCTGTGTGTGCATGTGTGTGCATGCATGTGCAGTATGGTATGTACGTGTGTATATGGTACGTAATAAAAGTGGTAGCATGTGTGTTATGGTGAATGAGGTGTACATATGCATGTATAGATGTATGGAAGAATGTGGTGTATGCATGTAGTTGTGTGTGCATGTGTATGGTATATAATGTATGTGATTACATTGTGGTATAATATATGTATAGTTGTCTGTGTGTATATGTATGTGCATTGTGGGGATGTGTTCATGTGTTTGTTGTGTGTGTGGTGTGTTAAGTGTGCGTCATGCATGTTTATGCATGTGTGTATGTGTGTGTGGAGTATGATGTGTACATTTGTATGTGTGTTTGCAGTATGTAATGATTGTGATGGCATGTATGGTATGGTAAATTGGTGTGTATGTACACGTATGCGTGTGGTAGAATGTGGTATATACATGCGTGCCTACATGGAGTTGTGTGTGTATGAATGTGGTATGTATATGTGTGGTGTGTCCATATGTGTACATGCATGTGCATTGTATGGGTGTGTACCTGTGTATGTTGTGCTTGTGCTATGTAATGTGTATGTGGTGTGTGTGCTGTGTGTTTGTATGAAGTTGTATGTGTATGGTATTATGTATGTGCTTGCATATGTGTGTGTGTGTGTTGGTAGGTGTAGAGGGTGTGGTATATGATCTGTGTGATGTGTGTGGTTTGTGTATTTATGTATGTTGTATATGTGTTTGTTTATGTGTAGTGCTTGTGGTATGTGGTGTTGTTTATGTGCATACATGTGGTACATGTGATCTATTTAGTTTGAGTGTTTGATGTATGTATGTGTTATGTGCATATCTGTGTGCATGCAGGTGGTATGTGTGGTTCATATGATGTGGTATTGTATCAATCTATGTGTCTATGTGTGTGTGGCATATATGTGTTCACATGTCATGCATTTCCATGGCATTGTGTGTACGTGTGGTGTGTGGACACTGTGTATGTGATGTGTATATGTAGTGAGTGTATACATGTGGTGTATATGTACATGTGGTATGTGGTATGTACGTGTGCTGTGTGCATACATGGTATGTGGTATGTATGGTAGTGTGTGGTATGTATGCATGGTGTGAGTGTACATGTGGTGTGTGTGTACATGTGGAATGTGGTATGTACGTGTGCTGTGTGCATACATGTAGTGTGTGAACTTGTGGTGTATAAGTGCCGTGTGCATCCAGCGTTGTGTCCATGTTGTGGGTGTGTACATGTGCTGTGTGCATACATGTGGTGTGTGATATGTATGTGTGGTGTGTGGTATGTACGCATGGTGTGAGTGTACATGTGGGGTATGTGTGCATGTGGTGTGTGTGTACATGTGTGCATGTGTACATACATGTGTGTATGGCATAGGTGTGCGGCCCCGGCTCCCTCACTAAAACACAGGCCTCTGAATCTCACTGTTCTACATGCAGATGGTTTCCAGATGCTTCATTCTGGGCGAGGAGGGGAGTCGATAAGGAATAATGCGGGGCGGCTCCTGAGCCCAGCTTTGGCCCACGTGTGCTAGTGTCTCACCCACTGTCCATGCCAGGCCCACCGCACAGATGCTGCCTTTCTCCTCTCCCGGGGGCTCGGCCGGAGAGAGCCGCGCTCAGTTAACTGGGTCTGCTGAGGACTGCAGGCAGGAGGGAGGTGTGGCCTCTGGGAGCACAAGCAGGTCTGATGGACAGCGAAAGGCCACTGGGCAGTGACTCAGCAGGTGGCCACGCTGCTAACGAGCCTCCTACAGGGGAGGGGGCAGATGGTGGGTCCTTCTGCAGCTGTGAGGCCATGTGCTTTCCTGAGCGGGTCAGGACAGGGACCTGCCTGACAGGCCAGACCCAGTGGTCCTAAGCAGGGGCGGACCCTGCTCCTCTGTGTGTCCAGCTCAGAAGGGAGATGGAAGCGGTGTCTACACCCAGGCAGAGCTCAGGTGCTTCCAGCCATGTGCGGGAAGAGCAGAGCAGGCAGGAGGAGGGGCCAGAGGAAGGGGGGAGGGGCAGGAAGCAAGGGGCAGGAGAAAGGAGGGTAAGAAGTAGGACTCAGGAAATGCAGGGGCAGCTTGTGAGGACATGAGCTGTGCAGAACATTCTAGGCAGAGAGGAAGGTTTTTCACAGACCCTCGTGAGTCAGAGAGAACCATGCCCAGCCTTCCAGTGGCCGCCCTCGTCTCGCCTTGGGTTGCTAAGTGTGTGTGATGCCGGGTGTGTGTGACGCTGGGTGTGTGTGTGACGCTGTGGTATATGTGACGTGGGTGGCATGTATGATGCTGCGGGTGGGGTGTGCCCCTGTACAAGTGTCAGCCTGGGGACAAAAGGGGACGTGTCCCCTGAAAGAGGCCTTTGCCTCGTCCCGCCGCCAGTGCCCCTTACCTCCGTCCATGAGGTTGGCCCAGTAGATGACCCTGAAGCCCTGCAGAATGCCGTTCAAGGCCTCCTTGGACAGTGTGGACCAGGAGATGGAGATGGTTTCCGGCGACGTGGCTATGGCTTGGACATTTTCGGGAGGGTAGCTGGGCACTGCAAGCAGACAAGCAGACCGTGGTAACCGTGGGCAGGTCTGTGGGCAGAGCACGGCTGGGTGGGTGGGGGCACAGCTTCATTTCCTCACAGGCCAGGCAAGACGCGCCACACGCTCAGCCTCCCGCGTGAGCCAGGGTCAGCACCTCGTCCCCGCAGGAATATTGTAGTAACAGGAACATGACAGGGAGATGTTTGTCATCCTGGATGCTCCGGCCTCTCTCTCTGTCTCTGTCTCTCTGTCTCTCTCTGCGTCTCTCTGTTTCTCTGTCTCTGTCTCTGTCTGTCTCTCTCTTTCTCTGTTAATCACTCTGCCTTTTAGGGGATTGTCCCAGACTCAAATTGAACACACGGTGGATCTTAATGTGAGACTACAAGCGTGGGAGGAATTATTTCTCTTCCCGTCACTCTGCTACACTGCTTTAAGTCCCGCTTGCTGTCTACATCTCACTCCCCCCATCTGGAGTGACTCTGGCCACGTGAAGCCCCTTGGGAAGCAGAAGTGAGATGTGCAAGATGTGTTATTGGTACTTTAGCTACTGAGTGTGCAAGTCCGCAGTGCTGGAGCCAGGAGAAGGTGGCAAGCGCCGGCCGACTGCAGTCTCAGCAAACAAAACGGTCATAGAAGCAGACGCGGACTCACGCCGCCTTGCAAAGGTAGAGGGAAGAGCCTGCTCTTGCATGTCTTGTGACCTACAGCATCTCTGGGAACATGGTCAGAAATGGTAGAAGCCCGTCCTGTCTGCCACCAAATGGCTAGCTGTGCAGGGAGATTTTCTAGAACCAACTTGCTGGTTTAATTACCCCTCCCCCCAGAGCTGCCCTCAACCCAGAACTCTCTCAGTCTTCATCACCCTCCTGGGCAGCCGCCCCCAACCCCCGGTTCTCTCTTTCAACCTAGCACCCTTTGACACTGGGGCTCTCGAAGATTTTGAGTTGCTACACTGTCTTTTCTGGTCTGGAGAGAGGAGAATGAAATCAACGCAGCCAGTAGGGGGCGGATTGTCACTGCGGGACCTGCCCCCGCAAAGTGGTGACTGGTTTTCTCCGAACCCTAAAAAGCAGTGGTGTGTGTGTGTATGTGTGTGTGTGTGTGTTTTATATGTGTATGTATGCATGTGTGATGTGTTTGTGTGTGTATATATGTGTGTCTCTCTGTGAATGTGCATGTGTGTATATATTATGTGTGTGCGTGCACTTGTGTGATGTGTTCGTGTGTGTGTATATGGTGTATGTATGTGTGTGTGTCTCTGTGTGTGTGTCTCTGTGTGTGTGTATATGGTGTGTATGTGTGTGTATATATATGTGTGTGTATATGGTGTGTGTATGTGTGTGTATATATGTGTGTGTGTATATGGTGTGTGTGTATGTGTGTGTCTCTATGTGTGTGTATATATATGTGTGTATATGTATGTGTGTGTGTCTCTGTGTGCGTGTATATATGTGTGTGTATATGGTGTGTGTGTATGTGTGTGTCTCTGTGTGTGTATATATGTGTGTGTGTGTATGGCGTATGTGTATGTGTGTGTGTCTTTGTGTGCGTGTATATATATGTGTGTATGGTGTGTGTGTGTCTCTCTCTCTGTGGGTGTGTATGTATATATGTGTGTGTGTGTTTTATGTGCGTGTATATGTATGTGTGGTATGGTTGTATGCGAGTGTGATGTGTTTGTGTGTGTGTGTATGGTGTGTGTGTATGTGTGTGTCTGTGTGTGCGTGTGTGTATATATGTGTGTGTGTATATGGTATATGTGTATGTGTGTGTGTCTCTGTGTGCGTGTATATATATGTGTGTATGGTGTGTGTGTGTGTCTCTCTCTGTGGGTGTGTACGTATATATATGTGTGTGTGTTTTACGTGTGTATATGTACGTGTGGTATGGTTGTATGTGAGTGTGATATGTTTGTGTGTGTGTATGGTGTGTGTGTATGTGTGTGTGTGTGTGTGCGTGTGTGTATATGGTGTGTGTGTATGTGTGTGTCTCTCTGTGTATGTGTGAGGGTGTCAGGGGTGTGGCTGAGTAAATTTAAGATGAACTGGAAAGAAAGCCTCATGCTGACATGGGGGTGCTTTTCAGAAGCCAGTTGTCTGCCTTGCTGTCTGGCCTGCGCGATAATCTGTGGCGTTTTGGTTTTTACCAGGCAGAGCTGACACTTGGGCATGAAACCAGAGAGGATGCTGGGACGGGGCTTTGCAAGGCAGACCCGCCTAGGGTGGGTGTGAGGGACGTGCCACGTGAAGGGCTTGGGCTCGGTAGCCGGATGCCAGGCTGCCAGGCACAGCGTGGCGCAGAGCAAACGCGGCAGGAGAAAGGCGCAGGCGCCCCCGCCGGACCTACCGTCCTCCAGGGTGGTGGTGATGATTTCCTGAGAAGAAGGCCCCGTGCCGGCCCGGTTGCAGGCCTGCACCACCAGGCCGTACTGGGTGAATTTGCTCAGGTTGTCCAAGGTGTAGACCTCGCTGTCCCCCGTGGTGTCGATGCTGATGATGTTGAACTGGAAGTTGCCCCCGGTGCTGTACTCCCGGTAGCCTATCTGGTAGCCACGGATAATTCCATTTTGCAAATGTTTCTTAGGAGCCTGAAGGGTGAAAAAGGAGAATATGCTGAGGTGCCCGGGCAAGAGCTCAGCAAGTGAGCGCTCGCCTAGCCAAGCATGAGGGCCCAGAATCCACACTGATAAAAGAAGAAGCTGGACGCAGTGCTGGGCTCTGTATTCCGAGGCTGGAGAGCCGGAGACAGGCAGAGTTTGGGAGTTTCTGGCCGGCCAACCCAGCCTATTTGCAAATTCCAGGTCACCAACATTAAAGGATACAAGAGGAACTGTGCTTAAGGCTGTCTTCTGAACTCAACATGCACACACATGCATGTGCACCTGTACATATGAAGACACACATACACGCAGGTATACACGTGTGCACACATACATAGGCGTGAGCACACATGCAAAAACAGAAACAGATACACACATAGACATGCTCACGCACAGATATATACACATGCACACAAAGACATATACAAGGCACACACCCCACATTCACATGCACACGTGCACACATACAGACACATACATAGACACAAAATACATACATGCACACATACACACATGCACACACATACACATGCACATGGTATACACAGATACACACAGAGACACATATGCACATGTACACACATATACATGCACACACATGTACACAGATACATACACAGGCACACAGACATACAATACACACATACACATGCACACCCATGCACACAAAGACACACATACATGCACATACACGCACACAGAGACACATACACACATGCACACACATGCACAGAGACAATACATGCACACACATGCATAGAGACACATGCACATAGAGACACATGCACACAGAGAGACACACATACATGCACACACTATACTAAGGAGCCCTGAGGAAGAACAAGAGCAAAAGTAACAGTCAAAGTAACTTAGAACAAAGGTGAATCTGAGCAGTCAATCACCCAGAGTCAGTCACCCAGCGTTAGTGTCAATCACCCAGCGTCAGTCACCCAGCGTCAATCATCCTCCCACAGTCAGGACCCCAGTGGAGGCCGCAGCACGGAGGGGACCTGTCCTCGGACAGGCCACATTCTCCTGCACATGTGTACGTGTGATCTTGTGATGACATTTTATTCATAAACTAGACACAGTAGGGAATGAATGAAAATAACTAAAATAAACACAACAATTAGGTCAGTGCGTCGTCATAAAGATACTCAAAAAAGCATAAATTGCTTCTTTCTGGAATGTTCTGTGTAGCATTGTCAAGTCAGAATGGTCCATGGTAATCAAAACCCCGGAAGCCAAAGCCACACGTAGGGCAGGCTCGAATGATAGCTGTTTCTGCCAACACGTGCATGTCCGACCCCATGCCCAGCCCACACTGCCGCTGCTGAGGCCAGAAGTCACCGCGCACACGTGACCCCCAGACTTGGTGCTCCCAGCCACTAGGTCTGGAGAGACGGGGAACAAACAGGCAAGAACCCTGGTTTCTGTGAAGGGCTGGTCCGTGGGTCGGTGACAACGGTGAGCACCATGAAGTCACCGGAGGCGACACTGTGGGCAGAGCCGGTGGGAGGAAGCAGGGACACGCAGGAGCAGCAGGAGAAGTGACGGAAGCAGATGTGTGCACAGGACGAGTTCTTGAAAGTCAGCGACACGCAAAGGTGGGACACAGACTGGCAGCTGGCAAAGGCTCTGAGCAGGTGTGTGGCCCAGAGGGGTTCAGCAGATATGGTGGGTAACCCACTCTGCTCTCCTCCCAGCCAGGCGCATGCTCCGGCCCATCTTTTAGAAAGTAGCTGGCATCACAGAGAACAGTACCGTCACATTTGTTATTTATTTATAGAATTTAAACTTTTAGCTCATTTATAACACTATACAGACTTATGGGGACTTTTTAGTTTTTACAGCAAGTTTCTTAGTTTGCTGCTTTCCTGGACTTCGGGCTGCTTCTTCAGCAGGAAACTGACGTATGCCTGTTCACGACTCCAGCAGACAGTCGTGAAAACTGCGAGCCAAACGCCAGAGCTAGACCCTGCCTTGAGACTCCGAACAGCCCAAGTGCCTGTCCATCCCATAACCACTCTGGCTCTCCACTCGGTTGTCAAGTAGAACGAGAGATGTCAGAGTTTCAGCATTGCTAAAGCAGCCACTAAATTGCATTACATCGTCTAATTAATTAATTAAGTGAATTTTCCTAGAAAAGCCATGTATGAGCTAATTTTGTTACCAAAGTGACGTCTCCTATCTTGGGCAGCTTTTCTTTTTAATCATCTGGGTAGTGAATCAAGTACGAATGATACTTTTTACTAATTAGGGTCATAGCCATTAAACACTGTGTAGGTGCCGCCCGCCCTGCCAGCAGGTCATCGGTTGCGGCCCCTTCACGGGACGTCCTCATCAACGGTTGGCGGACTTCCTGCAGTGCTTCGGGTGGCGCTAGAAACGCAAGGCGGGCTCACGGGGCTGCGCAATCAAGTCGAGAACGCCGAGCGTGAAGCAGAGACGCAGAGACGAGTGCACAAGAATGTGTGCACAGATCTGGACACAGCTCCTGGTGGCCGCAGGACAAGTGGCTCCCCTGGCTGGGGACGCATGAATGCCCATGATGACCCAGGCCGGGCCATCGCCCGGCTCTCCAGCCCTGGTGACAGAACCCACCAGAACTGGTTTTCCCACAAGTCTCACCCGTGCTCTGTCCTGCTCAGTCCCAGCATTTGGCTTTTAAACGAAACACATTCTTCCTGTTTTTCTAAGAAAATATGAATCTTCATCCTGCCCATTCAGAGATGCGGTGCTAAACGCATGGCTCGTGATTGCAAACCAACTTGACAGCCCACCAACCCCCTGTCCACATCAGGGAGGCAACGTGGTGAAGTGCCCAGAAAGGCTCTTGTGGATGGAGGATTCTTGCCCCAAAGGAGATGGTGCCCTTGGTTGCCCGCTGCTGCTGGGATATGCCAAGACAGCAGGCCTGGTGAAGCCTGGGTGGAGTCAGGCTGGTGGGTCAACACCTCCACAGGCTGGCCCGCGGCTGGGCTCCCCGCTGTGCAGGAGGAGGTAACAAGAAAGAGGAAGGAATCTGCTAGACGACCTCCTGCTGTCACTCAGCATGGGGACGACCTTGAGCATGACAAGCTGAGGCAGGAATTGAAGAGCTGACCCTTTCTCCCCATCTGAAGAACTGATCTGATTTGTGTGGACCATGCTTTGTGCTTGTTGCCGTCTGAGAAAGAAGCCAAAAAGAGAAGCCACAAGCCCCTCACTCTCCAAGGCGACCAGTCATGGTCCTTGCTTTTCACGGTCAGGGGACCCATCGAGAGACACTCACAGGCTTAAGCAAAGTCCACCCAGCCACCAGCCCTCTTAGAACATGCTGGAAGCATGTTTTGCCAGAGGAGCACACAGTATGTGGAGACAAAACAAACCAGAGTGTCTACGGACTCCCTTCCACTCTGAGTTCACATTAAGAGCTCACGGATGAATTCCCTCTGCAGTGTAGCGTGACGCATGGCGCGTGATGCGTGACGCGTGATGCGTGACGCGTGACACGCGGGGTGATGCACCAGCAGTGTTGCCTCTTTGCTCCTGGATCTTCGAGGGCGAAGGCTCTGCGTTCCTAGGACGCCACGCCTGCGCTTCACTTCTCAGGCAAGACGCGGTATTTCTCCACGCTTCGCCTTTGATTGGCGAACAAAGTGTCCTCCTGACCTAGTATCTCTCTGTCTCTGTCTGTCTCTGTCTCTCTTTTTTTTCTGTCTCTCTCTTTCTGTCTCTCTCTCTGCCTCTCTCTCTTGACCCCTCTTTCCTCTCTTAATTCCTCTCCTCTCTGGCCCCAGCTTTCCCAGTCTGCATTCTGATAAACAAACCACTTCCTCCCCTGTCCGGGTTCCCTCCCTCCCTCCGGTCCATCCTGCCCAAGCCCAGTTCCTTTAAAGACCGGCCTTTGATCTCCATGACAACAGCAGCACTCAGTCAACTTATTTGTGTGCTTTGCCAGCTCGGTGCCCTTTAAAGAGACAGCTTGCAGTCCAGCAGGGACTTGCAGACACTCTGGGAGGGGATACCACCCCATGGTTGCCGGTCACTGGAGTGGGGGTAGACATCTTCCTGAACGTGCAGGATTCTCTGATTCCCTAGAATCAGCTGAGAGCCAACCCGGCCCTGCTGGCCGCTCACCGCCTTTGAAGAGCCCAGCTCGCCTTGCTGGGAGCCGAGCTGAGAATTTCCCTTTGGTGGTTTCCGGCCAGTTGGCTTCAGGCACAAGGTACTGTTGCCTTCGGTTGCTCGTGGCTCTAGGCAGGCTCGTCTGGGGGCAGTCTCTAGCCCTCCCTGACGTCCACACCCCCAGCAGCCTGTAGTAGGCGTCCAGGGGTTCAGTGAGTGGAACGTGTGACTCCGTGAGCTTCAGCCTGGTGCCTGCTCTGCCCGAGACATCAGGCGCCCAACAAGGACTCGGCGACATTACTCGGTACAAGGCTTACACTGACCGGGACTCCACAGGAGGGAAGAGGGATGGGGAGGGAGAGCAGGCAGGTGCCCTTCCAGCTGCACTTGCCGGATGGTTCTTCCACCTGGCGAGATGGTGGGTACTCTCTGCTGCCTTCAACCCCTCTAGTGCTAGAATTTCAACCGTACACGACCACACCCGGCTTGTTAAACAGTGTCTTCTGAGGATCGAACTCCGGTCCTTATGTTTGCAAGACAGGCGCTTACGAACTGAGCTATGAGCCTAGGCCAGGAAAAAGAAAAAGGCAAGACGTCGAGATAGGAACTTTTTAGCATGAATATGAAAGATGGTTCATGCTTTTGCTTCTCCGTTTACTTCATTCAACAGAGGAAGAATTCACCCGGAGCCTCCCCCATCTGGTCAACCTGAGGCGGCCAGGAGGAAAACATCGCCCTACCCAGGAGGATTCTGCGTTGAAGGAGAATTAGCTCTTGTTTTCTTCCCTCGCAGTAAGAGTGCCAAACCAATGCACGCCCTCAGCCCTGTGCATAGAAGCGGTTGACAAGTCTTTGAATATTTGTGAGACGTGTGGGCCTTTGCGCTCTTTAATGAAGCTCCAGGAAAACTTAACAAAAACCAGTAAACACGTGATTTTTCAGAGCCAGAGGATGAGTGAATCGTCTAGAAATTCAGTAAAGTACATTTGCAAGATAAGCCTTGAACGTTGGTCTTTATGGGGAAGGGGGTTCTGGCTTACTGCTGGAGCTGCGGTAGGGTTAGATTCACAGTTGGAAGGAGGGTCTGTTGGCACAGGTGCACGCTTAGCATGTTTTCTCTTTCTCACCGGGTCACGTGACGTTCATTTCACGAGGTCCTTCATCTTCTTTCGTTTATGCCCCGCTCAGAAGCCCTAGAGGCAGCAGCCCAGGGGCTGGCGGTCAGCCTGCAGGTGCTGGGCACGTCCGTCCCTCTAATGTGAGGATCACGCTGGGCACAGAGCAGGACACACCCGGCTTATGGATCTAATAGAAGGGAAGTTCAGCACAGTGCCCACAAAGCGGGCAGACGCCCAGAAGTGTGGCTACTCAGGAGTCCAGAGAACAGTATCAGCAGGGCCTCCCGGCCTCCCTGGGCATCGCGGTGCCCTGCGGTAGTGGGTCTTGGATGGCGGATCCCAGCCGAGCCTGCAGTTTACCACCATGACTGTGATGTCCGCAGGTGGGTGGATGTTGCCTTCAGATGACAGGCAGAGAGACACTTCCCAGGTGAGAGCTCACTGCCCCGCGCAGGCGCCTTGCCGTGAAGTGACTTGGGGGGGGGGGCGACGGGAGGGCGGAGCAAAGCGTCTGCAAACATCCTGCAGACAACCAAAGTGACTGAGGCCTCGGGAACTCCAGGGGCCGCATAGAAGCCGTCTTCTCACCTCTGATCTGCAGTGAGAATCAGGCGTGGTGGCTGAACCCAGCCTTCCAGATGCTTCCAGCTCCACACACTGACGAGGGGCGCGCTGACCTGGGGCCCATGAACACGGGGTGCACAGATGCGGGCCTCGCTGACCTGGGGTCCCTGGTCAGGGGAGGCGTTTCTCTGCCTGTTCCCCCTGCCTCCTTTCCTCCCCTTCCTCCGCTAACTCTTTTTACAAATGGTCTCTTCTGAGCTCATCCACCCCAGAGAGGTGTGTCTTGGGCCACACTGTCTCCGCATATTCTGAAAATCGGCAGCAGACGGAGTGACCGAAATGGTGACACCCTTAAAAGTCAAAGTTCATCTTGTCGACAGGCCAAAGTGACCCCGCCCTCCAGCAAAGGGGCCGCTGGGCCTCATTCTGCAGGGCAGAACGCCAACTGCCTGCCCGTGTGTGCCCAGGGGACAAGTGACCACACCATGGGGTGAAGCGGTGCAGCTGCCACAGCCCACTGGACCTCACAATTCAGTCTGCAGGAGACCCAGCATCCTCTGCCGACCCACAATGCACTCAGGCCAGGGGAGGGGGGGGAAGGTTTGGGGAGGGCGCATCCCTTGGGCACCAGGACACATTAGCATTTGTTGCTTTCTACCTCGAAATGCTTTTCAAAGCTCCAGAAGTTTCCAGCTGCAGCCGCAAGTGGTAGATACTCTGGGGAGAGATGCATTCTCTATTCAGCACCCCGAACTTCTAGAGGCCGCGGTAACACCTGGCCTCAGCGCCACGCGCAGGCAAATGTGCAGCCAGCGGCGGAAGCTATGCAGCCTGCAGCTCAGGGCACAGTGAGTCCCAGCTCTGTTCAGACTTGCTGGGCGCCTTTACCATGAGCCAGGGAGACTCGCTGGGGTGGCCTGGGCGCTAAGGGCGGGGACAGCGCCTCCACGCCCCCTGACCCTCCCTCTGCTACGCCCCCTGCTGCATACACAGCTCAATGACTGGGGGCAGAAAACTCAAGCAGGCCGATGGAACTGGCGCATTGGACCTATGAGTACTTGGGAAGCTACCCGACAATGGACCCTGACTTTCGTTGTGGATGCTGGTCACTCACGGGAGCCAGGAGGCGGGCAGAAGAAAGGAAAAAAGAAAGGAGGAGGCACAGTGGACAGTTTGTCGTGGTGAGTGGAGGTCATGCGTTCAAGGTCTCTGCCACTCCATGCTGTGGTTCGCTTATTTGTCCGTTTGCTTTTTGTCTTTTCCCTGCACAAGGACACAGAAGGATGAAGAGAAAGATAAGGAAGGCAGGAAAACAGGAAGGCAGGAAGGAGGAAAGGAAGAAAGAAAAGAAGGAAAGAAGAGAGGGAGGGAGAAAGGAAGGAAGAGAGGAAAGATGTGGAAGAAAGGAGGGAGGGAAGAGGAAGGGAGGGAAAAAGGGAGGAAGGAAGGAAGAAGGAAGTAAAGAAGAAAGGGAGAGAATGAGGAAGGGATAGGGAAAAAACAAAGAAAGAAAGGAAGGAAAGGAGAAAGAAAAAGAAAAGGAAGCAGATATTGAAAGGAAGGAAAAGGGGAATGAAAGAGTAAGAAACAAACGTGAAAGGAAAGGAGGGTGGGATGGAAGAAAGAAAGTAGAAGAGAGAGAGAGAAAAAAACTTGAAAGAAAAATGGAGAACAGAAAGAGGGGGAAAAACGAGCTACCAGAGGTGAGAGGAAGGAAAGGAGGAGGAGCAGCTGGGCTGTGAGAGAAGAGGTGGGGGCAGGGCGCCAGCGTCTCTTCACAGAGGCTCGGGTGGCACAAGAGGAAGTGCACTCGGCTCCCCAGGGCTCCTGTCGAAAGCACCTCCAAAGACTTGACGCTCCCAGGGGCCTCGACCTCCAAAGACTTGACGCTCCCAGGGGCCTCGACCTCCAAAGACTTGACGCTCCCAGGGGCCTCGACCTCCAAAGACTTGACACTCCCAGGGGCCTTGCCGGTGAAGACTTACAGGGCAGAAGGCTGAGGCTCAGCCCTGAGCTGGGGCAACGGAGCCTCCTCACGGAGAAGGCAGAGGTCCCCAAGCAAGACAGACAACAGCCCTGGGGATGCGCTGTCTTTGAGAACGTGCTGTGTGGCTGCCCACCCTGGCTGGGAAGCCACGGGCTGGACACAGTTAGCTAATGGCCCAGTAAAGGCTTCTCTCGCTCAGCTGGGCGGGCTGCCCTGTTCCTTCTGTGGCACTAGAGCCAAAATGCAGTCGGGGTGACAGACCTAGTGCCACGGTCCTAGTGCCATGGTCCTAGTGCCACGGTCCTAGTGCCATGGACCTAGTGCCACGTCCTAGTGCCACGGTCCTAGTGCCACAGACCTAGTGCCATAGACTTAGTGCCAATGACCCAATACCAAGGACTTAGTGCCATAGACTTAGTATCAATGACCCAATACCAAGGTTCTAGTGCCAAGGACCTAGTGCCAAGATTCTAGTACCATAGACTTAGTACCAATGATCTAGTACTAAGGGCATAGTACCAATGATCTAATAGCAAGGACTAGTACCAAGGACCTAGTACTAATAACCTATTACTAAGGATCTAGTGCCAAAAACCTAATACCATAGACTTGGTGGAAAGGACCTAGTGCCAAAGACTTAGTGCCAGGAACCTGATATTATAGACTTAGTACCTATGAACTAGTACTAAGGACCTAGTACTAATGAGCTAGAATCAAGGACCTAGTGCCAAAGACCTAATACCATAGGCTTAGTACTAAGGACCTAATCCCACGACTTAATACCAAAGACCTAATACCACAGACTTAGTGCCAAGGACCTAGCAGATCCTTAGGATAAAGTAAAACCTAATAATTTCTTTCTCTATAGAGACATCATTTGCTCCAGAAGCTTTTAAGATGCGGCCATCAACACAGTCTTAACGCCACATAGTGATGTGTTAGTCCGTTGTAAGCTGCTCACAGCACAGCGGCCTTCTCTCATCCCTGCAGCACCACGCATGGTCACCGCTTGACTATGCAAGCAAGTCCAGTCTGCACAGTGATGAGCAGACTGGACTCATCCAAAGACTCATTTCTCAGCACGAACCTTTGTCATTAAGCATCACACGATCATAATGAATTTCAAGGAGAGGGGCCATGGGACCAGGAGATGGCTCAGGGGTTAAGGCGCTGGCCACAAAAACAAAAAGACCAAGTTCAGAACCCAGATCCCTTGTAAAATGCCGGGTGGGCGTGGCAGACCACCTACAGTTCTACCTTGGAAGGCAAACCCTGGGAATCTCTAGAGCAAGCTGGCGCAGCAGACTAGCCCTCTGGGTGGGCTTTGGGTGGGTGTCAAGATAGGGGATGGGAAGATGGGGGGGATGCAAAGATGGCTCAGGGGCCGAAATCTTCACCTCTCAAGGTAAAGGACTTGAGTTCAAATCCCACATAAAATGCCAGGTGGAAGTATCAGTAGCGTGCACTTCCAACCTTGGAAGGCAGAGCCAGAGCCATTCAGGATGATTCCCAATGTCACCCTTGGGCCTCCACAGGCACACATACTAACCTGAACTTTTGTACACACACACACACACACACACACACACACACACACACACACACACCCCAAAACAGAACAAGGTGGAAGAGTGATTGAAGATGATTCTTTATTTTGACTTCAACCTCCACGCACACACGCACCAATGTTCATGCAAACACCCATGTGCACCTGTATGCCATGCCTCTCACACACAAGAAAACGGGGAGGGGAATAACTACAGTTATTATCTTGGCAAATAATTTTCTTAAATTGTTGGGACACAGACTGGAGGACCCACCCTCAGCGAGGGTCCAGAGCACACGCGGCTTCTTACCTTCCAAGTGATCCTGATACTCTGAGATGACGTGGGCTCCAGGTGGACCTCCTGAGGTGGACCATCAGGAGCTGCAAGGACCAGAAACCAGACAGGTTAGACGCAGGCTCAGAGCAGAGCGCGAGCCACACACCATAGCCAGGCATAAGGATGCTCCCGTGTCCAGCACGGAGAAGTGCCGTCTCAGCAGGCACAGGCAAAACCAGCCACATTTCCTCATCGGAAGAAATGAATCGGGGGTCCTGTCATTGACCGGTCCTCAGCATGTTTTTGACAGTGTGATTGATAATCATCTATGGGAAGAAGGGAAGGCAGAACCAGGAAGGGCTAAGTCTCTCTCTCTCTCTCTCTCTCTCTCTCTCTCTGATAGTTAGAAACATAGACCCGGCCCACAGTGGGTGGGACTATTCCCCAGGCAGATGGATAAGAGAGAGGGGGCTGGTTCAGTACTTGGACAGACTGCTGCCATCTGGCCAGTGGGGTTTACCCCCTCTCAGCAGTCATGGGGATCTGGCGTGACCAGTCCCTTTAGATCCTGTGTTGGCGTGAGCGCTCCTGCTCACAAGAACTGGGGCCAGACAATGGTAAGGAAGAATGAACCCCCTTGCTCCCCTAAGCCGTTTGGTCCTGAATTTATCTGCAAGAGCTGACAAACTGCAGCAGTGTGTTACATGGTGTGGGGGGGTCTGTCCCTTCCCCGGGGAGAGCTTGTCAGTGGGGTGACATTGAGCTTCCTCTAGTCTGAGGAAATAACTTGTGCCCTGGAGTCTGGTTCCCCACACTTTCCAGCTCTTTTGAGGCAGGAGGATGGAGAGGATGGCAACCCGTTGCCATGGCTGCGAGGAGCTGGGCGTCACCTGGACGCAGCTCGCTTCACCTCAGTTAGAGCCACTCAGAGTGTGAACAACGTGCACGAAGCAAGTGTGAAATGTGGGATGGACAGGTGTGAAGCTGCTTTGCCAACCCAGCATTTGTCCTCGAAGTAGAACCACAAGGAAGACACTACCCAGCATGCAATTTGGGCATCTGCCAAGAGCAGCCATGTCACTCATAGGAAAACGGATGCGACTTGAGATCATCTTGTTGAGTGAATTAATGAGTGAATTAAGTCAGTCTCAGAAAGACAAGTGTATTTCTCTCACTGCGGATCGGACACATAAGTCACATGTCTGCTCACCCCAGGACAGCGGCAGCAGGAAGTGCAGTGATGCGGTCGGCCAGCAAACCGAACACAGGTGAAATCAGACACAAATCTGTCTGGATAAAGGGGACTGTGGGGTGGGGGTGGGGGTCATGAGGGTGGAGGGCAGCCAGAACGGGGGGTACACTCAAAGTCTGCTGTGTCCTGTGTGACAAGCCTTCTGGAACTCTGACTAATAAAATCTTAGAAAGGGAAAGAAATGCATTCTCAGGTTGCTGCCCAGTGAGAATGTCGGGACTGAGCGACGGCCCCGTCCAGGGGGGCAGGAAAAGCTGAGCCCACAGGTCAGGGCTGTAAGAACTAGATGTGCCGGCGACATGGCGAAAGAAGGCGCTGGTGTCCAGAAAGAACGGTTCACTGTGCCGCAGGACTACAGCTCTGGAGCCAAACAGGACGCCTGGTGTGTGCTAAGAAGTGCACAGTGTGGGAGGGTTTTGGTATAAGGCTTGCCGCGTTCTCTCTTCTAAGGCCTTCCTTGACATCTGCTCGCAGACCCCTGTCCTTGTCACAGTGAGCCCCCCCATCACAGCGAGCCCCCCATCACAGCAAGTCCCCCCCTACTCTACTACTTTACAGGGCTCCTGAATGCTGGCTTAGCTTTGACTTTGCTCCTGGACACTCTGGAAGGTTCCATTTGCACTAGTAACTTTCATTCCCTGGATCAAGTCTGCCATGCTTTTACTTCGTGCTCCGGCACGTAAGCATTCCTCCCATGCCCAGGTCTTGGCTGAGCTGAAGCAGGTGCCCTGGGCGGCCTTTGCTCTCCAGCTTCGGTCCCCTCCAGCAGCCTCTTGCCTTGGCTTAGGGCCGCCAGAGGGGCTTAGACCCCTGGGCTGGGGGACGAGCCTGGCAGGGCTGGGCACGCCCTGATATCTCGTCTTGCAAATGCTTCATCTGTATGCAAATCTAAAGTGGCCTCAGGAGCTGAGACCAGAGTCACGCAATTCCCCACGGTGGGGATGGAACACTTCACAGGCGTGAAACCTGAGCTCCCCGCTTCGCCCCAGCACAGCATCCCTCCGTGGGATGCTGCGACGCTTGGGTTTGCTAATTCCCTGTTATGCAAGGTACTGATATATATGCTGGGTACTAATATGTACGCAGGTACTGATATGTATGCAGGGTACTGATATATATGCAGGATATTGATTGCTTGTTATGCAGGGTACTGATATGTATGCACGGTGCTAATATATATGTAGGGTACTGATATGTATGCAGGGTACTGATATATATGTAGGGTACTGATATGTATGCAGGGTACTGATTGGTTGTTATGCAAGGTACTGATATATATGGAGGGTATTGATTAGTTGTTATGCAGGGTACTGATATGCACGCAGGGTACTGATATATATGCAGGGTATTGATTGGTTGTTATGCAGGGTACTGATATGTACGCAGGGTACTGATATATATGCAGGGTATTGATTGGTTGTTATGCAGGGTACTAATATGTACGCAGGTACTGATATGTATGCAGGGTACTGTCATAGTTAAGCACAGGTGTCAACTTGACTCTTGAGGGTTTGAGCTCTGGGCACAGTTGTAGAGAGTTGATGGTTGAGTTAAGCCCAGAGCAAACCTGAAGGAGATTGTCTAGCTGCTGGGGAAGACCCAGCCCATGGTGGGTGGGATTAGGCCCTGGATAAATCAGAGAGAGCTGGTTGAGAGAGTTGGCATCCTTCTGTATACTTGGCCAGACATGCTGGTCTGGCAAGTAAGGATTGTCCATCTCTCAGCCGTTATGGTGGCCAGTTCCCTCGGCCCTGGTGTTGGTGTGTGCTCTCCCGTCAAGCTGGACTATGAACTGTAACCAGACTATCGTAAGAAAGTAAACTCCTTGTTCCCTTAAGCTGTGTGATGGTCATTTATCAGCAACCATGCAGGTGGACTGCAACAGGTACTGATATATATGCAGGGTATTGATTAGTTGTTATGCAGGGTACTGATATGTATGCAGGGTACTGATATGTACGCAGGTACTGATATGTATGCAGGGTACTGATATATATGCAGGATATTGATATGTATGTAGAGTACTGATATGTATGCAGGGTATTGATTGGTTGTTATGCAGGGTACTGATATGTATGCAGGTACTGATATGTATGCAGGGTACTGATGTATACAGGGTACTGATATGTATGCAGGGTACTGATATGTATGCAGGGTACTGATGTATGCAGGGTACTGATATGTATGCAGGGTACTGATATGTATGCAGGGTACTGATGTATGCAGGGTACTGATATGTATGCAGGGTACTGATATGTATGCACGGTGCTAATATATATGTAGGGTACTGATATGTATGCAGGGTACTGATATGTATGCAGGGTATTGATTGGTTGTTATGCAGGGTACTGATATGTATGCAGGGTACTGATTGGTTGTTATGCAAGGTACTGATATATATGGAGGGTACTGATTGGTTGTTATGCAAGGTACTGATATATATGGAGGGTACTGATTGGTTGTTATGCAAGGTACTGATATGTATGCAGGGTATTGATTAGTTGTTATGCAGGGTACTGATACATATGCAGGGTATTGATTAGTTGTTATGCAGGGTACTGATATGTATGCAGGGTATTGATTAGTTGTTATGCAGGGTACTGATACATATGCAGGGTATTGATTAGTTGTTATGCAGGGTACTGATACATATGCAGGGTATTGATTAGTTGTTATGCAGGGTACTGATACATATGCAGGGTATTGATTAGTTGTTATGCAGGGTACTGATACATATGCAGGGTATTGATTAGTTGTTATGCAGGGTACTGATATGTATGCAGGGTATTGATTAGTTGTTATGCAAGGTACTGATACATATGCAGGGTATTGATTAGTTGTTATCAGGGTACTGATATGTATGCACGGTGCTGATATATGTGTAGGGTACTGATTCATGTGCAGGGTGCTGACAGATGTGCAGGGTGCTGACAGATGTGCAGGGTGCTGGGTCAATTCAATTTAAAAGTGGACAGCTGAGTCCAGGAGATATGATGTCAGGGTTAGTGTCTCATGGTGAATCTTAGGGGAGTCTGGGCGTGGCTTTGAGTCCAGGCGTCTCAGGAAGGCGTGGGCAACAACCACAGCAACATAGTCCTTATCAGCACGGAGGTGCTCCTGTAGGTCTTGTGGAGATGCGGGGGGGGGGGGTGCTCCATCCTTATCAGCACGGAGGTGCTCCTGTAGGTCTTGTGGAGATGCGGGGGGGGTGCTCCATCCTTATCAGCACGGAGGTGCTCCTGTAGGTCTTGTGGAGATGCAGGGGTGGGGGCGCTCCATCCTTATCAGCACGGAGGTGCTCCTGTAGGTCTTGTGGAGATGCGGGGGGGGGGGCGCTCCAGCCACATTTAGCCCACTGCAATCCTGAGTCAGGGACGCCTCGCTCTGACAGAACAGGCTGGTGTTAGTGAACTGCGAGGCCACAGCCTGTCTGCAGGCACAGGGGGCTGTTGGTAAGACCACAACACCCTCTCCGTGGAGCTACTGATGCAGCAGCAGCAATGTCCCGGGTCTTGTGTCCTGCAGGCTCAGAGGGGAATGATCAGTGTGTCTCTTCTCTTGAAATGCAAAGTCACAGGTACAGGGCAAGCTGGCGTCCAAAGCGTCTGTGGGTCTTGGAGTCATATGCAGTACTGTGAGGTGTTTATTGGCTTGTCTACAAAGGGGTTGGAATCTACTATTCTTTATGAGAAAAACTCTTCAAAAGCCCTGCGGAGCATTCATGGGTTCTCTGCCCTCGAAGGCAATTTCTGTCAACTCACAACCTAAGGCATCTAGGCGGGTCCTCCATGATGGTTTCTGTTGATTGGACTAAATTTGAAAGTCGAGTTGTTGAAATTTGCCATTTAAAAACTGGCTGATGGACTCCCATGTGGAAGGTGGGATGTAGAGAGAAAGGAGAGGGGTTTGTGCTTGACTCAGGTTTTCAGCTTGTGTCACCTAGCTTCTTGCTGGAGGCGGAGACTAGAGGAGAAGGACCAACAGTCAGCATTAAACCAAATCATCTCCGCAGGTCCACGGGATCCCGAGCTGACGGTTGGGCTCTAAGTGGCCAACAGCAAAGGCAGCATTTGCCATGTGTGTGGGACACAGGACAAGGCAAGTGTTGCTCATTCTGTTCTGTTAGACACACCACGGTGTCATACACTGTGACGTCAGGCACCATGACATTAGATACCATGATGTCAGACCTCCTTAACTGTGAAACCTGAAGTTGTCTTTGCTCTGCCTTGAGCATTCATGGGGGGGGGGCTGGCTGGTCTACTCAGGCCCTTCTCATGCTGGCTACCCCCCACCAGCTTGGAGCCCGCTGAGCATTCTGCTGTCTGTATACTCCTTACCCCTCTTGAAGGACCATGATATGTAAGAATATGTTCTCTTCCAGGTATCTGCATGCAGAGTACAGCCAGAGTCCTGAGCCTAATTGTTGATTGAGCTGAACTCTCCTGATGGGATTCACAGCCATGTCTCTGGTATCCTTCCTGCAGAGTTAATTGATCACATGCTATGTGCTGGGTCCTTGGAAGGCCCATGAAAATGAGTGCCAAGGGGGTGGGCTCGGTCCTTCCATGGTGCATGGAAGTGGCTGAAAAACCCAAAGCAAGAACCAGAAATTACCCGCGATGTCACAAGCAGATGCCCGTCTTCAGTAGGATTTGGGTGGGTGTCAAGACATTCTTTTTGCGCTAGCCAAGACAGTGTTCAGTAAAACTAAGAAAAAATAAAATTGCCAGTGCCCAAACTAGGCAAAGACTGGGTCCATCTAATGACTATTTATGAGCAGAATAACTCATTCATTTGAACTCTTTATTTGGCACCTATTAAGTTCCAAACACTGTTCTGGGAGCTGTGACATGACAACAGTAAAACAGGCAGCTGCCTCCACCCATGAGGGAAGGGGGCAAAATTAAACCGTAAACAACACCAACCAGAAATTTCGCATGGTGTGCTGGATGGTGATGCGGGCTATTTTAAAAAGATGTTGGGGGATAGAGGGGCCAAGCATGCCGGGAGAACACAGGGAATAGAATTTCAATGGGGGTGGTTGGAAGATGACTTATTGAGGTGATATTTGGGCAAACTTGAAGGGCGTGAGGTAGAAAAGAGAACATTCTAGAATGATCCAGAGTAGCAGCAGGAGCACACTATTTATGTGTAAGGAATATCAAGGTCACTCCTGATTCCTTCAGGATTCATTTCCGAGGCTCCCTAAGCAAAGCTGAAGAAGAAGGCAGCAGACTGCAGAAGGAAATTGCCAGAGACTCTGTCAATAGCAAACAGGGACCCTCACGTCCTTAGAAATCCCACGTGCTGTGCTGTGACCTTCGGAAATCCAAACCCTCCATCTCCTGACAATCTGAGCATTCGGTGGTGTTTGTGTAACTGGACTCCCACCCTCATGCTCAGCCTCTTAATGACATGATGAAGGGCTCGCCACCTCGCACGCGGTCACAAGGCGCCGAGTGACAAAGCACCCTGCGGCGTGCTGCTGCTAATGGGAAGAGGGTCCCCAGCAAGGCCAGCCTTGGACGCGACGTGCTGGTTTGTGTCACTGGTGCCCTGGGATGCCGGATGCACTTGCGGTGCATTAAGAGCTGATCTTGTGAACTCCGACGGTCTCTCTCCTCTTTCTCTCTCGGCTTACTCTCTCTGCTTCTTGGGGCAGCTGCGGGTCGGGGGAGGAGCAGAGAAGAGAGAGCTAAATAGCGAGCTCTTTGCCACACAGCTGCTGTCTGGGGTCGGGGCTATTGGTGGTACGAGGACGCATGTCGCGCTCTTCCATTGGCGATACTCGGTCGCGCAGCTTTGGAACGTCGGGCCTCACCACGAGCAAGGGCGCTGCGCAGACCGCGCTCCTTCTTGCCACGTCACGAGTGGCACAAGCATCTCAGCCGGTTCCCACGGAGCTCTGTGAGGGGTTGACGGTGAGCAAGCTTCTGTTGCCCGGCAACATCTCTGCATTTTACTCTTTCCAATCGACGCGAAGGATCCTGAGCTTTGGGTTCGTGGTGGGACTTGGCCCACAGGCTGTCCCCGGTGGTCCTCAATCAATGGGGGGGGGGGAAGGGTGAGACTGTTGCTAGTGGCGATCCTCACTCAGCGGGGGGCGGGACTGTTGCTAGCCCTGTAACCTGAAAAGGGAATCACTCCAGCTCACTGCTGTCCCGCTCTTCTGCAGGGCAGTTTGCCATGTGAGATAAACCTTGCAGCCTCATTTGAAGGTATGCCCAGTCCCTGGGGGACGCATGGGGACCCTCGCTGGGCCTGGCCTGGGCTGCAGGGTCGCAGCTGTCACCCAGCTCCAGCTGCTGTGGGGGGTTCAGATGCCCTGGTCTTGGCAGGAGCAGCTGAGGGGGGTCTTACTCCTCCTCCCTCCACCCTCAGGCCCCAGGCTCCACCTCTTTCTTGTCTTACCCTGTGTCAGACCGTTCAGGCGACTTCAGCAGATCACATCCCGGAATCAAGTGTCATAACAGCCAGAAGGTTAATTCTTGCAGAAATCTTCCGGAAGTTGGGAGCTCAATGTTTAAGCGTCTGTGGGTTGCTCGGTGGACAAGCAGACAAGCCCCCCTTTCCTTCCTCACATGCTGGAAGCTTCAAGGGAGATCTCATGACTCTGGTCATGAGGGTTCCACTCTGTGACCTGAGCTGCTCCCCAGGTTTGTCTCTTCTCACGTTGATACGGGGGACCAGTGAGTTCAGGGCAAACGGTAACATTCAGGTCATAGTATCCTATAAAACTTCCAATGTGGGTGTAACACTCCATGTATTTTTCTCACAACAACCTCCCCACTGTTATAGCCACATCAAAAAATACAAATATTCAGTCTCCACACACTGAGCAATCCCCTCTATGGCAGACACGCAGGCTAGGAACAATACAGCCGGTCCTTGGTGTGGAGGGGCTCATAGATGAGCCAGGAAAGCAGAGCCCGTGGGGGAAGGACGGCACGCCTCGCACCTGTTAGAAACACCCCCACTCTGGGCTGCGGAGAAGCGGAGGGGCCCACGGGGAGGCTGCGGAGCTACTGCACAGCCGAGATTGTCTCTGAGCAGGGCAGTCAGGGGTGGGGTGTGGAGCCTTCCAGAGAGGAGAGGACACAGGGAAGAGCGAGGGACATGCCCGCAGGTGCCGGGGCGCGGGGCCAGGCATCAATGCCAGGAGTGCAGCGCCAGAGTCGTGGTGGGCAGAGGCCGGAGCCAAGCAGCTCAGAGACACCCAGCAGGTGCGTAAGGAGAGGTGACTGCAGGAGCCAGACGCCTGGGCACTACAGCACTCCAACGAAGAGCGGGCATTGCAGCTTCTAGAAGCTTCCGTCCAGTGCTCAGTGTTGGAGGTGTAATCCCTTCTTAGATAACGGAGTGATGGTAGGCCGGCGGCCTCCAGAGGCCACAGCCTCCCAAACATGAGCTTTTTGTGCCTTCCTGTTGGGAGGCAGCAGCGCATCCCAACGCAGGACCTGTGGTCGGGGCCCCGCCCACCTGCCAGTCATGGGCGGAGAGGAGTTTCCAATGTTGGTCCTGGGTGAGCTGTGTACCAGGGAAGGCCAGGGAAGGCCAGGGAAGGCCAGGGAAGGCCAGGGAAGGCCAGGGAAGGCCAGGGAAGGCCAGGGAAGGCCAGCTCGGCTCTGCAGCCATGTTTTGCTAATGGGTCTGGTCTTCCTGCATTTCCCTTCGCTCATCTGAATAGCAAATGAGAGTGCATGTAGGGTGGCCACAGCCAGCCCCCAGGGGACACCAGGAGCACCTATCACCCAGGAGCCCAGCACCCAGGGAGCACCCAGGACCCCAGCACCCAGCACCCCAGCACTCAGGGAGCACCCAGGAGCCCTGCCCAGCGTTGAAGGGGGGTTTCTGCATTCGTCTGCAGAGATGCCCAACAGCCACCCTGCAGACCACCACATGGGCCACCTGGCCTCCTAGCTGGAGAGAGAGATGGGGGCGCTGCCATGGCAACAAGCCGCCGTGGCAGAGGGACGAGGAACAGAAAACAGCAACAGGGAACAGCAAACAGCCGTGACCCCAACGACCTCCCACCACCTTGGAAAAGAGGTTCAATGCTGTGGGGGAAACAGCCCCCGGAGCAGGCAGGACACAGAGCTGGGAGGGGCGGGTGTGCCTCCTGAAGGCGATGCTGCGGGTGGAAGGATGAGGGAAGTGTATTCAATGAATATCCAGCACACTGAAACTCCAGGAAGTTAAGGGTTGTTTAGTTGGATATTTGAGGTTTAATTATTTGCAAAAATAATCGACACTTATTTCCTGCTTATTGCCTGAGCAAAGAAAAACTGATAGGAGCTTGACAGTCTCTCTCTCTCTCTCTCTCTCTCTCTCTCTCTCTCTCTCTCTCCTTGGTTTGTCCAGGGTCATACTAAGGAAGGTAAAAGCCCCCACATGTCTGTTTCACAGATGAGGTAGCAGAGAGGTCCCAAGAGGTCCCAAGGACACACATGACTTCCTAACATATCTGTCACCCACCCTTGAGCACAGTTTGCAAGCAGGAAGCTCTACTACAGTGAGCAGTGGGCACTGGGCTGCGCACAATTCAGTAAGAATTACGCATCCGGCCTGATGTCCTCCAGGTTAATCTTGACTCCACTTTGGAAAAGACGTTCAATGCTGCATCTGATCCGATCCCTGAAATCCTGTCCCCAGGAACCGAACACAGGAACACAAAGTTGGAACCAGCCAAAGAAGTACCACTAGGATGTCCGGGATAGTGGTATTTCAGTGGAGAAAAGGTGAAGGACGGGCTAAGGATGTGGGATGTGCTGACGGATGTCACTCTGCACGCTGCAGAGGTTCTCAGAGATGTCAGCTCCCTGACTGCTCGGAACACAAGGAGGTGTTGGGAGTCACATCACCGGGGATGGGGTGACTTGGAGCAGATCAAGCTTAGAGTACCTCTGACTGAGGTGGGGAAGAAAAGTGAGTTTGAGCCCCAATCCCTCCTACAAGGAATGAATAGGCGCTGGGTCCCTGCTTCCCTCTGAGAGAATCCCAAGGGCGTCTCCCCTCACTCGCCATTACCTGCAGTATCACTGACTTTTGCACATTAGCTAATGCCACCAGAGAGTGGGCGAGTGTTAGGGGCCGTGTATATATACGTTCCCCTGCACGTGTACACATGGATGCACATGCCAGAGGATGTGTGATTCCTCACGTGTATGAGTCCTGAAACAGGTCACTAGAAGCTTCTACCAACGATCTAGAAGCTTCTACCAACATGCCCCCAGGTGAACTCTTGGGGGAGTGAGAGGGTAGAAGGTGTTTTTCTCTGTTTCAAAATGCTCATCACTAGCCTTGAAATGTTCAATATGAAATACTCAGTTCATAATGGAAAAACATAACTTCTTATAAAATAGGGATGCAGCCAGCTGATAAAATAACCTGCGCTTGGCACTCCCCCACGGCGCACACACGTGCCATTTTCTAAGTAAGTATCCCCGCCTCTTTTACACGTGGACTTCATGGTCTTCTTTGGTATAGCTTGGTCTTTCTGCCAACTTGATTCCCATGCAACAAATCAAAAGAACTGTGCCATGGGCTGACGCTCTGGGTCCCTACACAGTTAGCTTCCTAGTGCGCTTCTCATAAGCCTTGCATATGAAAATCTTAGGCTGACTTCTGTCCAAAAACTAATGAATATCTTCAAAGTTGGAGCGAGCACTGTGGATAATACGTTTTAAAAATTCTTTGACGACACTTTCATTCACGGATACAATGAACTTTTGTTATTCTGCCCCTTGAATACCCCATTCTATGCCCCTCCTTTCCACACATACGCTTTCTCCTTTCCAGCCAGTCTCCTCCCTCCTCCCTTCCCGCGACGCTTGGGCATGTGGCCCGCTGGGTTTCATCTGGGATGCGCGTGCTGGTTATGCACCCGCTGGGGGGAATGAGGACATTTTCATCGGCCATGGAACTATGGGAAACACACAGCAACTGAACTTGACCAGGAGCGGACCAAAGCCTCACAGCGCGGGCACAGACCTTGCCCGGTGCCACGTACCTGCCTCATCCGCCGTGATGGTAAGCTCGTTGCTGGGCTCGCTTTTGCCGATCCGGTTCTTGGCGTACATACGGATGCTGTAGGTGGAGGAAGGGTGGATGTCAATGATGGTGGCCGAGTTCAGCTGAGGGGAAACATCTTTGGTTCTCTGAGCAGAATCCCAGGAGTCTTTGGGGTTTGTTTTTCAAAAAAGAAGAGATAGAGATGTGAGTTTTTTTCCTCTGCCTCGCAAAGTTCACAATAGGAGTTCAAAAGAAAAAAAGAAAGAAGTAAAAAAAAAAAAAAAAGAAAAAAAATGTTCCACCCCAAGTTGATTCTCGACCCGGCACGACGTTTCCCAGGGTTCTGTCTGAGTTGGTGATTGGCGGGGAGGTGAGATCACACACTCGGGGTCACACGGGTAGGGGGGCAGGATTGTGGGTGGGGGCAGGACTTTCCTGAGCTTGGCACATCGGGTCTTGGAGCAAGCACAGAATGGGTGAGCGTGACCAGGGAGGGCAAGGAGTGGGGATGCAGGTGGTGTCTTTAGTGCATAGGGCATGCTATACGGTTCATTCTATAGTCTATAGAAACAAGATACAGCTCAGGCATCTCCTCCCCCGCCTCCGCCAGAACCCTTGGTTCTAAATTGTACCAGAAACTCCACAACACCCCCAGCCATAGACCCCCTTTCTTCCCCAATGGAGTGTAACAAAACTAAATAATTCCACGCGAGCCCGTGTCTGCTTCTAGGACGAACATCGCTGAACAAGCGCATGGCTCAATTCTAATGTTTTGAAATCATCGGCTGTCTGTCATTTGCTGCAGGAACTGTTTGGATCACAGCTAATTTGATGACCAGCACCTGCCTCGTGTGAGAAGTCTGGCCGGGGGACTTCAGGGAGGAGTCCTGGAGGAGGGAGGGCTGAGGTAGGAGGGCTGAGGAGGAGGGTTGAGGAGGGCTGAAGGGTGAGGGCTGGGGGGGAGGGCTGGGGGAGGAGGGAGGAGGGCTGAGGGATGAGGGCTGAGGGATGAGGGCTGGGGGAGGAGGGAGGAGGGCTGAGGGCTGAGGGCTGAGGGAGGAGGGCTGGGGGAGGAGGGAGGAGGGCTGAGGGATGAGGGCTGAGGGATGAGGGCTGAGGGGGGAGGGCTGGGGGAGGAGGGAGGAGGGCTGAGGGAGGAGGGCTGAGGGATGAGGGTTGAGGGGGGAGGGGTGGGGGAGGAGGGCTGAGGGAAAGCGCCTTTCTGCTTGGGGAGTGTTTGCTTGCCCCCTGCATAGCTACATTCAGGTTGACCTGAAGGGGCCAAGGTGCCCACACCCTTCCGAGATCTGAGTGTCACAGAGGGAAGAGAGAGGCCAGAGGACCAGACTGGCAAGCTAGGGCGGCTCTGCACCTGAGAAGAGAGCACACGTGGCCAGCTAGTGCATTGGGGGACGGGGTCCCAGGAGGACGGGCTGGAAGGAACTGTTGAAGAGTCTACAGTGGACATGCAGAGGGTCGGCAGTGCCCCCCGCCAAGTAAGGTGGCGATCAAAGCCCCCATAGAGCTTCAGGATGGAGGTGCGAAGACACTCCGAGCCAGGGGAACTGCAGCTGCACTGTGACCGAGCCCACCAGACACCATCTGTGGCTGGGCCTGGGCGTGTCCCAGAGCAAGGGCGGGCGTGGCCAAGACTAAGTACAGACCAAAGACACTCCTCCAGTCTTCAAGAAGACGTTTGGCCAAAGAGCTGAGGAAGGGGGTCTGGAGGTCTCTTTCGGGGGCGCTCGGGCAAGCACTGGGAACAGCCACAGCTAGACACGGCAGAAGGGGTCTTGGGACGGGAGGGAGGGGTCCTGTGTCCTGGGGTTCCGGGATTGGCTGAAGCCTCTGGTATGAAGTACTTCCCTGCGCTGGTGACGTGCTGCTTGGCGGAGACTTTCCAGAACCTACGTTAGGAGATGGTTACTTGGGGTATCACAATGACACGGCCCACGTGGGCAGAGGGTTCGAGGTTCGCCCAATGCTTGTAAATGATTGTGAGTCTGGTGTGTGTGCTGAGCACCTTGGGGCTCAGGGACAGCACGCGGGACTTGTCAGACACCATTTCTGCACTCAGGTCACTAGTGATCTTAGGGTCAGCAGTGGGGAGTAGGAATTAAGTAGCTATGAGTTCTCTGAGGCGCTCCCAATGCTTTGGTGGAGGTCAGGGAGGCTTCCTGGAAGAGGTATGAGCTCAGAGATGAGTTACATTTATGTGAATCCTGCTGGTGACGTGCGTGCATGCGCGCGCGTGTGTGTGTGTGTGTGTAACTGACTCAACGCGCTTACTCTGTGCACTAACTGGCCTCGCACCTCTGCAGCCCAAGCGCGGCTGCGCCAGCACAGTCCCCTCCCCCCTGCGCGGGCCTCATATCTTCCGACCCAAAGCACCCAGGCTCTAGAGGACGGGCCTGGGCTCAGACCCCAGCTGTGGACCTCGTCCTGAATCTCCTGCAGGTACCTATCCCGGGACCCTCTTGGGACCTGCGAGACCCACAAACTGCCTTGCACACGGCTGCATAAGCACACCGTCGCAACGCCTGTCCCATCTCGTGTGACAGAGTGGGGGGCCTCAGTCTGTCTGTGCCCGGCGTGACGCGCAGGGAGCTTTCCTTCCAGCTTGGGATGAGACCGACCACCTCTTAGGTTTAAAGGTGTCGCTGATGAAAAACAGACTGAGATTCTAATGTCTCGTGAACTAGATGCCCCCCAAATTGTTCTACACTTCCCTTGCGCACCAGACACCGTGCTAGGAGCTAGGGAACGAGCGGAACAGAAAACCCAGAGCCCGGGCAGCTTTAGGCAGCTTGGGGGAGGTTTCCAGCGGCGGATGGTAGCTGACTGAAGACGGCTCTGAGGCATTTCTGTGTGTTTGAGCAAAACGAAAGGCTTCCTCCGGTCCTTGGCCGCTGGCCACGTCCAGGCCCTGAAGGAGGGTTTGCACACATTCCTAGCCTCGAGCGTTTCCATCAACGCCATTCCATCAAGTGCCCGCCTCACGTTAGTACTGGAAACAATGACCGGGCAGTCACGGGAAGTGACTGGAGGAGGTCACCCGTGTGAGCACGGGTGTTCATCAGTGCACACAGAAGTACATATCTGGTGGTGCGTATGGGACAGGTAGGAGCAAGGTGGGGACCCCTCAGGGAAGAGGGGTGCTTTCTGTTGCCTCCTGTCTCACAGGGGAGGGGAGCAGAAGGGAGATGGGCAGACAGAGGCCCAGCACAGGGAAGTCTAGGTCAGCAGAGATGAGCCCTGCACCCCTGCTTCCACAGCGTGGCCCCTACATGGGGCAGTGACTGACCCTCCTTAAGACGACTGGAGACCTGGCCTTGCCCTGGGTTCCGGACAGACCAGGAAGAAACTGCAGCTGCTCTGCTCTCTCTGGCCTAAGGAGTGCCCCCCACCTCATCCCCGCCCATTTGCATCTCCACTGAGCTCCACCTACTGCCCGGTCCCAGACTGGGGAGCGCGTTCTATGAGCCCCGTACCTCAGGCCTCTCACGGCCTGGGCTCCATCCTGACCTATCTACCCCCAGCTCTCTCTGGATTGCTTCTGGGGAAGTCTGTTTCGTGGGTGGGCACTGTCTTGGGTAGGCTCACACGAGCCTGGGAGCTCTGCTACCCACTAGAGGATGTATCTCGGACCTCACGCCTGCCACGATCCCATCTGCAAGGCTGATGCCAACCGAGCCAGCTGCCGCTCAGTTCTAATGTGCGCCACGACCAACAACCCCAGATGCTGTTCTAGAACTGCAAACCGCTCCCCCACACTTAAAACATGCTGTCAACATCTCTCCGGATTCTTCTGTCTCAGGTCCTGGCTGGCAACCATTTGTGTTTCTGTCACACGCCGTCTCTGTTTCCTGCATCTGTCCCTTGCATGCTGCCAGTGGGAGAACCTGCGCTGTGACTTGCCTTCTCCTCCCGCCTTGAACGTGGTCACTTGCACCAGCCCAGCTCAGAGACCACCAAACGGCTCCCAGAGGAGCAATCTGCAGCACCTCAAGGTGCCCAAGAAACAAACAATGAGGTTTTCATGGTCTCCAGGAATTGTATCAACCCTTCCCACACTGGTGTGATCTCCTTCCTTTATCTTTTACAAGACACAGCAAATTCATGACCAGAGACACAAAGATGGTATTCCATCCGTGGCCAGGCAGGTGACCGAAATCCACAGTGGTCTTGGTGTGGCCCCTGGAAGAAGGCCAGAAGGTCCACCTATAATGATGCCGACAGCTGGGTCAGTTTTGTGTGTCTTCCGCCTGTCCCTGGGGCACTCCCAGGGGCTTTTGCAAAGCCATGTCCCCCAGTGAGAAGAGCAGCCCTGGTCCGCATAGCCCACTGCAAGCCTCAGCTCGCAGATTCTGCACAGTTACAGCCTGAGTTCAGAATAATCGACCCGAGCTTGTGTTTTGCACCTAACCAGGGAAGTGGGAGGCAGGGGGAGGCTGGTGATCAGAAATAATGGGCACCTGGATTCTGCCAGCGTCTTTGCCATGCTCATGGGTGGGAGGGACACCGACCAAGGCCTCCAGGCTGGGCACTACACAAGGCGCAGGGACAAAGCAGGCCAGGAAAGGAAATCTTGGTGCACGCAGACAAGCAATGAACCGCAACGGGAGCATGCTCCGAGCTCCGTGAGCAGGGGAGGAGGGGGGCGCACACGACACGTGGGAAGAAGAGAGACAAGGGGGTCAGAGAAGAACGAGGCTGGAGGAAAGTAAAGACTTACCTGATTTGTTCTTGCATTCGATGTCATAGCCGGTGATGGGGCTGTTACCGTCAAACCCCATGGTCCACCTGAGCGTGATCGTGCGCGCCTTGACATCTTTGATCTCAATCTCGGGAGGATCCGGGGGCTCTGCGCCAGCAATAGAAAGACGGGCTTAGCTCAGGCCGGGCTTGGGCAGAAACTCCAGCGGAGGTGCTGTGTCTGATGTGGAGACTAAGGGCGGGTGTTAGCGAGTCCAGGCACTGCTTGTTTGAAAGGATTTGCTGTTTGCTTTGCTTCTAATCACGGAAAAGACACTGGGCTAGTTAGACACAGATGTCAACATGACAACTGAAGACTGAGACATTGGGCACATCTGTGAGGATTGATAGCAAAGGCAAATCCTAAAGCAAGCCTGCAGGGCATTGTCTCGCTGACAAAGGACACGCCAACCCATGGTGGGTGGAGCCATGCCCTGCGCAGGTGGGTAAGCTGGAGAGGCATGGTTAAGTGGGCTGTCACACTTGGCACACCGCATACAGGCATTCTGGCGAGTGAGAAAATTTGCCCCTCTCGGTAATTCCTGTGGCTGTGCTGCGGCTAGTTTCCTCGGCTCGTGATGTTGGTGTGATTTCTCCTGAGGAGGGGTAACCAGGGACTGTCCGTTGGGATGAACCCCTTGTTGCTGTGAGTTATTTGGTCTGGAATATATCAGCAACATGAAGAAAACTGGAGCAAACTGAGACTCCCCGTTCACATCTCGTGTGGAATTAATTGGTCACCCCAGGAATACTCGGGGGTCGCTGCAGTGTCCTGTCAGTATTTGTCCCCAGATATTGAGCTTCCCTGTCATGTGATGGTCCAGCCGCCAACTCCTAAGCTGCGGCAGAGACAGCAGATCTCTGCTCTTAGCCTGAGGCTCTTACCCTCCCCACCCCCACCCTCGTTCCCACAGGGTTTGTCCTCTGTGTGTCTCAGCTGTGCCTGACTAGATCGCAGGCTTCATGCTTAGCCACGAAGTCTTAAGAGTTTTAGAGGTGTCTCCAGCAGGCTGAGACCGGGCACTCACTCTCTGTCCCCAGGCCACCATGAATCTCCTTCCACAATTTCCTTCCTACCTTGCACGGTGAGCTGGATTATCCCACGGTCCTCCCCGTAAGAATTGATGGCGTGGCAAGAGAAGAAGCCAGAATCTTCTCTCACTGTTGGCAAAATCTGTGGGCAAAGCAGAAAGATGTCCATCTTATTTAGTAGCAGGGTAAGTAAGCCCTTGTTCACACTTTCTGCCCTTCCCATTTGCACACATGGACACACACACACTCAAAATCACACACTGACATGTTGATATACTTGCCCAGACACAGACACACTCACGCGAATATACACTAATAGACACACTTGCATAATTCACACCCCCACACATCCACATTCACACACTGAAACACTCACGCATACACACTGACACAGACAACACACACCGACACAGACACACTCACCCAGAGATGGTCACATTCACACAACTCAGTCCATACTCATCCACTGACACACTCACACCTTTACCCACAGACACACGTGTAGACCAACATACCGACATGCAGACCACGCGCATGCTACGCAGCTTCACAAAGAGGACCTGTGTAGCCCCAGAGCTGGCACCAGCATGACGTACCATGGGACCCCAGCCCCTCCCCACAGTTCTGCCCCTGAGCTCTGCACTCAGGCCCTGGGAGGCAGCGACAGTCTGGTCCACACGCAGACCTCTAAGCTCCTCCCTGGTGCCCTCGGCCTCTCCACTGTCCCAGGAGACGCTGCTCAGTCAATCACCAGTCACGCTAACAACCCAGCATACAGCCCTTCCCACTCTTGTCACTTAGATAAATAGCAGAATATTTTTATTGCAGAGGATTTTCCCCAAAGAGGCAAAATATCTTTCCTTGTAGCGTTTCTTTGGTCCCAAAGCTCATTTGCTTATTTTTATCAAATGTTAAAATACGCACGTGGCATAGGCTGCCGTTCCTATAGGATTAGCTGTCTTGAAATATGATCGTTACGACAGCTGGGTTTCCTACAGCGTTCCTGGTCATTATGCCGCCAGCACTGGCAATAAAGCATTGTTTCTGAAGGCGACTTGGTGGTCCTTGCCAAGCACAGAGCTGGGCCCCCCCCCGGGTGAATTCCCATAGAGTGTTCATGCGCATGCCTGTTTGCCACAGGCTGTAGAAGGACCCGCTGTCTCTCAGCGCCAGAGCGCATGGCGCTGTGCGTGAGCTTTTACCTGCAGCGTTGAAATGACCTCCTCTCCCACCTCCTTGGTGGACACGAGGTAGCGGGCCATCTCGGGGTTAATGATCCTGTCTTCTTTCTCCCAGCGGACGATGATGGGCTTCTCCCCGTGGGCCGTACAGCTCATCTCTTTCTTTTGACCCTGGGTGGCCAGGGTCGTGTTTGGGTAGGAAGTTATCATGGCAGGAACTGGAAAACCAAGAAGGACACGGCTTGCTCAGAAGAGCCGAGTTCTTGAATCTACCCACCACCTCACAAGAACCAAGGACACGCCTTGCCCAGCAAAGCCACATTTGTTCTTGATTCTACCCACCATCACACTCAGCTAAATGGTGCTTACAGAGCTGGTCCTTTGTGTGTGTGTGCGTGTGCGTGTGTGTGTGTGATGTGTGAAAGTGTATGCATGTATGTGTGCAAATGTGTGTGCATGCATGAAAGTGTACGCATGTATGTGTGCAAGTGTGTATATGCATGTGTGAAAGTATATGCATATATATGCAAGTGTGTAGCATGTGTATATGCATGCATGTGCATCTTCACAAGTATATGTGTGCATGTGTACACAAATGTGTTCACATGTGTTTGTGTGAGTGTGTGCACGTGTGTGTACACAAAGTATATGTACATGTTTGTGTGTATACTGGGAAACTATAGGTAATAGACTTCCTTGTCCAGCTCTTCAAAGCCTCTGTCTTTAGAGTAAGTACAGAAATAAAAGAGTAAGAATCAAAGTCACAAACTTCCTTGAATTGGTCACAGATCGAGAAAAGATGTCTCCCCTGAGAATTTGTAACTGGCCTGGTCTCACATTAGTTTGCAGTGAAATTCACACTGAATAGGTAACAGACTTGAGGGTTGGAAAAAGTATAACGTAAAAGCATAAACACACCTTGGAGGCCTGTGCCCTCCCTCCACTGGAATTCTCTCAGTTACAGTTATGACGAACTGTGAACTCACACAGCACAGCTGTGACGTGTACGAGAAAACAGTGTGCTACAATCACACAGCACACCGCTAAGGCTTCAAGACGATAGCAACGCCAGGGACAGGGCATAAAACTTAAAACTGAACTGAAAAATTCAGGAAGAGAATGAAAAGTTTCAGGCTGGAGAGATGGCTCAAGGGTTGAGGCTCTGCCTCACACGCAGAAGGTCCTGCATTCTGATCCCAAGTCCCACTTAAAAATCTCCAGGCAGGAACAGCGGTGTTCTCACGGCTGCCCCTGATGGGCGGAGCCTGGGAAATCCCAGAGCGAAGCAAAAAGAAGGGAGAAGCAATCCCAGGTGATTCCTGAAATCACCCTTGGTCCTGCAAAGGGACACACAGTGCTCTCTGACACACACACATACACACACACACACACACACACACACACACACACACAAGTAAATTAAAAGTAAATTTAATAAATTAAAAAGAATGAGGTGTTTCAGAAGGGACCGGGGAGGACTGAGAAATAACCACACAAATGTACATTTCACCGCGTGGGTGTGGGGGACTTTTCTCAAAGAGTGTTGCAAAATGAAACCTATGTGGCTCAGGCCAGGGGTCCAGGGGAAGCTTGTTGGGGAAAACAGTGTTTTGTCCAAGTGGATACAAATTAGATCATCATGCTGTTTAGCTGCACCCCCTTACCACACGGACCCCTCTTCTGGAAGATTAACTTGGGGTTCCTTGTTCTTATGGTCCTGTTCTTTGTTTGTGTCAGGTAAACTATGCTCCCCATGGAACTCATGAGGGGGACACAGTCCTCTCACAGTCTTGGGATGGATAGATGGACCCTCTGGGATTCTTGGATAAACTTGGGGCCGCCCTGAAACTTATTTGTCTGAATCCCAGATATGGCAAACCCAGCGCCCTTGTCTTCTCCAGGCTAGAAGGTTGAGGAAAGAAGAGAAACTGCAAGGAACCATTATGATCAACCATCTGGCTGGTCAGGTGGGTCAGCGGGTCGGGCACCTGCCCAGCGACCTCAGTTCAAGCCCTGGGAACCCACAGGGTGGATGGAGAAAACTGACTTCTGAAAGCTGGCCTACCGCAATGGCATGCACGCGCGTCTCTGCCTCTTTCTCTCTCCTAAACGAATAAGAATTTACAAAAGATTCACATTGTCTTGCGTCCCCTTCTGTTACTGTGATAAACACTCTGAGGAAATCAACTGCAGGAAGAAAGGTTCACTCCGGAGGGCACTCCAAGCACAGGGCCCATCCTGGCAGGGGAGTCCTGGGGCGGGAAGTAGCTCTGTCCAGTGAGAGAGCGAGGAGGGTCAATACATGCTGCCTTCAGGGTCCTGTCTCTGAGCCTACATCCCAGGACCCAATCAGAGCACCAGGGCACCTGCAGTGGGCGGGTCTTCCTGCCTGGATGCAGGCGATCAGGACAGCGCCTCTTCCAGGTGATTGCAAAATTCCTCAAGCTGGCCATGCACACTGACCAGCTCACAGAGCCCACGAAGAGAGGTCACTTCCACGAACACCTGTGGAAACTTCATAGAAGCTTCCTTGGTTCTGCAAGCGACAGTGTGAACAATATCGAACCTTTTAAAGCAACTTCCCGGGGTGGTGACGTGTATCTCAGCTGGTAAAGTACTTGCCTGGCACGCACGAAGTAGCACAAAGATAAACGATTGAATAAGTAAATGTAACTCTCAGAACCAAGTGGCTTTATAACGTTCAATGTACGTAGTCAGAAACCTACCGGTTCATCTTCCTCTCGTGCAGGAAAGGGAAGGGGGACCCGAGGGGAGGGAGGAAGCGAAGGACAGGGGAAGTGAAAAGGTGGGGACCAGGAACACTCAGCAAAGGGCAGACGTCTTTTCCTGCTGGATGCTGCAGCTGCGAAAGTCAACCCACCAAGGTGCGGCGTCCTTTCTAAGCACGCCTTCCATTTGGACTCAGATCCACCAGTTAAGACTTTCCCCCGTTACAGCCGAGGCTGCCCCAAGTGACCTAGTCACACAACCATGGAGAGATCTGCTGGTGGCCTAAGAAGCAGGAAGCAATTTATGTCTCTCTCTCTCTCTTTCTCTCTCTCCTCTTCCCTCTCAGAGTTGGAAAACGTGACTCAGAACCTGATCACAAACTTGTGCTCCGGAAGCCAATCCTCACTAGCCACTTAGTGGGCTCACCGGTATCTCGAAGCCACAGGCAGGATCCCCCTGGGCAGTGTCTGTAGCTGAAAGGTGCCTGTCAACGCTGAGACTTTCTGTGCGTGAAAGGCGAGTGCGATGTGATCACTCCCAAATCCATGGGTTTCACCAGTCTCGTTTTGTTTCGGTCTCAAATCAGGGTCTGCTACACTGGGGCGGGGGTATTGAGAAGGCATTGTGTGTGTGTGTGTGTGTGTGTGTGTGTGTGTGTGTGTGTGTGTGTGTGTGTGTGTGTGTCTGTGTGTGTGTCTGTGTGTGTGTGTGTGTGTGTGTGTGTGTGTCTGTGTCTGTGTGTGTGTCTGTGTGTGTGTCTGTGTGTGTGTGTGTGTGTCTCTGTGTGTGTGTGTCTGTGTGTGTGTCTGTGTGTGTGTGTCTGTGTGTGTGTGTCTGTGTGTGTCTGTTTGTGTGTGTGTCTGTGTGTGTGTGTCTGTGTGTGTGTGTGTGTGTGTGTCTATGTGTGTGTGTGTCTGTGTGTGTGTGTCTGTGTGTCTGTGTGTGTGTCTGTGTCTGTGTCTGTGTGTGTCTGTGTCTGTGTCTGTGGAGTCCCAAGGATGACCCTGGGAATCACCCTGGGTTACTGTCCCCCTTGTATTGCTTTGCTCCGGGGCTTCCCAGGTTCCACCTTCCAGGGCTGGAATCGCAGTCCTGTCATATCTTCCTGGCATTTTTATGTAGGATCTGAGGATCCAAACTCAGGTCCTTTTGCTCATAGTACAAAGGCTTTAGCCTCTGAACCATCTCCCCAGCCCTGTCCCAGCATTATATAAAATGATGAGTTGGAAGAACTGATGGCTAAAATCTGAAGTCCCCCACTGAAAACTCATTTGGTTTCTGCGCTCTCCTTTCTTGGACATGGTTACACACAAGCCTCGCTGTGTTCTAAAGGGGCTTGTTCCATCAAACCACACGGCTCTGCTCTGTGACTTGCAGAATTCTCCAGAACCTGCCCTCCTTCTCATTTACATTCCCCTTGGATGAGGCTCCCATCAGAAGGAGGGTTCTAACCCTGGCCAACGAACCTTGTGTTTATCCAGAGATATTCAGCCTAGGCTGTATTTCCTTAGCTTACTCAGAATAGATCCCCTCCCCAGTCATGGTTTGAAATGTGTCTCCCACAGGCTCCTGTGTTTGGCAAGGTCCTGGCACCTGTAGGAGGTGGAGCCTTGCTGGAGGAAGGTGGTTACACAGGGTGGGCCTTGAGGTGGGTGGGTCCCACCTTGCTCCTGGGAGACGCTCTTGCAGAGGGCTGTTTAGCAGCTCTCAGCCTCCAAGATGTCTGCAGTGGCCTGGCTGCCTCCGGCGTCTGCCGCCAGCCATGCCGCCTCCACCGCGAAGGACTGGATCTCCCCTCTGGAACCACGTGAGCTGAATAAATCTCCCTTTCTCCCTTCCGCTGCTTGACTTTGGATGGTCTCTCATAGCAACACGAAGAGTAACTAGTGCACCCTCTCCCAACGTGGGCTGGGCTGACCTCCTGGCTGTGCCCACCGAAGAGGGGTCCCTCTGGGGTCTGTATGCGTCCAAGTTCTGGTGCTCAGGAGTTGAAGATGAAACCAGAACGTGCCCAGAGGACTAAGGCAGAGTTTATTATAGAGAAAGAACGGAACTCACAGACATACAGTCCATGAGGGGCAAGCAAGCCCTGGAGAACTCATGGACTCCAGGCATGGAGTCCATGAGAGGTGAGAGAAAAGTCACGGACTCCACCAGGAACGAGGGAGCTGAGGAGAACTCGCATGGCATCTATCTCTTTCATTCCTGTGTTCTCGTCAGTACCAACCATGAGGCCTGCAGCTCCCAGAGCCCGAGGATTGATGAGTTCACGTGCTGACACCGCTGTGGGCGTCGGAAGCAAAAGCCCTGGACGATGCGGCTGCTGCCTGCCGCAGAGCCGTAAATTCCTCCTGTCCAAATACTTATTGTTCATAAAAGTTTCAGTGAGCGAGTTGCCCACTGGGCAGCTCTAATCCCTATGCAGAAAATAGTTTCTCCTGCCAGGAATTAATATGTTCTTAGCACATACTAGAATATCTCCTTGGCTGGGTCATTATGCTGACATAATGAAGTTATTTTGATTATAAGCTTTAATCACAGCACAGAGTCGAGTGGGCTGTGTTTGATGTTGAGCTTTAACGGGAGAGACAGCATCGCCCCTTCCCGGGGGAGGTGCCTAGCTTCCCAGCTTGATTAAACGTGTCAGAGTGAAGACTCGGAACACTTAGCGTTTATACCGTGTTCACTCTGAGGTGGCTTCTGGTCCCATTATTGGAAGAAGGTTGATTTATTTCACGCGATGCACAGTAACCGAAAGATATTGAAGCAGTATTTTTCTTTTAATTCGCATAGAGATGGGAAGGCTATCTTCCTCTATTTTTTTCTGTTTCTCTCCTTTCGGCTCATGTATACAAATGTTCTATTTTTTCCCAAGTACTTCCTAGTAATTAGGAAAGGAAAAAAAAAAAAACCTACAAAAGATTAGTGAGCAGTCTTGGATTCCCTGCCAAAAGCGACAGGAAAAAAAGAAAGATTATAGAAAGCCATTGCAGCAGGCACCCAGAAGGCCAACTAGAAAGAAACCACAGGTGCATGACCAGAACCCAAGATGGTGCCCGGTGACCCTCCCGGACCCCCCCCCTCCCCCGTCTTCATGGTGCATAGAATGCAGCCGTGTCCACTCTGAGATTAGGTCACAGAAAGACTGGCTTCTAAGTGAGCATCCCCCTCCCCCCACCAGGCACAAGAAGTCTGCCATGAGGTCCCTGGGATGCTCATATTGTTCACGATAAGTTACCAGGAGATACATGCATGCTAGGCCACAGCAGTCCGCCCTCCCTGAGCTGCCTTGGAAATGGATTTTTTCCTGGCAGCTTTCCTCCTCATCAAGAATTCTGATACAATTTTCAAAGGCAAGCAGTTTCCATGGAAACAGAGCCAGCCATGCTGAGTGGCTTGGGATGGACACACAGGATGCAGGCCTGGGACTGTGATCTGTCTTGTGCGCAGGCGCTTTGCATTTGGGTGTGTTTGTCACGGAGCAGCAGAGAGAAGAGACCAGCTGTGGTTCTCATTAACGGCGCTGGCCAGAGACGGTTTCCTTGTAGCCTGCACTGGCCACGCGGCCTGGGGCTTCCTGGGATTCAGCGCAGGGGCTCCGCTTGGCAGAACCGCGTAACCTTCTCTAGGGGATGCGTCTGTCCGAAGACCCTTGTCTAAGAAGGGCCACGCCTGAGATATCTGTCCTGCCTTTCACTGGGCTCGTGTCGGAGACACATAATGCGCCCAGCAGCGCGTCTCATGCCACGATAATGGCAGCCAATGCCGAGAGCCTCACGAGCTTTCAGTTTCTATGGTGACCTCCGGAAGGTGTGCCAGCGTCCCCCGGCTGCACGAGCAGAATGCGAGGCACAGAGGGGCTGAGGAGCGGCTCAGGGTCGCAGGCAGTGCAGAGCCAGAATTTCTAGCTGTGCCCAAGGATGACTCCTGTGAACGAGCTCGTGTGCAACCCGGGCGACCTTTACCTGCTCGTTGATAATGTGCTGTCTGCATTCTTCTGGGCTTTGCTTTTTGTTGTTCTGTGTGATGCTGACATCAGATCTTCCACGTGTAGAGAGTGACCATAGGTGGTTTCCCCTCCAGTCAGTATGTGTCTGTTTCTTTGTGTAAATATTCTACTCTTTACTTGAGTTTTCAGATTCTGATCACAGAGTAACATGGTCTATTGCAGCTGCTCTTCTGTTGCTGCGAGCAACACTCTGACCTAAGCCACTTAAGAGAGAAAGGGACTTATTGGCTTATGGTTCCAGAGGGGAGAGTTGATCACGGCAGGGAATACAAGATGGCAGGCGTGGCCACCAACGCAGTGAGAGAGAGAGAGAGGGAGAGGGAGAGGAGAGGGAGAGGGAGAGGAGAGGAGAGAGGGAGGGAGAGGGAGAGGGAGAGGGAGAGGGAGAGGGAGAGGGAGAGGGAGAGGGAGAGGGAGAGGCAGAGGGAGAGGGAGAAGAGAGGGAGAGGGAGAGGCAGAGGTAGAGGAGAGGGAGAGGGAGAGGGAGAGGGAGAGAGAGAGGGCGAGGAAGAGGGAGAGAGAGAGAGGGAGGGAGAGGGAGAGGGAGAGGCAGAGGGAGAGGGAGAGGCAGAGGGAGAGGGAGAGGGAGAGGGAGAGGGAGAGAGAGAGGGCGAGGAAGAGGGAGAGAGAGAGAGGGAGGGAGAGGGAGAGGGAGAGGCAGAGGGAGAGGCAGAAGGAGAGGGAGAGGGAGAGAGAGAGGGAGGGAGAGCGAGAGGGAGCGCCTGGCAACCAACTTTGAGTCTTGCCCCCAATAAGCTGTTTTCCTCCAGGAAGACCCCACCTCTCCCACCTCTCTACTCCTTCCCAACCAGCACCGCCTGCCGGCGACAAGTGTTCAGCCCCATGACCCTGTGGGGGACAATTTACATTCAAGCCATGACGAGGCCTAAGGGCTGACCTTGATGGGCATCTGGGTGGGTCTCAGAATCACCATGGAAACAACCTCTGGGCGTGTCTGTGAGGAAACTTCCTGATTGGGTTAGCTGAGTGGGGAGCCCCAGCCTGAGAGTGGGCGTGTGGGCATATGGGTGTGTAGATGCTGTGGATGTGTGGGCATGTGGGCATATGGGTGTGTAGATGCTGTGGATGTGTGGGCGTGTGGGCATATGGGTGTGTAGATGCTGTGGATGTGTGGGCATGTGGGCGTGTGGGCGTGTGGGCATGTGGGCGTGTGGGCGTGTGGGCGTGTGGGCATGTGGGTGTGTGGGCGTGTGGGCATGTGGATGCTGTGGGCATGTGGGCATGTGGGCGTGTGGGTGTGTGGATGTGTGGGCACATGGGCGTGTGGACATGTGGGCGTGTGGACGTGTGGGCGTGTGGGTGTGTGGACACTGTGGATGTGTGGATGGCAGCATCCCAGGAGTTGGAGTCTCCGGCTACATGACAGAAAGCTCGCTCAGCACCAGCAGTCATCTCTCTCTGCTTCCTGACTGCACACATGTAACCAGCTGCTTTGCTCCCCCCGCCATGATGGACTGTCCCCTCAACACTGGGAGCCCACATAGCTCCTTTCTTCCTTAAATTGCCATTCTTAGATGCTTTGTCACAGTAAGGAGTTCAGAACCAACACAGAATGCAGAATGCAGCTCTAAGTACCTTTGTTCTAGAAGCCTAGTGTCCTATGCATGAGTAGAATTTCTGTTTGGGAACTATGATGTATGCGATCTGTGCTCTTCGTGTATTTTCAGATTTGTACGGCTACATCAGCCTTCAAAAGTGGCACAAATCCCAGTTTCAGTGACCTCTGCTACTCACCATGTGTTTAAAACATTGGCTCTTAGGAGTGACTGGGAATTAGTGCAACATCTCCTGGGGACGACTCCTCTGCCCTTTCAATCTGCAGAAGCCCCAGGTGACGCTAAACGCTGCAGGAGAGCAGCTCCCCGCAGAGTGAAGCCCAGAGCCTGGCTCTCTACGCCCGTGTGGCACTGGAAGGGCAGAGCTGGCTTTGTGGTCAGCCTTTGTCCACTCACAAGCTCTTATCTCACGTGGGTGTTCATGCGTGGACATGACCCTCGTCTGTACATGGGAGCTGGACAGTGCCACCTCTACCCGCCTGGGCTGCAATCACAGCCAAGTCCTTCAGCCACTGAAGGCGCTATTTTAGCCATGTCTCCTTGGGCTAGCTTTGCACCCAATTAGATTGTACAGTGCTCCAAGCAAAAGAGCTTTAAAGCATGAATATGGACACAGGACTGTAAGAAGAAACAAAAGTTCAAATAGTCCTTTGCAGATGTAAATGTATAGTTGACTCTTGTGTGTGTGTGTGTGTGTGTGTGTGTGTGTGTGTGTGTGTGGTCATGTGCATGTGTGTTTGCATGTATGAATGCACTGCATGCAGAAGAGTATGTGTTGGAACCCAGATGTGGACATCATATCTTCCTCAGCCACTTTCAGAATATTTTTTGAGATAGGATCTTTCACAGAACCTGGACAGGCTGGACAGCAAACCCCGGGATCCTTGTTTTTCCACCGCTCCAGCCTGGGATTACAAGCATGAACCACCGCACTTGCCTTTTTCAAGTGAGTGCTGGGGACTGAACTGGGGTCCTCTCGCTTACACGGCAAGCACTTTAATGATTTAACCATCTCCTGCTCCTCTAGTGTGTAAATTTTTTTAAAGCTTGAGCAAGAAGCAAAACTCTCCTTATGAGGGTTCCAAAAAAAATCAATGAATTTCCAAAGTGATCTAACTATTGTACTCATATCACCAAAAACTGACAGTATAAGGTAAAAAAGGAAACAGAGATGTTGTAAGTATTCAATTTAAACACTTTAAACTATTTATTTAAGAGAAAGAAGGTAGATGTGAAGAGAGAGGAAGAACAAAAAAGAAGAAGAGAAAGAGGGAGGATGAGAGAGCAAGAAGAAAACAGGATGAGAGAGAGGGGGGAAGGAGAGAGGGAGGGAAGGGAGAGAGGGGAGGGGGGAGGGAGGGGGAGGGAGGGGGAAGCCACGAGTGCTGTGGCTTGTGTGAGGTCAGGGGACAGCTTGCTGAGGCTGTTCTTTCCCTCCGTGCTGCAGGCTCCAGGGACTGCGTTTAGGTCACCAGGCTTGCGCGCAGCATGTTTACGGCTGAGCCATCTCCGGGCCCTGAGTACTGGGCGTGCTGAGCGTGAGGTGAACAGAATGTGGTGAAGGTCCACCCAACTCCCAAGAGGCCTGGGGCGAGCGCTCTCCAGAGATCTCTGCCACAGGTTCACAAACAGGCACCTATGTGTGCACGCGCGCCCTAGCATGCTCCTGGCAAGCAGGTGACTGGCTGCATACACGCGCTCTTTCATGGCACGCAGCGTGTGCATATGTGTGTTGTTCACATGTGTACACATGCATGTGCGATGTGGGATGTGTTCCTGTGCACACTTGTATGTGGATGTGCTGTAGACAAAATTTCAATCCTGACATTACTGAAGCATTTAAATTTTCTTAAAATCTTCCTCTCTCAAATTTTATGGGCGAAATAAGATGATGTGAGACTATTCTTGCGGCATTTGAAAATGACATGCGGTTCTGTTTCTTATTCAAGAAGCTTCTCTCACAAAAAAGGGAAAACTTTGAAGTTCTCAGACATCTCTTCTCTCCCACTGATTTTACAGTTTCAAGCAAAGATTTCTTGTCAAGGGAGACTGCAGAGATACAAAGTAACCGAGTGACTTCACAGACAGGAAAGCAAGGCTTCCGAGAGCAGCTAGCACAGCTGCAGGGTCAGAGCTGCCCGCCGTCCTGTCCCCAGCTGCCCGCCATCCTGTCCCCAGCTGCCCGCCGTCCTGTCCCCAGCTGCCCGCCGTCCTCTCCCCAGCTCCCCGCCGTCCTCTCCCCTAGCTGCATGCGGGAATTCCGCTCAGGAACTCAACTGCAGCTTTATTTGTGTCTAGGCACGGAGGTGTTGTCCCAGCTTTTTAGTAAATGCCAAGAGGAACGAATGCACATGCAACTCACATTCACACACACACACACACACACACATAGATGCACACACAGACACACACACATACATTTATGCACATAGATGTACACATACATGCACGAATGTATAGATGCATGCCATGTTCATATGCACACACATAGATGCACTCTTATGTATGCATGCATGCATGCACATACATGCAAACATACATGCACACAATCATAGATGGACACACATGCACATTTATCCACATGTATGCTCACATGCATACATATGTACACACATGCACACATATGCACATGCATGCACACACACAAAGGTAAACACATGGCATACACATATATGCACATGTGTACACATAGATGAACGCATATGCATATACACAGCACACGTGCACACAATAAATTACACACATTTTATACAACATACATGTGCACACATGTACTCATATACAAGTATGCACAGTGCACTCACACCCTTGTACACATAAAGGCCTAAAGCCAGGGCTTCCCTTGCACCTACACGCCATAGGCAAAACCAGCTGCAAACCGCAGCTGGGCGCATGTGGGGCCTGTCTTCAGTGTCGCCCTGCCAGGTGCACCCCTTGGCCTCCTAGTTAGGTCAGCTGCTACCTTTTCGAAAGGAAGACAGTGCAGGAGGGAGAGGCTGTTGGCAAGCACTTCTGTTCCTGGGGAGATGCTGTGTGACCCGGCTGCTCTCAGGGGTTCTTTGATTTCAGAGGCGTGTGAAGTGACGTGTGTAACTGTCCTTCCCCGGAGAGGCCAGCGGGCACTCATTGACACCTTGGCGGCTCTAGATGAAGCAGAAACCTGCTAGGAAGATTGGGCCGCCATGCAAATGAGCGCGGGTAAGCAGCACACGCGGGACCCCAGTGGCTCTGTCTCACACCCCTTCATACATGGGCCCGGGCTCCCCAGTCTGAGAGGGGTTCTCCCAGCTCAGGATCTCAAGCCAAGAGCAGGAACCTGTCCTGGCTGAGACAAGACAACAGCTCCTGGCTCATCTCCCGCTTCCTAGTCCTCAGGGTGAGTGTTTATATTGGATGAGCTTCCTCTTTCACCTTTGAAGCAGGTACGGGGCATGCTTCAACGTGTTACAAATACTTGAGAATCATCAGATAATGTTTACTCGTGTCACTTGTCTTAATGAAAGACCACAACATTTGCTACTTTCCTTTTGTTGCTGAAATTCAAGACTCTACATCAGCTTCCTTCCTTGCTCCCTCCCTCCCTCCCCTCTCCCTCCCTCTCCCTCCCTCTCCATTCCTCCCTTCCTTCCTTTCTTCATCAGGTGTTCTGTCACAGTACTAATCCAACATGGAAGTCCCTCGATCTAGGAAGATTCGTGGGATGGCAGAAGTGCCCCCCCCATGTCCCAGAAATGCAGGGCAATAGCTGTATGTTGGACGACCACAGTACGCTGGGTTGCCAGTACATCTTTCTTTCTGCAGCCATCTGGCTCTAAGAAGTCAGGCCAAGGCGGTAGGCAGCCAACATGTCTGCGGGGACCACTCATTCAGGGAGAACCCCTGAGGGCAGAGACAGGAGGTCCTCACCCTTCCAGGGTTAAGCCTGGAAATGGAGGGGGGCGCATGTGAGGGCAGTGGCCAGAGTCAGAAAGGCAGATGCTTCCTGGTCACCAGCAGCACACAGAGACGTTCCAAGAACCTGGGCCTGCCCAGTAGTGACTAAGCTCTAAGAGTGACCTGACCCTGCCCGGTAGTGACTAAGTCTTAGGAGTGACCTGACCCTGCTCAGTAGTGACTAAGCTCTAGGAGTGACCTGACCCTGCTCAGTAGTGACCAAACTCTAGGAATGACTTGACTCTGCTCAGTAGTGATGTAGTGACTGAGTCCTAGTAGTGACCTGACCCTGCTCAGTAGTGACTATGTCCTACGAGTGACCTGACCCTGCTCAGTAGTGACTAAGTCCTAGGAGTGACCTGACCCTGCTCAGTAGTGACTAAGTCCTAGGAGTGACCTGACCCTGCTCAGTAGTGACTAAGTCCTAGGAGTGACCTGACCCTGCTCAGTAGTGACTAGGAGTGACCTGACCCTGCTCAGTAGTGACTAGGAGTGACCTGACCCTGCTCAGTAGTGACTAAGTTCTAGGAGTGACCTGACCCTGCTCAGTAGTGATGAAGTCCTAGGAGTGACCTGATCCTGCTCAGTAGTGACTAAGTCCTAGGAGTGACTTGACTCTGCTCAGTAGTGACATAGTGACTGAGTCCTAAGAGTGACCTGACCTTGCTCAGTAGTGACGAAGTCCTAGGAGTGACCTGATCCTGCTCAGTAGTGACTAAGTTCTGGGAGTGACTTGACCCTGCTCAGTAGTGACTAAGCTCTAGAAGTGACTTGTCAGCAGTGACTAAGCTCTGGGAGGAACCTGGGTGCTTACACATGACAGCTCCCATGGGGCAGGTGACCACTGTGACCCTGAGACCAGAGGAGAGGCTGAGTTCAGCGTCAGCCACGTCCGCCCAGCTGCCTGCAGGTGGCTCTCGGATGTGCTCATGACAGTGTTATGAAGAACCTCTCCACGCATGCAGTGAACCCTGAGCCCTGCCCGCATCTGGACATCTGCAAAAGCCTTTCCCATGCAGGCTGGTATCTCAAGAGGAGAGGACAGTGTGTGAAATCCAGCCCGAAGTCAGCTGGGAATGTCTCGCAGGTGCCTGGGAGGCATGAAGAACATTGTATGTGGTAACACGGCAGCAGACAAGCTGGTAAAACCAAACAGATGCAAACTGGAAACTGGAAAACATGCATAGCATGCATAAGGAAAAGGATTAGCGTGAGGGCATGAACACTGTCAACTGCTAAGATGTACACTCAAGTATAAGTTTCTAGAAAGAAGCTGCACTGACTCATCCCGTCACCGATCAGCTTTCTCTGGCTGTGGAGAGGGTTAGAATGTTGCAGGTTGCAGCTTGATTATACTTTACACCCACTCCATAGCCACTCCCCACCCTTCCTCTGAATCAGGCTTAAATGCCTGCGATTATTAGACAAAAACCTTCTGAAATGTATCAACTTAGCAGACCACGAGCCATCACCAATCAAAAGACTAGGCAAGTGTTCAGATACGAGGAGGCCTGCCTCAGGGATCTCCCCCCTTTGCTGTGTCCCACCCACCTGATGTTTCCCCCAATGTACTTGAAGAGTGTCTTGATAGATGGTGTTCATTGCTCTTGTCATAAAACCACAGTGATAATACATGAAATTTGGGGTCACGTGAACCTGCGTTCTGGCCACGATCACTCCCTTTTGGCTCCAGAATAAATGACTTTTCTCCTTTGAGGCGAGAGGCGTGATTTTTTTTTCCCCATTTACAGACAAGACAACTCGGAGATGAGGAAAGGAGTCCAGAGTGAGGTCGCTGTAAGGGAACAGTCATCGACTGAGCGTGACACGTCATGACGGTCCCGCACCTACCACGGCTCTGGCTACAGACTCTGGACTTGTACAAGGCTGAACCCAACAATAGAGAGCGACGTGTGGGGGAGGCTCAGGAGGCCCCACGATTACTGCTGAGCTATTCACTGATCAGACACTGGGAGAGGGAGAGGCATGGAATAGAGGCGAACCCCGCAGACTCAGGTGGCCACGTCCAGCCGTGTGTCCACACAGGGAACCTGATAACACAGCTGGACACAAAGTGAAGGGGACACCATGAAAATGTGTGAAGGATCTGCAGGGACGAAGGGGATTCGTGCAGGGAAGGGAAAGAGAAGGGGGGACACGGAATGCATTGTGCACATACATGAAACCGCTTGGGAACACAATTCGTTCATCTACAAAGGGGTGTAGGCATGGGTGGGCATGGTGGCTCAGGAAGAGGCCAGAGGGGGACAAGTTCAAAGCCACAAGGCAGAGGCCATCTGCACATGTGCCAAAGAAAGGAATAAAGGCTGGGAATGACAAAGGAGAAGTGGAAGTTTCAGGGTAAATCGTGAAGAGGCAGGGCAGGACCCAAAGCTCCCTGACTGGTAATGACGTCAACACTTGGCATCTGTTCATGTGCTCGGCTGGGGCCGCCTGTGGCCATTGGGCGCTGGCTGAAAACACCTGGGCCCAGCGCATCTGTCGTCCCATGATTCTGCTTCCCAAGTGTCATCCTGAGAAGCTGACGTGCACCTGGTGCAGGTGTCACCTCAATCTGATGGACAGCAGAGGCCCGAGGTGCGGCCCGAACGCTCAGGGCACCTAAGGAAGCCGTGACTTCTCTGTGCGACGGAATGTTCCAGGCAGCGCAATACAGACAGCTGCATTACAGAGAGCTGCATTCAAAACGCACAGCAGCTGAGTTGTTTGGGAAGCTGAGATAAAGTCAGGCTCTCTGCTTGATTTCAGGGTCTTCTCTCTGGGTGTTTGCATGGCCATCGTGTGTGTGTGTTTATATCCCTGTGTTTATATGACTGTGTGCATGTATGCATCTGGGTCTTTGTGTGGCTGTGTACACGTGTATGCATGCATGTGTGTGTATACCTCTGTGTCTTTGTGTGGTTATGTGTGTGTATATACTTGTGTGAGTGTATGGCTATCTGACTGTGTGTATGTGTGTGTGATCTTGTATATCTCTTTGTATGGCTGTGTATGTTTCTGTGTATCTCTGTGTCTGTGTAGCTGTGTGTCTGTATATCTGTGTGTCTGTATATCACTGTATCTTTGTGTGGCTGACTGTGTGTATACGTGTGTGTCCTTGTGTGTCTCTGTGTGTCTGTGTCCTGCCTTCCTTATAAGGACACAGACTGGGCTAGGACCACATCCTGATGGCTCTTTTGAGCCTAAGTATCTGTTTAAAGTCCCTGATCGCAAATATATTAGATCGGGAGTTAGGGCTTCAATACATGAGAATTGCAGGGGGCACAGCTCGTCCATTAAAATACCCCACATTATGCCATTGGTGGAGGGCTTGGGGTGGAGATGTCTCAGCTTGGCAACATAGTTTGCCGTGCATGGTCAAGGACCTGAATTCAGCACCCAGAGCCTGTGTGACAGTGCTGGACTTGTGACATGTTTGCAACACCAGCCCTGGAGCTGCACTTAGTAGGGTGCTTAAGGCCTCACCCGCGAGCTCCAGACCAGTGAGAGACCTGTCTCAAAGGAGGTTGATGGCACTTCTTAGGGCAACACTTGAGGCTTCTGTGCCCTCACACATGCATGAACACACATACAGCCATGCGTGTATCCATTTGTCATTGAACTGGACTCACAAGGCCTTTGTGACCACATCGTTTTCCCTTCTTAAAAAGCTCATGTGGGCTGAAGCGATGTCTCAGTTGCCTGTGCAAATATGAAGACATGAGTTTGGTCCTCAAAACCCAAGTGAATCCACACGCAGTGTGACCTCTAAGCCCAGTGCTGAGGGGCGAGATAGGAGAGTCCCTGGGGTCACAGGCAGCCAGCCTTTCTGAACTAGTAAATTCCAGGCACACCGAGAGACCCAGTCTCAAAGATGAGGTGGATAATCACTGACGTCGACCTCTGACATTGAATGCTCATGCACACATGTGCACATTACCTGCATACACACAAACACATATATGCACACATAAGTACATGAATTTCTGTCTCACCTTCTCTTGCTAAGTCACCTGTTTATGATAAATAAATCTATATGTCTGTTAGAAATCAAACAAATGCCATAAAGCACAGTCTGTATATTAAGAAGATGAACTGTGGATGCATTTCTGTTTACACATTTTCCTGATTTGCCTGAATCTTTTACAATAAACACATAATTTTCTAAGTAGGACAATAGCTGCTTTGTCTATGACAATAAAACCTGTCCAGCTTAGTGGTTTCCATTTCAAGTCCTGCCAACAAGTCCCCCTGATCCAAAGTCAAGGCACCAGGCACTCCTGACAGTACGTGTGTTGGGATGCCATTCGGCCTCGCTGACCTCTCTTCGTGCTGCCCCGTGCCTGCACAGAGGCCCGCACAATGCACACTCAAAGAAAATGCCCATGAATCTCCCGCTGAGCAGAGCTCGCAGCGAGTTGCGGCCTTGCTGTGTATGCTCAAGTACCGTGGGGGCAGGTGCTCCCGGAGGAGCCGGAGTGTCCCCAGGCAGAAGAAAAGGAGGCAAGAGTGGCTCTCTGCCCCCAGCGTACACACAAGGGCATCTCGGGCAGGACAAGAGCGTGCGGGGCCACGCAGATGCGGTCTCCTCTGCCTGCTTCCTTCCCCGCCTCCAGCATCAATCTGTACCAGGCAGCGGGACCCTCGGGGAGATTCTGAGAAGCACTGGCTGACAGAGAAAGCTTCCCGCTGTTCAAACTAAGCAAAAGGCTCTGGGATGAGCAGCCCAAGAGAAGGTCTGAGCTACTGTGGCATGGGGGGGGGGAGGTTCCGGGAGCAGCGGCGCTGGCAGCTAAATGAGGGGTGCTATTCTGAGAACGGCAAAGGGGATTCATTGTAGGGGTGCCAGTCTGCAGGCTGAGAGAGGCTGCCTTAGCCACTTGGACAATGAGCCTGTCCTGCTCCACCCCCATCCTCCGTCTCGTGACATTTGGAGCTGGTTGCCAGGGTAGGTGAAGTGCACCTGGTTCTGCCTTAGCAACAGCCAGGACAGAAGAGGGAGGCTGGCAGGAGGGCTGGGGGGTGTGGACTGCGCGGGGTGTGATCGCGAGGAGGCCCTGGGTAAAGTCAGACTTCACGTGCGTACATGTGTGTGCTGCATGTGCTTCGTATCGTCCAGACGTTGGGGTGCCTGAGCCGCCGGGGTCCCCCTACCTCCCACATCTGCCATCACTGTCTGCTCCCACTTTTGTAGGGCTCATCTATTCTGGTTTTTTTTTTTTTCCTAATTTGTTGATTTTTGTTTTTTCTCTTAGTCTGGAGAGATGGCTTAGGGATTAAAGTCTTTGCCTCACAAGCAAAAGGACCCGAGTGCAGATCCCAGGTTCCGTGTGAACATGCCGGGTGGATACGGCAGTGGTCTGCAAATGCTCTGGCAGGCAGGGCCTGGGAAACTCCAGAGTAAAGCAGTAAGGAGGCAAAGCAGTGCAGGACGGTTCCTGATGTCGCTCTTGGGCCTCCACAAGCACATAGACTCAAGTGTCCTCTTGTACACATGCCTGCACACACGTACGCCCACCCACATGCAAACACATACACATGCATCCATCTCATGCAAACACACACAAGCACGCGCAAGAAAATAAAGTGCTCTGATCCATCCGTACAGCCGCAGGGGAGCTAAACCTGTCAAAGGCGGCAGTGTGTGAAGTGTGTGTGCAAGTGTGTGTGTTGTATTAGTGTGTACACACACATGTGCAGGTGTCTGCATGACAGTGTGTGCACGTGTGTATATAAGTGTGCATAAATGTATGCGTGTGTGTAAGTGTGCACATATGTGTAACGTCTCTGTGTGTGAATGTATGCACATGTGTGTATTTGTATGTACGTGTATGGCATTTGTGTGTGTGCACAAGTATCTGTGTAAGAGTGTGGGCGTGAATGCCCGTTGGGCTTTAGACACAAACTGCTCGTCACCTTTCTATCTAGAACCCAGTCACACTCTGCAGGGCCAGTTGCGCATCTCCCACTCGCTCTGTCCCCGTCGCTGCCCTCTAGACTATGAATTCCGAAAGGATGATGTCTTGACTGTGTAGCTATCACACAGGTGCCGGGCTGGGGGCCGCACCCCGGCTGGCCAGGGCCCCTGGTCCTGACCATCCTACCTCTCACCTGAGCTTCCGCCCTCGATGAAGGAGCTTCCGCCCTTGATGGAGGAGCTTCTGCCCTTGATGGAGGATGGCACCGATTCGACCCTGGGAGGGCCTGAGTGACTAATGTCCTTTCGTGGCTGAGAATTTCCTATCATTTAATTCTTAAAGTCAGTTTCCATAGTGGAAAATGAAAATCACTGGTTCCATAAGCCATAGACATAATTAGCAGAACAGAGCTAACGTCCCAGTCTGGCAGGGCTCGAGGGAAGGCAGATTTCTCGTGTCTACCTCGAAACACAATGTCTGGGCATGTTGGTCAGGTGTGATGTGATTAACATTTCCATCATTGGTCATCACTATCTCATAGTCCGTATCTCAGAAGACAGGACAGACTTATTTAATATTTGGTCAAATCTCTTGATTTTTGCCTCCAGTTATGGATTAATAGAAACTCGATGCCAACATTTTAGAAAATGCAGTTGGGCAACTGAGAGCTGGAGGACTCAGCATGCGACGGCCCCCGGGCTCATCCCTCCGGCAGCATGCGTGATACACGAACAAATATACGTAGAAAGATGCCAAGTAGCACAACACTCCTCCCTGCTGTTCCAGATTCTCGCCCCACAGCTGTGCCCCTCACGGCAGACACTGGCTCCTTCACCTCCCCAACATTTTGGCACATTCACGCTTCCAGTCCTGATTGGAAGAGAATGAGTTAGCCACGGCCTTATTCTCTGCCTTTCATACTAACCCTGGTTTTCACCGCAGCCAGCAATGACTCCTGTGTGTTGAGTCGGCTGCGGACATCACAGTTCCTGTAGCTTTGACCGCTTGAGCAAACCGCTATCATCATTGTTATAAAGCGCTGCGCTCTGTCCAAAAATTCCTATGTACGCCTTCTCGACACGGACAGCTAAGGATACAAGTATTAACTCCAAAGTGACAGGCATTCTTATGCCTGCTTGCACTTATCAAAGAGCTATACAGAAAATTTCCCTCCAAATACCCATCAGAATTCAAATCTTTGTACCTGCTTGTCAACATTAATTGCCCACTAATTTTTCAGTTTTCTACATATTCACTAGTAAAGTTATTTCTCAATCGATTATAATGTTTTTCATACAGTATTCCACTTCATAAACCAAGTGTCATTCTGAACCCAAGACTAGTATCAAGACACTGAAATCCATCATGTGCATTACACTATATATATACTCCATATGCCACATATAGCAGAATGCTTTACACTGTATATATTCCATAGCCATATATAGCAGAAACATTGTTCATGGCCCAATACGGTTCAGACACTGATATTCTTTCCTTCCATAAGAGTTGTGGGAAAATTGGGCTTAAGCATCCATGGAAGAAAATCTGCGAATAAGTAAGTAACTGAGTAAATAATGAGTCACACAAACTGGAATACTGGAATCCAAGGAGTTAACCTTGAAATTTATCCACACATTATTTCTAAATACTTTGAAAATTTGCTGAGTGAGATTCCCCCACCTCCCCCCCTGCTTTCCACGTTCACTCTGCCCATATCAGGAGCACAAAAGACACACAAGACACTCGAGTGATGGACAGGAAAGGCCTCATGGGAAATGGGGTGGAGCCGATCATCTGCTTTCTTCAGAGAATGTATCTTCAAATGCAGGCAAAACTGTCAGACCGTTTGTGTTTGACAAAAGGGTTCTGGAAATGAATGAAGTTGTGGCTTGAAGGAAGATGATTGACAGAGCTTGCTGCCAATGATGAAACTCCTGACTTGGGGCCTCAGGCAGATTCTCAAAACACGATTCTGGCTCCTCCCCCTATGCTTAGCACACCTCCTGGATAGTTCAATACTTTTAGGTATCTTCAGTGGTGATGCGAAAAAATGCACTGTAAAAACTAGCTTCTGATGGGTTATGTCGATATTTGGAACATTTACATAGCAAAATGGATCAATGTTTCAATGCTACGCATGTGCGAAAGTCGCATTCACGCAATGCCTTGCTGGCAGGCTTCAGTGGGGAAGGGCCATTGATGCGGCTTCTGTCTGCAGCAGGCGACCTTTCAAACCTGCCCCTGGGCAGATTGTGGCCACAGGGTTGGCAGGACCCGCTGGCAGCCTGCTGCTGAGACCCCCATGAATGCAAACCAGGACTCCCTCCCACTGAGCCATTTTTCCCTTTTGAAATTATAATGTACTCTGACTATACTTGTGCTTTCTTGTCCCCCTCTTCTCTGCCCCTCCCCCCTTCCTCCCCATAAGTCCCTTCTCCACATCTGTGTTTTTGGGTTTGGCTGTGTGGCCACCAAGTTAAGCAGGGCCGTGTATGTGTGTGTGTGTGTGTGTGTGTGTGTGTGTGTACACACACATGAGGGTGAAAGCATCGTCTGCTATAGCCTGTGGATGTCACCTGGGGCTACACATTGGATGACAGTGACACCATGTCCCCCAGGGAGTCGTTTGGACACCTACTATTCTATCAACTAATTAAAACATATATTTAAAAAGAGTTTGAACAGAGTGGAGGATGCGTAATCCCAGGAGCCCCGGGCGATGGAGAGGAAATTCCAGCTCCGGGTATGGGACACCTTCCTAGACTCTTAGAGTAAGGAGGCCCTGGAGACCCCCGGAACAACTCGGACTTGATCTCAGCTGCCCACACAGCTAGAAGGCGAGTGAGTCCTTCTTGTCACCTCAGTTGTAGGACACAGAGGAATCAAGCTAGAGACGAGCAGGGAGCTGTCTCCCACTGGCCAGCGGACGGCATGCTGGACGTACTGTGCAGGCGGCTGGGGGAGAAAGCCCGTCATGCTCTTACCCAGCTGTGCACCTTGCTAGGCAGCCAGGCCACCTGAGCCCATCACACAGTAGGGGCACGAGTGTCGTGGGGTGATCGCTGCTGTGCCGTCACGCAGTAGGGGCACGAGTGTCGTGGGATGATCGCTGCTCTCTAGTTGGATTTGAGGCAGCTGCACAGGGCTGTTCAGGCCTGAGGCTCACAACTGGTCAAACACATTATTTTTCAGTCTTGGGAGATGCAGATACTCATCACTAGAAAGTGCTATTTATGACAACACATCAAGGATTTATTCTTTGAATACTTTTTGGTGTCTCAGTGTGATATCTGATATAACCAATGCTGGCGACCATGACCCACAACCACAGAAGCTCATTGGGTCTTTGTCATAGTTGGGCACAGGTGCCAACTTGACAGTTGAGGGTTTGAGCTCTGGGTACATTCTCCAATCGGTGGTTGAGTTAGGCCCAGACAGACCTGCAAGAGATTGACTAGCTGATGGGGAAGGTCCAGCCTGTGGTGGGTGGGACTAGGCCCTGAACAGGTGACTAAAATCCCGAGAGTTAATTGAGGAAGTTGGCTTCCTTCTGTACACTTGGCGACATGCTAATCTGGGAAGGAAGGATCGTCCCTCTCTCAGCCATTACGTAGAGACGGTGTGGCCAGTTCCCTTGGCTTTGGTGTTGGCGTGAGCTCTCCTGTCTAGCTGGACTGAGAACTGTAACCAGATAATCATAAGAGACAACAAACCCCTCGTTCCCTTAAGCCATTTGATGGTCATTGATCAGCAACCGTGCAGGCAGCTGAAACAGTTTCCCATGATTTTAGAAAATACAAAAGGATGCCCAAAGTAAAAGTTTTGAAACATGCCCTTCTATATAGTTGAGAATATCTGGAAATTTGGTATCTGTATTAAGGAGAGTTCAAAGCTTGACACTACACGGATGTTTACCAATGACAAAATTCTGAGCTGCCGTTAGATTCTGGAAATCACACAGACCTGTCCCTGGGGTGCTGTGGACTCGGCCTTCCTTCCCCCAGCAGCGCCCTCTCTCCTGTCTCTCCATCCCCCTGCCAATCGCAATGCTCTTCTCAGTGCCAGCTGCGTCTCTCTGGCTCTCCATGCTGTCTCGACTTCCCCGGCACTGACATTCTCCCCTCCCTGCTCCCCGTGAGGGAGGCGTGAAGGAGTATGGAGCAGGCTTTGCTTCCTGGCATCCTTGCCAAAGCGGCATCGCTGAAGGTCTTACTCCCGGGCACACCTGGGCGTTATCCCTGGGTGCCAGAGCCCGGTCCTCACTTGGCCCCGAGCTCCCAATCTCTGAGGTCCCGTCCACCCCAACGCCCACCCTTACTGTGTTCCCTCCGGCTGCTCCTGGCCCAACGGCAGGGTGCTTCGACTCTGAGACACGTCTCCTCCATCGTGACATGTGGACGTCACAAACACAGCGGAAACAGCAGCTCAAATGGGCGGGACAGTGGTTCTCAGACTCATCCACACCCTCGTGTAAATGCAAATGATTTACATGTAAATCCTCTTGCACAGTAACGCACACTTAGGACAGATCCACAAACCTCCAGAAGGATTTTCTGTCTTCCAGACATCAAGTGTGGTTGTTGGCATGACCAAATGAAATGTCCAGGCAACGTTTCAATGTGGAAGTTCTAGAAAACTGCAGCGTTAGTGCAGCATTGCTCTCACATGTGAAGGGAGTCACAGTGACCGTGTGACACATTCCATCCCAGCCGTTCCACGCTGGCTAAGGACTGCCCCTCCCAGGGGCCTGGGTGCAGAGCTCCCTGGTCCCCCCTCCCACCTCCACCTCAAGAACTGGCAACTCAGAGAGTTGCCTGCCATTTCCGGGATTTCCAACAACTGGAGAATGAGTCATCAGGAGAAAGCCAAAGAATTCTCAGAATGAACTGCAGTGTCACCACATCTGTGTAAGAGAATTGAGAAAACATCGGGCGCGTGCCAAAATGATGGGGCTATTTTGAGTTGAAAATAAACTCTGAACTGTAAATATGCAAATCTGCCATATCTCCTCAACGTTCCACGCCTAAGAACCAGAGGCCGTGCATTTACTGACTAATTGTTTGGGCTGATGCGTAAATGAACACAAATGGTTCCAAACAAGACTGGCTAAATAAGGACAGATTCGGGGGCACACGGAGACATGTAACAGCCCCCAGCAGTGTGGATTTCACCAGTCGTATAAGGAATGTTGAGAAGGAGAAACGGAAGGGAGTTGGTCTTCCGTGGAGACAATGGCAGCCGCCCTCCGGGAAGGCTTTTCTTTCTCCTTGTCATGGTTAGACACAGGTGTCAACTTGATGGTTGAGGGTTTGAGCTCTGGGCACATTTGTAGAGAATTAGTAGTTGAATTAAACCCAGAGTGAACCTGCAGGAGACTGACTAGCTGATGGGGAAGGTCCAGCCTATGGTAGGTGGGATTAGCCCCCAGGCAGGTGAATAAAATGGAGGGAGCTGTTGGAGAAAGGGGGCGTCCTTGTGTACACTTGGCCAGACATGCTGGTCTGGCAAGGAAGGATCGTCTATCTCTTAGCTGTTACATGGAGATGGTGTGGCCACTTCCCTGGGCCCTGGTGTTGGTGTGAGTTCTCCTGCCAAGCTGGACTGAGAACTATAACTGGACAATTATAAGAGAAGAAACTCCTTGTTCCCTTACATCACTTGATTTATCAGCAACATGTAGGCAAACTGCGCCGCTGCTCCACTGTGCCTCACCAGAACCGGCCGATGCTGTCATCCCAACGCTTGTCATCGCACCCGGGCTAGAGCAGCTCTCAGCACCCAAGCGACGAGATCCTTTTGCAACGGAAGGTGTTTGATGCGGAGACCCACAGCTGGCCACACTGCAGCGGGTGAATGACTGTGGAGCGCTCAGCTCTAAACAGGATGTGAAATCACCCCCAAGCTAAGGATGGAAGAGGGGGTGTAAGAAGGTAAGAGTCTGTGGGTGGGAGGGGTGTGGCCAGGCAGTATCTCTGACCATGACACTGCCCGCACCATGTTAGCCTGTGAGCATTTCACCACGATGAGGGACCATCTCAAGAAACAGGACCCCTCCCGAGCGACTTTCGAAGGTTAATTCAGCTGAAGCCTTTTCACTTGCGTGGCTCACTGGGCTTCATCTGGCTTGTCTTTGCTGTCACGCGCCTGATGTGACTCATGCTCCTGGATGTCACAGATCAGCGGACCCGTGAGGACGGCATCTTCCTGCTCTTCTGTTGGTTCCCGTGAGTCCCCAGGGAGGGGGCGGCTTCTTGAGAGCTTTTCTTTCCTGGCGCGATGCTGATAAGTCAGTTTCCATGTAGCTCTTGTCATGTCCAGGAGAGACCGTTTGACCTTCCGCTGTCCACTTCCTGTTTTAGGCTTTTACAATCTTACCATCCCTCCCTTTCCACAATTTATTATGTTTCCTAAAATGAGTATTAGAGACAATAAAGTCTCTCAGATGACAGTATTTGGACAAATATCTCCAAAGCTACATGTCGAATCTCTAAATGCACACATACGTGTCTGTGTTCATGCATGTATATGAAGTAGACCTAGCCCATACACGGCATAGACAGATGCCTTGTTTATACCAGAGAGTTTTGAAAGAAAAAGAAGATAACACGTCAGCCTTTAGTCACCCAAGTACTGATTCCCAAGCACAGCTGACTGACGCTTGGTACTAAGGAAGGCTGAGCACGTGATAGACGCGTGTAGCGCCGCGTCTCATACGTCCTTCCTTAGACAACACCAAGTCATGCTGCTGAAGGAATCTAGTAGACCAAGTGTATTGCTCCCCTCGACCCAGGCCAGCCGTTCAATGATGTCTGTAAGTCATACAGTTCATAGATCTAACATAAACACACTCTCATGACTGCATATACACAATGAAGCTCACATGGCTAACATACGCCTCCCTCTCATGACTACATATATGTGATGAATTCCATCCATCCAACACACGCCTTTCTCTCGTGACTGCCTTCATCCCTGCTTGTAGACCCGCCTGGTACCCTTCATCACTCGCTGGCTGCCCACTGCCCCGTCCATACATTCGCCCTGTGTATGAGACTCGCCCTGTCAGATGAACGCATGCCAGAGAGACTGTGCCTTACACACAGGTACTGACAGAACTGCCAGTGAACGGTCCCTTCATAGATCCCACCGCTACAGCGGGGACTCAATTCCAGATCCCAGCCGCAGGGAGAGTCCAGGAAGCACAGGAATTCCTTACGGTCACAAGTTGCCGGAGGGGTGGGCATCTAAGAGTACGTACAGCCTTCATTCCACACACATGGGCAGAGGCACCGCGGGTGGAGGCACTGGACAAGGATCAAGGGCACGACTCAGCTAGTTCGGGACGGGCGGTGGAGCTGAGCTCACTACAGAGGGAAAGGTGGGTGGAGCTTCCTTTGCACGTGCCGCCGTGCTGCCAAGGAAGAGAAGCGAGGCTCCCTCTTGGGTCGCCCTGTGTCTGCAGTAGCCACGTCTTCAAGCAGGTCCTGACATCACCGTGCCGGTCCCTTCCCTACCTGCGCCTGCCACACGTGCAGCCTGCCAGCTGCACCCTTCCTGCTCTTAAATTGCAGCAGCAGCAGCAGCAGGAGAGAGACTCAGGAAACGTCTAATGGATGCGCAGAAGCTCAGAGGGCTGGGCCCTCGCAAGGCCCCTCCCAAGCCTCCCACATGCTTCAGCGATTGTTAACAGGCGACTTTTCGGAGAAGCTGTGTACAGCCTGGCCGGAGCTTTCTTGAGTCATCGTGGGCCTGGCAGTGACCCTGGTCATTGCTTTTCCAAGTCAACTTGCCACATAAGAGTGGAGCCTCGGACCGGAGAGGTGGCTCAGGGGTTAAGCCTCCGCCTTGCAGGTGGAAGGTCCTGAGTTCGGATCCCAGATCCCACATATAGACGCCAGGCGGAAGCGGGGGCGGCCTGCGCTTCTGGTCCTGGTAGGGCGGAGCCTGTGAATCCCAGGGCAGAAGGACGTGGAGGCGTCCATGGTGGTTCGCGAATTCATCCGTGGTTCTACACATACACAGACACATACACACAGACACACACATGCGCACACATACACACGCACATGCGCACAGTTGAATAAATAATAAAAAAATGTTAAAAAAAAAAGAGTGGAGCCTCTAGGCAGGCCCATGAAGAAGAATTTGTCCAGGCACACCCTGACTAGGATGGTCTCACTGATGCGGAAGACTCGGCCCATGGCAGGCTCCTTGAGAAGCCGAGGAAGACGGAGCGAGAATGGGGCGGGGGGCTTTGGCCGACTGGCGTGCTAGAAAAGCTAGAACCACTTGCACTGTCATCCCTTCCTGTGGCCGGTGTGGCCGGTTCGCTCAGCCCTTGTTGGTGACCCTCTGTTAGGGTGATGAGCTACAGCCCAAATCTGTAGCTGGATCCCTTGCTCCCTAAACCGTGTGGATCCCATGTCCATCCCAGAGACAGGAAGGGAAATTAAGACTCCTTCAATGGTGTTCCCACGAGCAACCCCAATGAACTCAGGGCTCACGGCTCCTGTACTTGGTGCCCTTTGGGGGTGAGCGCACATTTGCTCACATCCCCTGTGGAAAAGCCACAGAAGGGAAGTTAGAGGGGAAAACCCCAAGGCTTCCTTTCTCAAGGCCAGACTCTCATGTAGCCTGAGACAGCATACGTTCCTGCTTCCCATTGGAAGTTTAATTCTATTTGAGGACGACACTGAGCAATTGATTCACATTGATGACATTAAGGAAGACTTGTACCAAGGTTAGACTCGACCATCTGATATTCAAGGAATAACAAGAATAACTGGATCTACTTAAAAGTTTTTCTTATTTATAAAACTTACTGGGGTGTTCAGAAAGTCTCTGTTGGATAACTGGAGCTCTTAACAAGGAAATCAAATACTTCCAATTTATAAATGTACTTTAATCTGAGATGAGCTAAGTTATGATGAGAAATGATATGATGATGAAAAATGAACTATTTATAATGGGACCAAACATTAATCAAAAATCCCATTAAAGGGCATTTTCAAATTTGCTGGATTCCAAGATAGAATAATATGATTTGTAAATTGAACTGAAAGTTATAAGAAGACAGAGATCTTAATGAATGGCCACATTAAATTTTAACACCAAAGTAATATTTCAAATAATTTTTCTGTACTCAAAAGCATGTGTGCCTTTAAAAACTTTAATTTAAACAAAAAATAACCTTATACTTGATGAAAGAATCAAAAGTTGGATATAATCTAACCACTCTGAGTCAGCTGTGATGAGATCTCTGCCAGGAGATTCAAAGTGCATATACACATGTAGACACGTGTGCGCACAGCACATATGGAGCATACTACCACACACATGCATGCCTGCAGACATGTACACACATGTACACACAGAACACCACACACATACATGCCCACATGTGTGTACACAAACATGAACACACACATGTGCACACACAAATAGAGCAGAATACCACATATATGCACATACATGTGCACACATATACAGAGCACAGTACCACATACATGTGCACACACACAGAGCAAATACCACACACAAGCATGCACACACATAGACCACAATACCACACATACATTTGCCCATATACATACCCAATACCATACACGCATGCACATACACACATGCACACACGTGCACACACATACAGAGTCACAAAACTGCATATACACAGAGCACAATGCCACAAACATGCGCACACACACGCACATGAACATATGAATAGATATGCACAAACACATGCACACATGAACACACATAGCATTATGCCATAGACACACACATGTTCGCATATACATAGGCACACATACATACACAAATACACATACACAATGCCACATGCACATATATACACACATATACACACATATATAGCACAATACCACGCATACACAGGCATGTGAATATATGTGCACACATGCTCACTGACACACACATGGTATGATTTGGTATGCATGGAAGTGTGTCACGAGTGCAGTTTATGTCATTTGAACCTTTCTGTTTTGCTCCACATTCTCTCCATCCTCTCTAGAACATCCCTCCCTCCTCGTTCCTGCCTGTGCCCTAGTGTTTGGCCAGCTCTAGTCCTCTCTATCACAGTAGCTGCTGTTCTCATGCGTGTACCGGTGCACACACACGCACACAGTCCTCCCTGTACCTTGGCTCCTGCAGCTCACACGTGCACACCCATGCACCCTCACACGGGACGCTCTTGGTGAGGACACTGCAGTGCTCCTTTCTCAAAGCCTCTCCTTGGCTGCTGCATGCGCTGATGCCCCCGTCTTTATGTGCGAACATACGTACCTAGTCTTTCCTATGTGCATCGACGGACCCTGGTCTTTCCTGCCACAAGCCTCACTCTCCAGTGCAGAAGCGCCCGTGCTCCTGCTCACTGGGGGGCCCATGCCAGGAAAGGGCAGCACGAAGCAGTTCTTGCTGCAAATTGCCCTTGCAGAGCTTTGGACCTGAGCACATCTGTATTCTCCGTGCAATAGTGCCGTGAGAAGGGCAGTGTGCTTTATTTCCCCTGTACTTTGGAGTCCTTTGGTGCAGTGGCTTGGCACTGTGATGAACAAGGTCAGGCTGTTGGCATTATGAAGAGGGTGGGCTCTGGGCCCACGCAGCCCTGCTGTTGGGTGCAGCTTGAGAGCAAATGGCTAAGCCCAGCCACTGCGTGCTGTCGTTAGGGTAACGCAGGGGTGGTTGACCTGACCTGCTGCCTTCTCTGGAGCACTCGGGCCCCGTCACTCCTCTGTGTGCCTTCGCTCCACCCAGCTGGCACTTCTACAGCATAACATCTGGTTCTGGCTCCCATGACTCTCTCTCATGCACCTGAATCTGGGGTTATCCCTCCCTAAGGTACACTGGGAGTGGGGTTTGTACAGAAGCCCAGCCTGGAAGTGGGTCAGGAGCCCTGAGTCCTGGTCTAGCCTGGGCTTCAGTTTTCTCCTCTGTTGTCTGAACTTTGGGTCTCTGTGCAGCTCCAAGTATCAGCGAGCTCTCTAGCGAGTGACCTGCTTGTTCTTCATTGTGGGCGACGCAGCAGTGTGAGGAATTAGGAGCCCACAAGATACCCATGAATGCAAACTTAGTCGTGCATAAAGTCTTGTCTCTTTCCGTGGGGACAGTGATAACGTTACTATTGTATCCGCCGTTCAGCCAACAGAGCATCAGAAGATGAAGGACGACTAGATGGGGCCCACTAGGGTCGTGACCTCCCCTCACACTGGCCTCTTGTGTCCAGCAGCCATCTGTGCTGGTCATTATCAAGTGCGCAATTCCCCAAGGAAGCAGGAAACAGGGAAAAGTTCTGCATTCGCAAAGCACAGAGCCGTGTATTCTGTGTTATATTTAGCTTGAAGAATGCTCTTACACAGAGACCAAGGATGATGGCTGCACATGCTGCAGCTGTGGAGTGCCACGAGGGGCTTTCTGAGCCCTTTAAGCACAGAAAGCCCAGCCAAGGGCAGGAAATGGAATTCAGTTCTCCAGGGCCGAGTGGAGGGGAGAAAATGGTACCTCACCCGCAGGGCCAAGTACTGCCTTCCAGTCCAAGAGATGCCCTGTTCCCCACGCCTCCCTCCTCATCTCTCCAAATGTACCGTCTGCAAGCCAGCTTAGCCCCACTGCAGCCCGCAGGCAAGTCCAGGTAAGGACACAGCAGGCACCATCTCTTCTCAGGAGACCAAGGGAACCATGACCCCTCACAGAGCCCGTCATTCCCGAGGAGAACACCTTCCTGTCCCGGGGACAAACACTAGCCTGTGTCATCCGGGGACTGTCAGGATTGTTTTCCCATTATTCACAAGGAAGGGAGTCTGGCTAAAGACCAGAGCTCAAGGAGGAAGCACACCGTGTCTCTGGCGACAAGTTGGTGGCAAGTCGAGACCGGTGTTTGGCAACATTTTTTAAGCCTTCATTTCTTTTAGGATGGTGTTCCTAGATGCAGTCAGCTTGCTATCCGTAAGCACATGCAGCTGTGAGAGAACATATTTTTGTTTGCGTAGCTATGGATGTATATGTGGGCATGGGTATGGGCATGTACAGGGGCACTGGGTGTGCCTGTGGAGGCCCAAGCGTGATACTGGAAATCATTCTGGATTGCTCTGTCTCGTTGCTTTGCTCTGCGTTTTCCCAGACTCTGCCTTCCAGGATTGGAAGTACAGACTACTTCCATTTCTGCTGCATTTTTACATGGGATCTGGGACCTGAACTCAGGTCCTTTTCCTTGCAAGAGAAAGGCTTCACCTCTGAGCTATCTCTCCAGCCTCACTATGAAAGGATGCTAACCCTGGAGCTTGGCTGCATTTTAGATCATTCTAGATTCTGCTTCCACCGATCAGGTAGCAGATAGCTACAGTCTTCCGAGACCCAAGCCCAGGGTTCATCTCAGGAAATTTGACGCTAACTGACAGTTGAATGAGTAGTTTCTCAGGAAGCCCGTGAGTTCTGTGATGGCTTGCCAAGGCTAGCTCTTCAGCCCACAGTCCAAGCAGCTTCCTGTTCCATAAAGCACTACTCATGGCCAGGGGCTAGTTCATCAATCCAACAATCGACTGAGCTTCGAATTCCATGATGCATTTCAGTTTGCCACACTTATGAAGTAAGACACGGGGCCTCAGTGTCCTGGGCCCAGGGAAGGAAGTGTCCTGCCCAGAGCTCACAGCTCGGCAAGGTTCCACACAGTCTCTGTGGCTGCCCGGGGGGCAGAATGCGAACCTGTCTCTTCTTTGAACAAGCCCCAGGTGGGTTCTCTGTGCCTTGGCTTCCTTGTCTTTAAAATGCAGTTACTCAGAGCATTGATGGAGTGACCTCCATGTAAATCTGATGGAAGATCCCAAGCCAGACTCTCTCCACCTCCTTAGATGGGAGAGTGGATGTGTCCCCAGCTCACAGTTAAAGAGAACAAGCCCCACCCCTTCCTTGGGATTCCTGGCTGCCTTCTGCCTAAAACTTGCAGGAACAGAGCAAATCACCACATTGCCCATGGTGGGCACGGCACCCCTGAGCCACAATGGGGCATTTCACAGCTGTAAGTCATGAACCCGGATAAGGAGAATGCAAGAGGCTTAGACCACACCCAGAAGTATACATCCTTTCATTTCCAAACATCATAAACAAAAAGCATTTGGTCACTTAAAAGCTCCAAATTTGGGCTCAGCGATAGAGTGCTTTCCTACGTGGGTTTTATCTCCAGCACTGTGGAAACTGGGTACGGGGATGCGTGGCAACGGGCAGTGGACCAGAAATTAGGGTCATCCTTAGCTATATGTTAAGTGCCACGCTAGCCTGGGTTACAGGAGACTCTTTGCTAAAACAAAATTCCAAATGGTGATATGCACCCCTGTGATGCTTGGGAGGCTGTGGCAGGAAGAACAGGAGTTCTGGAACAATCTCTACTACTTACGTAGTAAGATCCCATCTCTGCCTATGAACAACCCACAAATAATAGATGAACAAATAAATAAGGCTGAGATTCTAGCTCGGCAGTAGAGTGCTTGCCCAGCATTTATAAGGCCTGGGGGTTCAAACGCCAGCACCTCCCTTCTATCTAACACCAAAATCTAACCTTTATCATCTTTCTGCTGAAATGTGAGAGCTGTGGGGTGTCTGGACGGGAGCCCAGTGTGATCAATAGCTGAGGCTTCAGGAGTGGGCATTTCACACTCCAGTCCAGAGTGTCTGATTCTGGGGTCCGAGGAGTGGACCAGAAGTCCGTGTGCCCCCTGGACTCCTTCGTCCCCTCTAGGGTACAGTCTCTGCACATGCAAACAAACTGGCTCAAGATGTGGCGGCCCAGGGAAAAGGAGAAAGTTGGGCTAATTCCAGTCATGAGACCCTCTTTCTAAGCAACAGCATCCACTACAGTGTCCAGAAAGTCACCAAGTGTGAAGATTTGCCCCTTCTTCCAGGGAGAAAAAGGGAGAATGGAAATCATTCATGCCTGCGCCCCCCAAATAAACAAGGTCACCAAGCACCATGCCTCCCTCTTCCATGTCTAACCCAAGTCTAGCTAGAGGTTGGGTATCCCTACCCCGAACACCTGAGATCCCAAGTGCCGCGTCCTTATCCGACCAATCTGGTAGACTATGTCTCAGTTCGGAAAAGATGGATTCAAAGAAACATCTTTTGGAAAAAGGACATGGCATTATTTGAAATAAATAAGAAAAATAAGTAAAGTACGGGCCTAAAGCTTGTTCTCTGGGGAATGTCACAGTAACACCCATGGGCAGGTGGTAGGAATTCCTTCCTTGGTAATTTAAGTTTTGCCTCTGGCAGGAGGAATTCTTCTGGGAATTGGGTGTGCTTTCTACCTGTTCTTAGGTTTTTTAGGACTAGTTTCCTGCTCTCTGATCTAGAGAAAAAGCTTGCTTTTAACTTTAAATTAAATTGCAACTAGAGATTTTATGTCTAGTCACACACAGTAGGTAGACTTGTTAACCAGAATTTATACGCTGATTTCAAAGAAATTAAAGAGCAACTTCAAGAGTCTTAAAAGATAGGTGGGTAAAATTCCCACCTGTGCACTAACTCAGAAATCCTAGAAGTATGAGACTATGCTATCTGTTCACTAGAACTTTAAAAGGCTATTTGGTCCCTCTTAGATTGTAATGTATGCTATCATAGGAGGAATTGTTCTTTTAATAATTATATTGCTCAAATGTTGCCTTCAGCACATCTCTCAGCAGTGCTCCATCAACAAGACCACACTATAGGCGCTTATGACCCTCGAATATCCAAGCCATGGCCCCCCTAGAGACGTGGTTCAAGCTTGGATTGCAGAGATTCGTGAGGCCTTGGTCTAGTCTACTACCCACATATCCTGGCATGCCTTCCAGAGGTGAGGTCCTTTGAGGGCCAGTGGCCAATGACGGGTAAGATCCTGTGAGGCAGGATGACCTAAGCCAGGCGTCAGTCCATTACGCTGGACCCCGTCTGAGGCGGGGTCAACAATGTCAGAGCAAAGAATTCTGGCTCCCGCTGGCTGTCAAAAAGGATGGATACATAGGAGAAACAGACCAGGCAGGCCTGTATTGTGTGAGCTGCATGCAACTTTCCCAAGCTGGAACCTGCTGCCATGCCTGGTGACATGCCTGGTGCTGATGTCAACCCGCCTGGCTGAGAGGACCGACTTGGACAGGACAACAGCAAAAGCTCACGCTGGGACTTATGGGACGTTGGGCACACGCATAGTTAATTGTAATGAAAAACATGTTCCTTATTGAAATCAAAAGGAGCTCAGATCTCCTCTGTGTATTTTAACTAGTCTCCAAATGCAGTCTCTGTTAAAACAATGACAACTACGTGGGCTCAGCCCCGTGGCTATTTGGTGGAGCTTTATAGATTGGCTGGATTTGGAAATACTGGGAGAATGGTTCTTTAAGCGCCTTTACTCTCAAGCAATGGGTTAGGTTCTTGAAACAATGTCTATACTGAAGGTGATTTCTGCCGATTAGGAGAATATGGGTCTGTTTGCAGGTGCAACATTCTTTGCCCCAAAGTTTTCTAGTATACAAACTGTCACAAAGTTTCAATAAAGAGAGTCCAGATTCGCCAGCCTAGAGAGCTGTGCGTGTCTGTTCTCCACTTGGGGGAGCCCTGGTTTTGAGGCCGCCGCTCTGGCCTGCCGCACCCAAGCGCATCTGGTCTCGAGCATCTGGTCTCGAGCGATGCAGGTGAGGGGCACAGCCTGCTGCAGTGCTGCATGGCCTTCAGTGACCTTCACTTCTGTCTCCTCTTTGCGGTGGACACCCCACCTGTCACAGTCCCCAGGGAAGATCAAAAGCCTTTCGGCAACATCCAGGAGGTTCAACGACTGAAGCACCAGTGTGCGGGTGCCCTGTCCCCCCTGTCTCTGGCAGTGCTGTCAGAAGCACCAGTATGCGGGTGCCCTGTCCCCCCTCTGGCAGTGCTGTCAGAAGCACCAGTATGCGGGTGCCCTGTCCCCCTTGTCTCTAGCAGTGCTGTCAGACCCCACACGAGGTGACACTCCACTGACTTCCATTCACAGGAGAGCTGCGATTATCTGTGGAGCGCAGTGGATTGCACTGTGCGCAGTCCACGCAGCTGCCACCGATTAATTCTGTATCTTTTAAATTCTCCCCATGAGCGACTTTTAGAGACAGAGAAAAGCTGAGTGTCAGAGAGAACCGGGCGATTACGGGAGGTTCCTGTGTCTCTTCCCGCCTGCCCGGCTGAGTCTGTTTCCAAGGGGTTTTCAACGGGGAAGACGGGAACTTTCGGGTCGTCACCTGTTAAGTGTCCGGAGGCTGACAGGGCACAGGGATCCTGGAGGAGGGTTTGCTGGTTGTTTTGATTTGTTTTGTTTTCCAAGTGAGAAGAGATAATGGTAGAACCTATTAGAAATAAATACTGGACATCATCAATTCCTCAGCAGAGGAGAGAAGAGCTGAGACCACCTTGCCTCTCAGATCACAAGATGGGAAGGTGGGCCTGTTTCCTGTGTCTGCTTTTTTTTTTGTTGGAGATAAGGCTTTGTTCAATGTTACTCAGATACGAAAGCATGAGGCTACAGAGGGAGAAAGGAAATAATTACTATGGGAAGAAGAAAAACACCACATGACATGTCCTGGCAAAGGTGGTTCTCCTGACCTGTTAAATACAGGCCTCAAGCTGACAGTCGAGGGCCAAGCTCTGGACGCATTTGTGAAAAATTCGTAGTTAAAGCCAGCCTGGAGTAGACTGTCTGACTGATGATTGAAGGCCCAGTGCATGGCGGGGAGGGACCGCACGGGCAGTGGATAAGACGGAGGGAACTGGTTCACTATGTGCATACGTTCTCATACGGTTCCCAGCTGCTGCTGCCGTGAGCCCTGAACCCCACCTTGCAGTGCTGAAACAGGGTCACAGAGGGGCCCTCGGGACCCCACCTGTGAGCCAGTCATCTCCATAGGCCCATCTCTCAAGGACCAGATCAGCATTGACCTTCACCCCCAGCAACAAGATGTCCTGGGTACGCTTTCACTTTAGTTATTTAATCTGTGTGTGTGTGTGTGTGTATCAGAGGGCACGGAGTGTCCCTGTGGAGGACCAAGGGACCAAGGAGGATCAAGAATCATCCTGGATTGCTTCTACCTCCTTTTTGCTTCACTCTGGGATTTCCCAGGCTCTACCCACCAAAGCCAAAAGTACAGGCAGCCAATGTTTCCTTCTGCCTGGTGTTTTTTGGAGGACCTGGGATCTGAACTCAGGACCTTCTGCTTGCAAGGCAGAGTCTTAACCCTTGAGCCATCTCTGCAGCTCCCAGCTACTCTCTTCCGTTTCTGTGAGACAATGCTCAGACACAGCTTTCGGGCAGGAAGGGAGATTTCTTTGACTTATACTCCCAGAGGGGAGATGCCATCCATTATGGCAGCAAAGATGTGGTGGGAGGCTTAGGGAAGCCCAGGGGAACCACAGACTTTACAGGGTCAGAGGGGGCCAGCGGCAGACGGCCAGAGCCCACTACAGGATGGGGTCAGCCGACCTCAAGGTCCACCCCCATGAAGCGTGCTCCTCCAGCAAGGCTCCGCCTCCTAAGGGCGCTGTGACCTTCCCAATCATTAGCAACCGCTGAGGACGCCATCACATGAGCCTCAGCTCACACCGAAACCAGGACACAAGGCAGGGAAGACAAGGCCTCCCGAGGCACAGAAGGCAGGCGACCACCGCCTGTCTGAGAGCCATTTGCAGGAAGCCCCTGGTGATTTCAGCTTCTTCCAGGGCGTGCTCCAAGGCCTGTCCAGCCTGACCGCACGGCTGCTCTGCATCGTCACCTCCCCTCCTGCTGCGTCCCTGCTGGTGACAGCTGTCGCTCCTTCCCATCATCTCTCCCCACGCTTTCTCTCCCGGGCTGCTCTCTTCTCTCATCTGGTCTGCTGCAGGCGCTTCCTCCCTGCCCCTAGGCTTCCATTTCTCATAGTTCTTTTTACCTTGCTATGACCAGAACATCTGGCAGAACCAGCTGAAAGAGTTGTGAAGCTGGCTCAGGAGTTAAACCTCGAATCCCAGATCCCAGGTAAAACACTGGGCAGAAATGGCCGCAGCCTGTAATTCCAGCCTTGGAAGGCGGAACCCTGGGAAAACTCAGAGCAAAGCAATAAGGAGGTAGAGCAATCCAGAATGATTTCTGACGTCGCATTTAAACCTCCTCAAGTACACATAGTACCCTCTTTGCTATGCACCCACACACACTTACACATACACACAACACATGTATACTGACATCTGCACATGCACAATTAAAAAGAAAACAGCTAAAGGGAAAAGGGGTTTATTTTGGCTTATGCTCATTCTGGTGGAAAGACATGTCGGAATGGCTACAGCCTGGAGGGGGAGCTCTTCACATGGCTGGATTGTCACCTTCAAAGGCGCACCATGAGCAACCTGTTTCAACCAGCTGGGTCTCTCTTCCTGAAGGCACCTCATTCCCCATGATAGCGTCACCGGCCAGGGAATCAGCATTCCACACAGGAGCTGACAGGCAGTTAGCGGCAGATGTTATCTCAGATGATGGCTGAGATCTGGGTACGTCTCTGAAGAGCTGATTAGCTAAGGAAAGCTGTGAGTAAGCCTGGGAGACGATGTGACTGACGTGGGGAGACCACGCCCCATCGAGCCAGGACCGGCCTGCAGGCAGGTGGATGAGCTGGAGAGACCCGCTTCCTCACTTTGGCATACTGAGCAATGGGGGAGTGTGTCCCTCTCGGCAGTTCCTGAGGGTCTGCTGTGGCAGATGCCTCGGCTCCTGCTGTCGATATGAACCCTCTGACACTTGGTGATGGGTAGCAGAAAACTCCAGCTGTACTAAGCCACTTGTTCCCCTAAGTTGTTAGCGTCCTGTAGTCATTCAGCAGCGGGAAGATAAAGTCAATGCCAAAGGCATTTCAGACTCGAACATAACTGCCCCCCATGCTAATCCATCTTCACAGATGGACACGAAGCACTTTTCCATGAACTGTTCTCACACTTACACACTTCTCTTACATTCTGCAGCTGTTTCTGCTGAGTTAAAACATTGATATTTTATACTTGCCATATGCCAGTATAAACATAAATATGCATATTTTATGTATATGCATGTGTATATGTGTATGTGTGTATGCATGTGTGCGCATGTATGTATGCTTGTGTGTATGTGTGCATGCATGAGTATGTGTGCATGTGTATATGCATGCACGTATGTGTGTACATGCATGTGTGTATGTGCGCACGCACAAGTACATGTGTGTATGTGTGCACATGCATGCAGATGTGCATGTGTGTGCATGCATGTGCATATGTGCATGCGTGTGCATGTGTGTGTGTGTGCATGCATGTGTATGTGGCTGTCAATAATCTTTTCTTTCTTCACCAGTGCAGAAGAAAGACAAAGTAAAATGAGCTGGTGTTCCCCTGTCTTCCTGCACTTGTTTGTGTGACACCCCTGCTGGACCGTATGTGCTGCCCAGCAGAGGGTGGAAGGCATGGCATGGGCAGCTCTGCTCTGCCAGTTCACTGGGTGGGGACATGTCCACCCAGCGTACATGCGCTTGTGAACAATAAAGCAGAGGACAGATGTCTGAGGGGTACTGTCACCATTGGAAGGTCACAGAGCAGACTGGGGGGCACTGGGTCGCTAGCATGGTACAAGGCTGCGTGTGAGAGTGGGGTTGGGGCACCACGGAAGGAAGATGGTCTTCTACTCTGAGTTCTCCCCTGATGTGGGGACCATGTGACGTTTTCCTGCCAAGTAAATCATCAGTGCTTATGTTCAGTTATGTCAGCGCAGTTTGCCTGCACACTGCCAATTAATTCACGACCAAATAGCTTAAGGGGGAACAAAGGGGTTTTATTCTGGCTACAGCTGTCTGGTTATATTTCTTTGTCCGGCTTGGCAGGAGGGCTCATACCAGTCCCTGGGACCACCCGAGGGAACTGGCCACACCCTGTGCACAGGACTACTGAGGGAAGGGCAAACCTCACCTGCCGTATGGCATGCCTAAGAATGCTGAAGATGCCAAGCCCCCATCAGCTCCCTCCACCTTACCCACCCGCCCAGGGAAGTCCCATCCTCCTAGCTGGATCTTTCCTCACTGGTTAGGAGATCCCTGCAGGATTGTTCAGGGGTTCAGTCAATTATCAATTTTTTTTACAAACATGCTCAGAGGTTAAGCCTTCAGTTGTCAAGTTGACACTTGCAATGATCACAAGAGTATCTGGTCTTTGTCCTTGCTTTCTAGACCGAGGTTATGAAACCTTGGAATTCCCTGAGCACTAAGATTGTCTTTGCTCTCCTGTCAAGCCTCGTGCTGGTGAGACTCATGGTGGGACCTTGGTTTGTTTCCAGAGAGACACTAGCCAAGTCAGAAAAAGCAAGACTGTGGTTTCAGGACTAGAGTATTCGGCTCTTCTCAGACACCTGGGAACGAGGGCAGACGGGGACTGAGCCTGCGTGCACGGCCCATGATTCATCCACACGTCTTGGGGGTGGAACTTGGATAAAGATCAGAACACAGGCCCAGAGAACTTTCTGGAGAAGAGATGTCTTCAGGTTTCACAAGGCAGAGGGACCTGTGAGCTTGGGACCTTCAGATGTTTCCACCCAGGCCTGTGCATCTAACGGTCCACCTGTATCCTCCATGATGAAGCAGTGGCCGGCACGTACAGTGATTCTCAGCCCTGCGAGATGTTCTGGCAAATGACCAATCACAGAGAGGCTGTACATCCCCCCAACCTAGACTGGTCAGCCAGGTGTGAGGCAATCTGCAGCCCCCCATTATGCCTGGTGTCTGAAGTCAGGGCAGTCCTGTTGGGGATCGTACCCTTTAATTCATGAGCCCCAATGTTAACTCCAGGTGGTTAGCGTCGGGGCTGAACTAGGCTGGGGGACTCTGACCGCAGGCAGGGTACAGAGCATCTGCCCAACAGGGAGCTTCGAGGGTCGGCGAGTGCTGGAGACTTAGCCAAAGCCAAGGTAAATGAAAGGCCCGTGGTCCCCGGTCTCCTGGTTCATCCCAACCCAATGGGAGCTGGTGACCCCTCTGACAGGCTCACGTGGGGGAGGGCAGAGGATCAGAGGCCTCAGTGCAGGAAGAGACAAGTGGAGGCCTAGAGTGTTCAAAGGCAGCAGCCGGAGAAAAGGGCTGACTCACTGTTTTCTTCCTTCAAGACAGTTGTACCAAGGGTTTGACACGCAAGGCTTTCTCCACACAGTGACAGCACCGAGTGTGATGGCGTTTACCACCACGCAATGCTCTAACCACACACACACACACACACACACACACACACACACACACACACACGGTATTTATCACCATGCAATGGTCTAACCACACAGACACATGCATACACACACACACACGCACACACACGCATGCGTGTGTACACATGGTATTTACCACCACACAATGCTCTAACCATATACACACGCACACACACGTGCACATGCATGTGCACACACACAGACACATGTGCACACACCCATGCGCACACACGACACACGACACACACACACACGCACATACACACAGAGACATACACACCTACATGTGTCTGGAAGATTTCAAGAAACACCACAGCCCCCTGAGAGACTAAGGAAGGTTAATGCCAGGCAGGGATGGGGAGCGTCTTTGCGCCACAATTTACCCACCGGCGGGCCATCCATCCCCCAGGAGGTGCTCAGACGATTATTGCAGACATTCCGGGTGGAACTCGAGGGGCCACACATGCAAGAAGTCATGATAGAAGGATGGAGACTGGCTGGAGAGGAGAGGAGATGGGAATGGGTAGTATGGCGTGAAAAACAGATTCTTTGTACGCACGTGTCAAAGTGAACAAAACAAACAACCTGAACTAAAGAAAGCACAGGACCCTCACAGATCGCGGCCCACAGGACCCTCGAAGATCAGTGCAGACTCGCAGTGCCCACAGGACACTTACAGATCAGTGCAGACTCGCAGTGCCCACAGGATGCTTACCCATCAGTGCAGACTCGCGGTGCAGGATCAGAACCCAGGGCTCCAGCCGCACCCAGAGGACCCCAGCCCTTCGTGGCATCATCCAGCATCCTCTCATCTGCAACCCAGCTCCCCTGCCCACCGTCACCCCTCCTTCACTCTCACACCAGCATTTATCCCAAGAACGTGCCAGAACCTCTTATACACCTTAAAGCCCATTTCCCGGGAGGTCCCTGGAGGTCCCCAAAGGGCGGGTCTGCTCTCCGCTTTCTCCTCGGAGGGGCTCCATTCCAAGTCTGTTTCCTCCCTCCTTGCTGTGACTCGGGTCTTACATGTCCCCGGAGACTTTAGATGCTAATGATTTGGCCACTAGCTGAGTTGGGAGAGGGCGGTGCTTTCAGGAGGCGGGGCCTAGAGGGAGGAAGTTAGGTCAATGGACAGGAGCGATGTCCTTGGATGGTAATTCAGTTCATTATTCGCTGCTGTTATTGTTATGCGTGTCTGTCTATTCACGTATTCGTGGTATTTGCTGCTTCTGCTTTTCAGCTGCTGGGCATGTACCGTGGATGAACACATGTTGGGGGGTTCATCTCTCCTGGGTCTCACCGTCAGTGGGGATGCTGGGCCACCAGGTAACTCTGACTTGGAGGATCGGCGGAATTCTGTCCAAAGTGGACACAGTTTCCTGTTCTCCACAGTGACCCATGAGGCTCCTAGCGGTCACGCCCCCTTGGGCTTTCCTGGCCTGTCTTGATTCATGTCTGAGTGGGATGTGGTGCGTGGGCGTCCTTCTCCCAAGGGAACCTGTTCCCTGCCGGGCCACAGTCAGCCTCTTAGGTGTGCAGCGCAGAGAGCGGTCCTGACACCAGGGGGCTTGTGTGCAGCGCTAAGAGCAGTCCTGACACCAGGGGGCACTCAAGGAATGCTGTGGAGGGAGGAACCAAGTCAGGCACAGGTGTGTGCGCGTGGGTGCGTGTGTAGGGGGGATGGTCACACTGTGACCAGGACCAGCTGGGCGTGCAAGCAGAAACCAGCAGTGACAGGTGAATGAGGATCAGAGACCTTCTGCCATCACCTGTGGGAGAGTGAGGAAGGGGGGATCTTAAGTCACCCAGGACCCTTGAGATGGCCGAGAGTAATCCAAGCGAGCAAAAACATCAAAGGAATGAAGTGGCGGGTCACCTCACACATGGGATCTGAAGCAGGGACATGTTTACTGCCAAGGGACAGTTCTGTGTGTCTGGCATCCCTGATGCCACCTTCCCCTGGGGGCTTTATCCTCAGAACAGAAACAAAGCTGCTGCCAACATTGAAGGTGTCGCCCCCAGACACCGTGGTCAAGTCGTAGGCTGCTCATCCTGTGTGTGTGTCTGTGTGTGCATGTTTGCGTACATATATGCATGGTTATATATGCACACACAGGACTGTGTTCATACGTGTGCACATGTATGTTGTAGTATGCATACATATTCTGTGGTTGTGTATATGCACGTTCATGTCTGCACATATATATGTTTGTACTGTCTGTGATCGTGTATGAGTATTTTCATATGTGAGCATGTTTGTGTATATGTACACATGCATGCTTCTGGTGTATGTCTGTGTATGAGTGTGTGTACATGTGTGTATGTGCATGTTTGTGTGTATATATGTGTACATGCATGTTTCTGCATGTGCATGTTTGTATGATCATTTATGTTTATGCTGTGTGTGGGTGTGGGTATGTTCGTGTGTGTGCATGCGTGTTTCTTAATGTTCATGTTTGTGTGATCACATTATGTTTATGGTGTGTGTTTGTGTGTGGGTGTGTGTTCATGTGTGTGTGCGTGCATGTTTCTGTATGTGCATGTTTGAGTGATCGCATGTTCCATTTGTGGTGTGTGCTCACATGCACACCTATGAGTTAGAGGACAACTTTGGGTGAATTTCTCAGGAGCCATTTGCCTGTTTTGGAGACAAGGTCTCTCAGTGACCTGGGCCCTTCTACAAGGTCAGCCTGGCTGGTTGCTGCGCCCTGGGGATCTATAGCCTCTCCCTCACCAGCCCTGTCGTTACACATCGCCATGTACAGCATCTACACAGGCTCTGGGTTCCAGTGCAGACCCTCATGCATGTGCGGCAAGTACTTTACCCACTAAGCCATCTTCCCAGCCCAAACACGCCCACTTTTTAACCAACCATGGGAAAGAAATGGTCCTGGCAAAATCCCAGCCAGGGATGCAGACTGCTTAGCAGTCGCCTGCTGGGGCGGGCGATGTGGTCAGAGTTGGGGGGCCCCAAACATAGGACTATTGTCAGTGGACAGAGGGGTGTCCCAGACCTGTCTTGACCACAAGACACTGGCTCAGTCCTAAGACAGCAGACGCTTGTCTCAACCTCTGGGGTCTGTCCAACCTCGACTGTCTGGACTGTGCTCTCTCCAGCTCCTAGGAGGGTCTTTCTAGACCCTTCCGCCTCTCCCTAGTTTGCAGCACGGTTCCAGTGTTTGCCTCTGTGTGGAACTATTGATTCAGGGAGTCCCTAGCCGGGGCTCCCGAATCCAGGAGGTCCAGCTACGGACAAACCTGAGCAAGTACAGACATGCCCAGGACAGGTCCCAACAGACGACCATGCAGGTGGAGGGATGAACCAATGGGAAGCGGCCCTGCAATGGACATCTAGTGAACAGATAAATGATTGGTGGCTGTCTCCCAGAACCGAGAGATGGCAACACCTGATTGGACCCCTGACCCTGTATAAGCTCAAACACCTCCTTAAATAAGAGAGTCTGTGACAGCTCGTCTCTGCTCGCTTCTCACATGACTCCCGGAGTCCGGGTGGTGACTCCGCGCCGCTCACCCCCTTGCCTCAAGCTCCGAGGCGCCACCATCCCCCTCTCCTTTCCCCGGGTGGCCCAGCGGAGATTCGGCAACACCTCTGTGCCTAACTTTTCTCTTTGTGACACTGGTCTTACTGGATCCAGGGTCCAAACTACGCTGGTAGAAACTCATTTCAACTGGATCCGCCAGCAAGACATGATCATACTCTGAGGCACAGGGTTTCAGCGTAGTAACTGGGCTTGTGTTCAAATCTTACCCTCAACACTGCGGCAGGGGAAGTAAATCTAAACTACCCCATTTTACATGTTCCTCCCTAACCCGCTCCCCAGAGTCTGTGTCTGGGAGTGTCTGAGGCTGGCTGAGGGGTGACCGTGAAGGTAGGTGGAGCACTAGATGCTGCAGGAAGAAGCACTCTCAGCACCCACTATAGGGAGGCTTCCTCCAGCTGCCCTCACACTGGGTATGACCCCACTTCTGCCCACTGAGACTCCCATGGCAACTGCAGAGAAATGAGACAGCCGAGGGTCTCTCCTGAGGAGCAAGGCAGGAGCGTGTGCGTATGCGCAGGGTACGCGGTGTGGGGCCAGGGAACTTTGACTTGATAAAAGTGTGCTAAGTGGGTTGTTATAAAGTGGGGAACAGCTCATGTTCTATCTGAAGCACTGATGTGTCTTTTGGGGAGAATCTGAAACTGTACCTCAGGGATGATGGAGATGACGATGATGGCGATGAGGATGGGGATGAAGGTGAGGAAGATGCTAATGATCGTGATGACTGTGACGGTGATAGCAACTATGTGGCTGTGATAGTTAGATGCAGGTCTCAACTTGACAACTGAAGGCTGAGCTCTGGCACATCTATGAAGAGTTAGAGTTAAGGCATGCCCTGAGCAAGCCTGCAGGAGGTTGTCTGATTGGTGGGGGGAGACCCCACCCAAAGTGGGGGGACTATTCCCTGGGCAGGTGGGTAAGATGGAGGAGCTGGTGCAGTATTTTGGCCTATTGCAACAGTTTGGGAGACTTACTATCTAGCCAGTAGCTTTGCCCCTCTCTCAGCAGTCCCACGGATACGGTGTGGCAGTTCCTTGGACCTGGGGTTGATGTGAGCTTCCTGCCCACAGCACTAAGCACGTGGCCAGGAACTGTAAGAATAGCACCCCCTGATCCCCCAAGCCATTCCTTCGTGAAGACAAACTGTGATAGTGACAGTGATGATGATGGTGGTGGTGATGGTGATGATGATGGTATTGATGATGATGGTGGTGATGGTGTTGGAGAAGGTGGTAGTGATGATGAGGATGGTGGTGATGATGGTGATAATGATGGTAGTGATGATGATGGTGGTGGTGATGATGATGGTGATGATGGTGATAATGATGGTAGTGATGATGATGGTGGTGGTGATGATGATGGTGGTGATGATGGTGGTGATGATGTAGTGATGATGATGGTGGTGGTGATCATGATGGTGGAGATGGTGGTGATGATGGTAGTGATAATGATGATGGTGGTGGTGATGATGATGGTGATGATGGTGGTGGTGATGATGTAGTGATGATGATGGTGGTGGTGATGATGATGGTGGAGATGGTGGTGATGATGGTGATGATGATGATGGTGGTGGTGGTGATAATGATGGTAGTGATGGTGATGGTGGTGGTGATGATGATGGTGATGATGGTGATAATGATGGTAGTGATGATGGTGGTGGTGATGATGATGGTGATGATGGTGATAATGATGGTAGTGATGATGATGGTGGTGGTGATGATGATGGTGATGATGGTGATAATGATGGTAGTGATGATGATGGTGGTGGTGATGATGGTGGTGATGGTGATGATGATGGTGATGATGGTGGTGGTGATGATGTAGTGATGATGATGGTGGTGGTGATGATGATGGTGGAGATGGTGGTGATGATGGTAGTGATGATGATGGTGGTGGTGGTGATAATGATGGTAGTGATGATGATGGTGGTGGTGATGATGATGGTGATGATGGTGATGGTGATGATGGTGGTGGTGATGATGATGGTGATGATGGTGATAATGATGGTAGTGATGATGATGGTGGTGGTGATGATGATGGTGGTGGTGGTGATAATGATGGTAGTGATGATGATGGTGGTGGTGATGATGATGGTGATGATGGTGATAATGATGGTAGTGATGGTGATGGTGGTGATGATGATGATGGTGGTGGTGGTGATAATGATGGTAGTGATGATGGTGGTGGTGATGATGATGGTGATGATGGTGATAATGATGGTAGTGATGATGATGGTGGTGGTGATGATGATGGTGATGATGGTGATAATGATGGTAGTGATGATAATGGTGGTGGTGATGATGGTGGTGATGGTGATGATGATGGTGATGATGGTGGTGGTGATGATGTAGTGATGATGATGGTGGTGGTGATGATGATGGTGGAGATGGTGGTGATGATGGTAGTGATGATGATAGTGGTGGTGGTGATGATGGTGGTGGTGATGATGATGGTGATAATGATGGTAGTGATGATGATGGTGGTGGTGATGATGATGGTGATGATGGTGATAATGATGGTAGTGATGGTGATGGTGGTGGTGATGATGATGGTGATGATGGTGATGGTGATGATGGTGGTGGTGATGATGATGGTGATGATGGTGATAATGATGGTAGTGATGATGATGATGGTGGTGGTGATGATGATGATGATGGTGGTGGTGACAGTGATGGTGACGATGGTCATAATGATGGTGCTGATGTTTACATGGTTCCAACAGCAACTCTAACAACCTCCGTATGTCAAGAGCTGCTGCTTCCATCCGTCTTAAACATTAGCTTTTGCTAAGCATGTTGGGACAGTTTGTATCAGTCTTGTGACGAGCCTGCTCTTGTTGCCCCCCTTTCCTGGGAGGATCTGCTGGGGGACAACCCAGGCCTGAGGTGGCAGCACAGTCTCAGAAACCCTGACGCCTGCCGAGTGAGGTGTCCACAGATCCGCCTCTGTCTTGGGGCACATTCCTGTCGTCTCCCTACTACCCGCCTGCTCTCCTCAGCAGCACACTGGGTTTTCCTCCAGGCAAAGGAGGCATGTGATAGATAATGATTGCTGAAATGTCTTTTTTGGGAGAGAGATGTCCTTGAAGTCAGTAAGTCGCCTTCCTGGACTAACCAGCACTTGCTCCCAGCTTCCCCTTGTGAGCACCCCTCAACCACAGGTCTAGGTTTGGCTGATTGGTTTGAGGTCCAGCTCTGGCTGATTCTGGGATCCACAGTCTCTGAGCAGCTGCCTCCATCACCTACAGATGCGACCTGAGCAAGCCGCAAGCACTGCCATGGTGCATCGAGAAGTTCACGCAGCCCGCGTCTGACGAGCTTAACATATAGACTTAAAAATGCCTCAGCCAAATCATTCAGTCCACAAACGAGCAAATGAAAGATACTGTTCTCAGAAGAATCACAAATCACAAATGCAGCGTTAGCCCTTGGATGGATGCAAACCAAACTACACCGAGATTCCCGCTCGTCCCAGATCGCCAAGGGATTTGTTGACCAGGACTGCACCGAGGATGTGGGTAGAGAAACATTTATACACTGGTCAGAATGCAAACTACTCGGCTTCTGTGGAAATCTGAGTGGGAATTCTCCAAAAATACTAAACATGCAGCACTCCTGTGACCTAGCCTACACTCCTAGGGTACATCTGGGGACCCGGGTCAGTGGACGCACCTGCTCATCTGGGTCACTGCAGCACTGTTCACAGGAGCCCATTACAGAATCAGCCGGGGAGCATCATGGGGGAAGGAGAACGGAAATGTGATCTTTCTATCTCTGTCTCTACAGAGGTAGAGACATATTATGCAGAGTTCTCTGCACCAACAAATGGGAAAAATGTTATGTCATTTGCAGGAAATGGACACAGCTGGAGATCATGTTGGGTGAAGAAAGCCAGACCCAGAAAACAACTTTGCCTGCTTTTCCAAAGGACTAACATATACATGTAAAACATGACATGAATGCAGAAGGGATCCTAGATGGGGGAGGGGAAAGAGGAACATGGAAGATAATGTTCTTGCTCATATGTAGAATCCAGATTTATCTATGTGCACATATCACATCTATTTATTTATCAATGTATACATCTATCAATATCTTATCTGTCATCTACCATTTATATAACTCTCATCTGTTATCAATCATCTCTCCATCTATCTTTCTCTATCTACCGTCTATCTATCTATATAACTTTCTATCTATGAGGGGACTTTATATGCTGGATATGTGTGAAATATTTTTCAAAAGAACCTCATTCCAAAACTATAATTTTCTTCTCAATATAAAGGTTTAGCATAGAGTTTCATATGCCCACTTTTCTGGTGGAAGTGTGGGACTCAAACAGATTCTTAGCGCGAAGGACAGACACTGTTGTGTGGTTTGCCTGTAAATTGCACAGACACGTGCACTGCGTGCATGTGTGCATGCACACACACGTGCACACATGTACACACACACATTCAAGCACACACAAAATTAAATCAATAAAATTCACTTTTAAATTCCAATCCACCTAAAGTGATACTACATTTTTATACATGAAATAGCAAAGTTAGGTGCCTCTAAAACAAAATAAGTCTGAACAAAGCCTTGTTATGAGGGGCATGCCAGAGTTATTCCAACCAGTTTAGATGGGCAGAGCCATTTATAGACGCACACTCATTCATTAATGAACTGGACACAGAAAGAAAGGTTCATACTGCATCCTTTCCTGGGGGTTCATTGACAAGAGTATGAAACGAACCACTTGGTGCAGAGCCTTTTCCCATACACAGACCAAGAACCAGCACCGCGTTCCAGGCCAGAAGCATAGACTGAGATCCAGCACCATCACAGACTGAGATCCAGCACCATCACAGACTGAGATCCAGCACCATCACAGACTGAGATCCAGCACCATCACAGACTGAGATCCAGCACCATCACAGACTGAGATCCAGCACCTTCACAGACTGAGATCCAGCACCATCACAGACTGAGATCCAGCACCTTCACAGACTGAGGCCCAGCACCACGTTCAGGCTCAGACCACGTCCCCCTCCTGTGGTAGCTACCTGTTATTACTAGGGGTGATTCCATTCGCTTGATGTTTATGATGATTTTCATGAAAAGGAAAACCATAGACGGTCAGTCAGCCAATGAAAGGTGTGAGAGGCTCTGGAAGGGACATGCTCAGAGTTGAGAAGCTGGGGCCAAAGCGGGGGAGCTGGAGTGAGGGGGCTCTGGTGTGAGGGCTCTGGTGTGAGGGCTCTGGTGTGAGGGCTCTGGTGTGAGGGCTCTGGTGTGAGGGCCCTGGGGACAAGGGGGGTAGCAAGCAGCTGATGATTGGGCTGTGTTAGGACAGCGACCCTCCCTGGTCATCACATCCTCAGGCCTCTTGTCAGTTTCCTTTTGGAAGAGGCTTGTTATGTGATGTGCATGTGATGTGATATATAGTGATATGTAGTGATGTGTATGTGATGTGTATGTGTAATGTGATGTGTATGTGATGTGTATGCGATGTGCATGTGATGTGATATGTAGTGATGTGTATGTGATGTGTATGTGTAATGTGATGTGTATGCGATGTGTATGCGGTGTGCATGTGATGTGATATGTAGTGATGTGTATGTGATGTGATATGTATGTGTAATGTGATGTGTATGTGGTGTGCATGTGATGTGTATGTGTAATGTGATGTATATGTGATGTGTATGTGTACTGTGATGTGCATGTGATGTGTATGTGTAATGTGATGTGATGTGTATGTGTAATGTGATGTGTATATGATGTGTATGTGATGTGTAGGTGTAATGTGATGTGTATGTGTACTGTGATGTGCATGTGATGTGTATGTGTACTGTGATGTGATGTGTATGTGTAATGTGATGTGTATATGATGTGTATGTGATGTGTATGTGTAACGTGATGTGTATGTGTATGTGATATGTGTGTGATGTGTATGTGTACTGTGGTGTGATGTGTATGTGTACTGTGATGTGCATGTGATGTGATGTGTATGTATAATGTGATGTGCATGTGATGTGTATGTGTACTGTGATGTGATGTGTATGTGTAATATGATGTGTATATGATCTGTATGTGATGTGTAGGTGTAATGTGATGTGTATGTGTATGTGATATGTGTGTGATGTGTATGTGTACTGTGATGTGCATGTGATGTGTATGTGTACTGTGATGTGATGTGTACTGTGATGTGATGTGTATATGATGTGTATGTGATGTGTAGGTGTAATGTGATGTGTATGTGTATGTGTACTGTGATGTGATGTGTATGTGTAATGTGATGTGTATTTGATGTGTATGTGTAATGTGATGTGTATGTGATGTGTATGCGATGTGCATGTGATGTGATATGTAGTGATGTGTATTTGATGTGTATGTGTAATGTGATGTGTATGTGATGTGTATGCGATGTGCATGTGATGTGATATGTAGTGATGTGTATGTGTAATGTGATGTGTATGCGATGTGTATGCGGTGTGCATGTGATGTGATATGTAGTGATGTGTATGTGATGTGATATGTATGTGTACTGTGATGTGCATGTGATGTGTATGTGTACTGTGATGTGATGTGTATGTGTAATGTGATGTGTATGTGTAATGTGATGTGTATGTGATGTGTATGTGTATGTGTACTGTGATGTGATGCGTATAGTAATGTGATGTGTATGTGTAATGTGACGTGTGTGTGATGTGTATGTGTAATGTGATGTGCGTGTGATGTGTATGTGTACTGTGATGTGCATGTGATGTGTATGTGTACTGTGATGTGATGTGTATGTGTAATGTGATGTGTATGTGTATGTGATATGTGTGTGATGTGTATGTGTAATGTGATGTGTATATGATGTGTATGTGATGTGTAGGTGTAATGTGATGTGTATGTGTATGTGTACTGTGATGTGATGCGTATAGTAATGTGATGTGTATGTGTAATGTGACGTGTGTGTGATGTGTATGTGTAATGTGATGTGTATGTGATGTGTATGTGTAATGTGATGTATATGTGATGTGTATGTGTACTGTGATGTGATGCGTATATGTAATGTGATGTGTATGTGTAATGTGACGTGTGTGTGATGTGTATGTGTACTGTGATGTGATGCGTATAGTAATGTGATGTGTATGTGTAATGTGACGTGTGTGTGATGTGTATGTATCTGGATGTAACGTGTCTGGTCATCACATCCCAGGTCTCTGGTCAGTGTCCCTCTGAGCAGGCGTGTAATGAGGCAGTTACACACTCAGCAGGCTCCCCTCCTTCCCTGCTTCTCCCTCCCCCCCTGGCATCCCCCGCTATGTAGGTAAACGAAGTGCTCTTCCTCCTTACTTTTCACTGTGAGGTACATGGACTTGCTGACGTCTGCGCCCACATCGTTGCTGACCTTGCAGAGGTAGTAGCCGCTGTCTTCTTCCACCACGTGCTTGATCAGCAGTGACCCGTTGCTGAGGACCTGGATCCGGCCATTCAAGGCGATGGGCTGGAACTGGGGGACCCCGGCACCTGGGACGAGAGGAGAGCCACAATGTTAAGAGATGATGACGGCCTTCATCGCCGGCTCCACTGATGGCCCTGGTGTGACCTGAAGACTCATCTGGGTGTTTCCAGAGAGGTCCAGTGGGGAAGGGAGACCAAGTGTGGGTGGGGCCATTCCATGGGCTGGGGTCCTGGACCAATGAAAAAGTTAAGCAGCTGCAGGCCAACGTCCTTCCTGGGCATTGAGGAGGGAGGCCCGGGGATCGCAGCCACGCGCTCGGGTGACCAAGGGTTCTGCCATGCCTTCCCCATGACGCATGACGCACAGCACCCCAAACCCGCACAGACCAACCCTCCTCCCTGGATGCTTCATATGCACCATCCAGCCACGGCAATGAAAAAAGAAACAGTGGTGCAGGAATGAACTGGGGAAGGGGGTACCGGCTCAAGCTCCCCAGCTTCTGAGGATAAGCTGTGCTCTCAAATGTGCCTTAGGGGGCAGCCACCGCCCGCACCATGTCTCCTCTCTTTCTTCCGACTTGGAGATTCTTATTTAGAGAGAAATCCGTTTACTGAACATAACAGCATTTCAAAGACCGAGATAAGAAGCAAGATAAATAGGATGAGTGTTAAGTGGCTGATAAATTATTCAAAGAGATGCAGTAGAACAACCCAGGGGGAGACCTCTCTCGTGGTGCTAAAAATAAATGTCGTCTGCTGGGGGCGCGGGGGTGTGGAGTGGAAGCTAGGACCCTGGAGACTGACTCACGAAAGGTCTGCAGGCAATGATTTACAAAGAAAAGCATTTCAGAGAGACCAAGTCAGAGCATAGTAATACAGTCCTCAAAACTAGGAACTGTAAATTTGATTAAAGCCTTTTATTTCTGTCTTTGTATTTTATAAGATACTCTGTATATAATGTTACACTTGAGAATTTTATTTCCTGCTTAACTTATTGTGAAATGCCCTATCTTGAATCTTTTGAAATACTAAAGTATTGATTTTTTTTAAAAAAAATTTGAATTATAAAAAAGGAAATACTCAAGAAGATTGAGGTCTTGGGGGGTGGGTTGATCTGCCATGCTGGTGGGGGGATGGAGGGTGTGAACCACATCCGCCCAGCGCACATCCGCCCAGCGCACATCTGCTCAGTGCACACCTGCTCCCTGCACACCTGCCCAGCACACACCTGCTCAGTGCACACCCGCCCAGCACACACCTGCTGGAGAGGAGGCGCAGCGCTCGACAAGGAACCGGAAGGAGACACCTGCCAGCTCCGGCCCCCTGTGGTGGTCCTTTCCCAGCTTCCCCGCCAAGATGGCTTTAGTACCACTATCAGTCCACGGACTCACTTGATGTGGAACGCAGGCTGTGCTAGCAGAACTTGGATTACTTGCAAGCGATTATGGCTCAGGGCCTGCATCAGACACGCTGTCTGTTGGCCTTGAATCCACATGATGATGCCCAGTGCATGGAGGGCATCGGGGTGTCACCTCGCAAATGGGATCCGTGCCCTTGTCAGAATGACCCTGGAGAGCTCTCCTGCCTGCTGTGCACCCCGAGAGAACACAGCCTGGGCTCAGCAGCACCCAGCACGTGAGCCCTGATCTCAGGCACTCAGCCTCCAGAGCGTCGCTGGTTAAGTCTCGGCCTGAAGAGACCAAGATGCTCGCCACAGAGGTAATGCTGGGCGTCACAACACAAGCTCCAGGAAGTGCTGGATGATGAAACTAACACAAAGATGACATTATCTCTGCAATGCATTCCACAGAGGCTGAAACACAAAGACATCTGGAAATTCTCTGAACATTTGACAATAATCCCATTTCTTAATTTAGGTTCAAGTCAAAATCGCTAGAGATGCGAGAAACACATTTTGGGCCGGATGAAAAATTTTTTAAAGTGAAAAGGTGTAGAATGTGGCATAAAGCAACACTTGGGTGGAAGTGTGCATGCTGAGCGCCTGTGCTGGCAAAGCAGAAGGTCTCCACTGCTAAGTGTGAAGAAGGTGGGGTAGAAGAGCAAACTCCAGGCAGATTGAGGAGGAAGAAGGAATGAAAAGGAAAACCAGTGGAACAAAGAGAAATGTCCAGAGCCGGAAGTTGGCCCTTCAGAAAGAGTAACAGAAGTCCACACCACTGACTGAATCGCTCAATGAAAAAACAGGAAGACCAGAACGTGTAAGAAGCTGTAAGAAGGGGGGCTGGAGAGGTGGCTCAGGGGTTAAGCCTCTGCCTTGCAGGCGGAAGGTCCTGAGTTCGGATCCTAGACCCCACGTATAGACGCCAGGCGGAAGCGGGGGCGGCCTGCGCTTCTGGTCCTGGTAGGACGGAGCCTGTGAATCCTGGGGCAGAAGGAGGTGGAGGCGTCCATGGTGGTTCCTGAATTCGTCCGTGGTTCTACACACACACGCACACACACACACACACACAGTTGAATAAATAATAAATAAATTAAAAAAAAGAAGCTGTAAGAAGGAAAGAGTCTACCACACCAGCCCCTACCAGCATTAAAAAGATGACAGAAAAATATAACGAACAATTTTGTGTCACTGAATTGGGAAATGTTGGTTAATCAAATGTCTTTTAAAGTTATTCAGGTTCACTAACTGGTGAGAGTCATCTCTACCAGTTAACCTGCTAGGGTTGAAAGACAAGAGCTGGTTTTGACGAGACATTAAATGATATAAAGTAAAAGCAACAGTTTGCTCTTACTGTGAAAGATTTTAGTCATATTATCTGGAGAGACGATGCTGGAATTTCTTAAGCGCATATATAAATGCAGTGTATTTTCCTGCAGTGGGATTTAGAGTTCCCACGTAGAGTGTAAATACCAAGCACAAACAAGGTGCTACTGGTATATAGCATCACAACTTCCATCGTCCTCTCCCTCCCCCTTTCCTCCTCTTGCCCTCCTTCTCCCACTCTTTCCTTCCCTCTCTCCATTTTGTCTTTCCTAGGACGAGAACCCCTGTGTTGCGGTCAGTCTTACTAAGGCCTCTACAGGATGGCCCTGAGCTAGCTCTGTGGTAGAGGCTACTGGTCGACCTGACTATCGAAGGCTGGAGCGCTGGGGCATCTTTGTAAAGAATTACTAGCTGCGTTAAGTCCTGAGCAAGCTTGCAGAGATTGTCTAATTGATGGGAGAGAGCCAGTTTACGGTGGGTGAGAGAGCCCAGTGGAGCTAGTCGCTGTGCGGGTGGGAAGATGGAGGGAGTCGGTTAAAGAGGCTGGCATCCTTCAGCACTCTTGCATAGACATGCTGTCTGGGAATAGAAGTTAGCCTCTCTCTCGGCAGTCCTGTAGGTGTGGTGTGGCCAGTTCCCTCAGCCCCTGGGGTTGGTGGGAGCTCTTCATCGAGCTGGAGTAAGAACTGTAACCGGACAATCGTAAGCCAAGAATAACATCCTGTATTCTCATAATCCTTTTGGTCATGAATTTATTGGCAACAAGCTCCCACCATCCACCTGTGAGAATCCAAATCCTGTCATGACACGTGGGAGCCCTCAGGGCTCAGGGATGACGCTGTGATATTCTGCAGCCGCGTCTTCCTGGAAATGAGAGAGACCCCAAGTCACAGAGCTCGGCCCTACCTCAGTTCCTGACCCACAGACTTGAGGGTGACGGCAACATTTATGGCCATTAATTATGGGGGTGACTTGCCACACCAGAATGGATCACCAGTACACATCAAAAATTAGGCAAGTTAAGGAATTTGCAGTTCCTATCTGGGGAATGAAGATGGTGATAGGGCCTCTCTCCTTGGGTGGTCCCCCTCACTGGTGGTCCTCCTTGGTGGTCCTCACTCGCTAGGTAGTGCTCCCTCACTGGGTGGACCCCCTCCTTGGGTGGTATGAAGATTGGCGCTCCTGAATGAGGGGATAGCAGTTCATCGTTTCATTGCTGTTATAATTCTGCTATTATGATTTAATCGTTTTATAACTATACGACTTTACTTCAGAGAGGAAGAAGCCTTTGCTTCAATCTGTCCACACAGGAAGATGTAGAAAAAGTAGCAATCTGCCGAGCCAGTCTCTGAATAGAAGGGAGGCATATTTAAATGTTAATAATTAAATGTTAATAGAATGTGCTAGAATGTCCACCAGTGTTGATTAGAGTTAACTTTCACTACACATATGCACACATGCACATGTCCACGCACATGCTCACTTAACACAGTGTGCATACATGCTCACTTACACACATATGCACACATGCACACTGTGGGCTTCTCAACCTATACAACATCATCCGATTATTTGAGTGTGAACATTTTTTGTACTTTTTGTCTTTTCATTTTTGCTCATAGATAAACGAATATATGTAAAGGATTGACCGGCTTTTTAAAAACCAACTCTTTAGAACACTGTATTCATGTTCTGCCAGTTGTTTTGCTAAGTTCTTTCTTCTTCATATTCTAAAGTGTTTTGGGCTTGAAGAAGATGCTGTCATAATCTTACTTCACAATTTTTAATACTTGCTTTAATAAGAATTTGATACTGAATATTAGCTTCTTTTCCTCCAATGAAAGGAAAATGCATTTAAGAAGACTTGATTCTAAAAGCTCTAAATCCACTTATCAAGAATGTGCTCTTGGGTTAGAGAGACGGCTCAGGAGTTAAGACTCTCCTTACAAGCAGAAGATCCTGAGTTCAGATCCCAGGTCCCACATAAAAATGCCAGGCAGAAATGGCAGCAGCCCATATTTCCCACCTTGGTGGGCAGAGCCTGGGAAATCTCAGAACATAGCAAGAAGGAGGTAGAAGCAATCCAGGATAATTCCCAAAGTCACACTTGGTTCTCCACAGGGACACACACACACACACACACACACACACACACACACAATAAATAAATAAATAAATAAATAGTGCTATTTAGTAAAAGATCTTACTAGAACTTATAATGAAAGAGGAAACTCTTTAATTTCCATTCAAGTTGTCAAATTTGGTCGCATTTTAAAGATCTGTTAAGGCCATTGATATCTTTCTCTAACTGTACTGAAAACTGAGGGTGGCATCCAGTGTAATGTGTACAGCCCAGAAAGTTAGTGGTGTAGAGAATTAAAAACAAAAAGCACCCTGCGATCACTGAACCAAAGGAATTTATGTTTTGATACTTCAGTGTTTTATTTTGCATTTTGCTAAAGTAGTAAATACTTTTTAAAAAATACCCATCAGACTAAAAACCAGGAAATTTATAGAAAAGGTATTTACAGATTATATAAAACTTTCCTTTTAAAAGTTCTGAAAACAGTCAGATGCTGGGAGAATCTAGGTGTTTATCACATGGGTCAGAACCACATATGGTTTTCCTATCTGCAAAGAAATGTCACCAGACAAATACTTTGAATTGGGGCTGGAGAGATGGCTCAGGGGTTAAGCCTCTGCCTTGCAGGCGGAAGGTCCTGAGTTCGGATCCTAGACCCCACGTATAGACACAGGGCGGAAGTGGGGGCAGCCTGTGTTTCTGGTCTTCGTAGGGCGGAGCCTGTGAATCCCGGAGCAGAGTAAACAAGAAGGAGGTGGAGGCGGTCCATGGTGGTTCCCGAATTCGTCCGTGGTTCTACACACACACACACACACACACACACTCTCACACGCGTGCGCATGTGCACATGCACAATTGAATAAATAATAATAAAAAATGTAAAAAAAACCAAAAACAAAAAAACTTTGAATTGCTGAAACATTTGCACAAACCAGAATGCAATGTAAAATTTAGGGCCCTGCTAAGCTTTCTCATACAGTGGAAAAGGATGATATATTCATTTCCTCCTGGACGCATACATGTCTGTTCATTAATAAAAAACCCAATGAAGACAGAACTAAAGTTTAAGTCAATTTGAAAAACATTAAATCTTTTCTCACCAGAAAAAAATGAGTCCTAGCTGAGGATGGAAGTTTGGTCACACTTGCTACCAGAGCAACTGTCCAGTTGTTCCACCGAGTGAGCTGCACACAGCTGCCAGGGCGGGTCTCCCTCAACGTGAGGGAGTGGGTGAGAGAGGGTCACTGGCTGTCTCTTTCAGATCCCTCCTTATTCTAAGGAGTCAAATGAAGCTCAGTGTTGACAGCATGGAAGTCCTGCAGTCTTCCCAGGACGGAAGCGCTGTGGGGATCAGCGAGACGATAACCCAGAGCCAGCCACCCCTATTGATTACAGCACCGGCAACTGGAGTGAAGTGGGGGCGACTTTAACTCTCCGTTACCAGGAAAGAACTCTGAAGCATTGCATAAAACACAACCTGGATTCCTAGAACATTCACACCCTGGGCAGCCTTTCCTGCTTTCCTATTGGTTGGAAAGTTGTGCTTAGCTGTGTCTCCAGAGACTGAGGATGTGGGGACAGCATTTATAAATATCATTGTCTCATCTTGCTTTTTATTAAGTTTTGAGAGACAGAAAGAGAGAGAGAGAATGAACTTGACAAAGAGTCAGAAAGCCCCAGATTCTAATGGGTCTGACCCAATGATGGTACTTTTAGACAAGTGGCTTCTCGCCATATCCTTAACTTTCAAACCGACCAGGTTGTTTGTATCCATGGAAACGAGTTTGCGCGAGTGTCAGTGTAGACACCTGCATACCTGCATGCAGGACCAGAGAAGTTAACCAGTGAGCGTGTCCATGATGGATTTGAGGTGGAACTCAGTAGCGCCAGGAATCTCTCTCTGTTCATTCCCCAGATTGTATCCAGAAGGTTACACTGTAAGATGCTCCCTTCTCATCAAGGAAAGTGCTAGAATCTTTGTGATCCTCACACAGGGAGGGACAAGACGGGTGGTGTCTGGAAGGGTGAGCTGCTTTCACTTCTGCAAGAAGAATCTGTTCTTTGGGAACTGTTGGTAGGTTTCGGGGGGCACGCGCAGAAGTGGAGGTGAGAGAAAGCAGCCCTGAATAATCCAGGAGCTGCCTCTGCCGAGAGGTGGCAGGTGGCAGCGCCCGCTTGCTCGGTGGCAGCGCATGGGCATGCTTTGGGTATTTGCTCCACCCCAGAGAAGAGCCCAGAGCGGGCAGAACTGTACCAAGACACTGGCCCCTGGCACAGGGAAAGATAGTTCCGTCAGTACAGTATGTGCTTGTTAAGTTGTCTAGAGCTTCCGCCTGACTCTGTGTGTGTGTGTGTGTGTGTGTGTGTGTGTGTGTGTGTATGTGTGTGTCAGGGCACACACACACCTTGAAGAGACACTTCACCCTAAAGAGACACTTACACATGAGTTTCGAGGAGCAAGGGAAGAGAAGGCTCTCCTCCTCCTCTTCCTCAGATGCATCGCCTGGAGACATGGCAGACGTGCATATGGACGTGCTGGGCTGCTGGGGCATTTCCGCACATCGATGCCAGCGCTAGAGGGCAGCTGGGGCCTGGGGCACAGGCGGCTCCCCGCGTCACCTGCATCTCTCCAGGAGCGAAAAGGCAGCTTCGCCTGCCTCATCTTTCATAAAACGTTCCAAGTACCAAACTTTTTTTGACAGCACGCCACCACTAATGTAGCTGCCACCTAGACGTTTCCTTCACAAGTCTGCATGCAGCAACGCGGACTGTGCAGTGTGGCCACCTTCCCTATGCCTTTTTCCCCTGTGTGGGAGAGCAGAATTAACTCACTGAAGACAAGATCAGCACCTCCCGGGGCAGCCAGTGACTCGGTGGGCACAGGGTCCTGGTTGGCACTGTGTCTCTAATGTGAAAAAAACTGCTTTTTATCAGCCAGATGGACCGTTGGCTCTCACTCAATTACCAGAAACTTGAACCGACCACATTCTGCACATGCCAATGTGGTTCACGACATCGGCGGGCGGCAGCACTGTCAGTAAGCCAATGCCACCACCGCTTTACGTGGGACTCTGAGGGGTCCTGCCGCGGTGCTTGTCAGCCAAGAGCTTTTACTACTACCTCCCTGGAGCAAGAGCTCCCCGAATTTTTGTCTTTAGCATTGCAGCCTCTGCCCACAAAAAAAAGGAAGAGAGGAAATGCGGAGAACAGCGGAAGACAAAGAAGGGCAGGTGGGCCTGGGCTGGCTGAGCGGGTGGCCTGAAGGTGGTCGGCTAATGAGCTTCTCCTTGGTCCCGTCAAAGGAAGGCAATAAAACGACACGGAGTCCTCTGCTGACTCCATCCTCGTCCAAGAAGTCGTGATCGCTTGGGGAGCCCCGTTGCCTCGAGGGGCGCCTCTGCTGTGTGTTAAGAACGGTGCTGCTCTCCAGTTGGGCTCATGCTTACCACTTGGGCTGTGGGGGCGCTGTCTTCCATTCGGAGGCTCTGCACTGTCCACGAGGATCTTGCGGTATGATGGGAGGGGGAGGCCTGGATGCTCCCCAGATCCTGACATCCTGAGCTAGGCCCTCCCATGAACTTGGAGTAGGCTTGGGAGACTGAGGGGTTGCTGGTCCCAGCAAACCAATCACAAGAGGGTCGTCATGACGTCACTCTAAGCACAGCACGAGGCTGAGTGATGCGTGGAGGGGCAGGGAGGGGCAATGGGGGATGGTGGGCAGAAGGCAGGGGAAGGCAGGGAGATGACAGGGGGATGGCGGGGGATGGTAGGTGGACAGTAGGTGGGTGGCAGGGGCAGCGAGGGGACCGTGTGTGGATGGCCCGGGCAGCAGCCTCCGTGCTCAGGTTTGCTGTCAACGGCTTGACCTGGTTATCTCCACTAAACAAACCAGGATCAGGGTGACCGGCCGAGGAGACGCCGAGGCAGGACTCGGGCCTGCAACAGGGATGCAGACGGGACGCGTGGAAGCCAAGCTGTGGCGCTGGCATTCAAGGTCAGACATGACCTTCGTGCCCCACGGAACGAAGCGGGGGTCAAGGCCTGCCAGGGCGGACACTCATGTCTGCCTAGTGTTGGAATGGTGAGCCTGGAGGAGGTAGGGAGCAACTTAAAGGACAGACTTGGGGAGAGACTTGCAGGTCTAGAAAATGAAAGACTCCCCCTGGACCACGAGGACCGAGTTCCACTGAGCCCTTTTAACGTCGAGGCCCCCTAAGGTGGGAGCCCTGCGGAGCACCTGCCAGCTGAGCGTGTCCCCTCCCAGACTCACGTAGGAGGGAGAACACGGCCTGTGATGGGAGATGGCCCATCTCTGCGGCACTGAGGAAGGGACGCCTTGGTCATCTCCTGAGGCCTGAAAATGGAGATGGCAGAATCCCCACCGTAGAGCAAACAAACCCGTTCAGGAAAGTGCTAGACAGGGAGCGAGGCTAGAAAGGAACAGGCAGAAACCGAGGGTCCTATTGGAACCTCCCTGTGGTGTGAGGGGCTGGACACACAGGAGCCCCTTCATAACGACTCCTGTGACCTCTCCTTTGCGAGACATGAGAGACGGGACCACTGTAGACCACACAGGGTCACAGCTGCGTTCCCAGAGCAACCACGGGATCATAAAGAACTGTGGGTGGTAGCGGAGGCTCATACAGCCCCAAGGACTGACGGGCACTAGGACTTGGGGGGTGGTACTCGTGAGGGGCCTCAGTATTCTAGTGGTGCAGCTCAACCTTTATTCTCATGACCCTCCAAATGTTCCAGAACAGCTTTGCAGAAACATGGTAACATTTTCCTTGATTAAAAGCTTCTTGTTGTCATGTTGAAGGTAGAAAGTGAAGCACAATGAACACACAGGAGAAACGTAAGATGTGATCACAAATACGGAGCGAGGGGCATGTGCCAAGCGCTAAGCTGTCCTGGGAAGGGCAAACCCCTTGTCTGTGTAGTGCTGGAACCAGGGCTGGCAGAGAGAGAGAGAGAGAGAGAGAGAGAGGGAGAGAGAGGGAGGGGGGGAGGGAGGGACAGAGCTGGAGCTTACATGGAGCATTTTGGCGTAGTGGGAAGAGGTGGCTGTCAGTGAGGCACAGGTGTCAACTTGACACCTTGAGGGTTCAAGCTCTGGGCACATTTGCAGAGTAGTTGAGTTAAGCCCAGGGTGAAGCTACAGGAGATCGTCTAGTTAACAGAGAAGACGCAACCCAGGTGAATGAACACAGAGCGCTGGTTGAGGCGGTTGGCATCCTTGCGTACGCGTGGCCAGACACGCCAGGCCCCTCGGCTGTGACGAGGATACGGCGCGGCCACGGCCCTCTGCCTTTTGGTGATGGTGCAGCTCCTCCTGCCACCTGGACTAAGAGCTGTAACTGGACGATCGCAAGAGAACAAACCCCTTGTTCCCTTAAGCAGTTCTGTCATGATTTTATCAGCAACATGCAGGAGAACTGCACCGGTTGCCTCTTCGGAAAGGTGTTTTAGAACAACTCACTGACCATCAGGGCTACCGCCACACGCCGATGGTCGCTATGGCAACGGGTGATGCATGTGGGCTAACTATTGGCAGGCACCACAACCAATGCTTTCGTGAGTCAGCTTCCTAAATCTTCCTAAAACTTCCAAAAGTAAATCAGCATTTACTTTTGAGACAGTGAGGCTGGCCTGGAACTCACTACGTAGCCCACGTTAGCCTTGAACTTGCGGCAGCCTTCTGCCTCAGCCACTTGGGGCGCAGGGATCAGGGGTGTAAGGCACCCCACCTGCTCCCATGGGCACGCGACCCCTTGGCTCTGTTTCACAGGCGGCAGCGCACTTGCGATCACTGGCTCATATGATTGAGCAGTTGTTGTGTGGTCACAAGGCCCATGGTATGTGGACTCGTTCCCTAGAGTCCTGTCCTCTTCACTTCCTCCTCTGAAATAAATCCAAACATGATGAGGCTTTACATGTAAACAGAGGGATGTGGGACCCGAGGATGAAGGCCCCAGCCGGTGTATCTTCCTTTCTGACGCACACAAAAGAGAATGGGAGATGTTACTCAGCAGAGCAAACAGTCTTTTGTGAGCTAGGAAACAGCTACTGTCTCACCTCTAAAACAGGTGACTGGCGACCGGCCATGCACATTTGGGGAATGACCGTCACACCCGCCTTGGCCAACATGGAGAGTTCATAGGTCACGTCTGCCTCAGAGCAAGCAGGAAGAATTGGGGCTGTAGCTTTAGAGAGGGACCAGGCGTTCTAGTTACATGAACTTTCTTTAGGGTTCCTAAGGATCTGACAATGACTGTAAGAAACACGGAAGGAATGAGACCAACCGGTTGATGTAGTTGCCACAGGGAAAGAAAAATGTCTGATTCAGGTGGAAAGTGAAGATGCCTGAGAGCACAATCTGGGGGGCCCAGAGGGGACAGGAGGGGCAAGACGTTAAGTGGAGGAGCTGGGGGCCACAGAGCAGAAGAGATTTGTTGGGGGTAGAAGTGAGGAGCTAGCTAATGAACTAAGAAGAGAATAACTGCTAACATACCAGAGAGAAGAAGGCAGCTTTAGGTGTGGGTGACCATGTCCAGACAGAGCCAAGGGGGACTCTGAAGGCGGCCAGTGATAAAGAATCAACATTCACAGCAAGAGCTCACAAAATGACTCGAGTCTATCGATGAGGCCCATCACATCTGCAGTGCAGCTGACCCCACGTGCCCGGCACCAAGGACCTAGCTGACCTCACATGCCCGGTGCCAAGAACCCAGCTGACCCCACGTGCCTGGCGCTGAGGACCCAGCTGACCCCACGTGCCTGGCGCTGAGGACCCACTGCAGATGTCCTGATGTCATAGACCCTGTTCGGCACGTGCACACACAGGGACCAAGACCTTCTCAAAGTGACGTGCAAGTCCGTGTCCTCTCCAGGAAAGCGGCGAGCTGCTGGCTTCCACAGGGAACCTTCCTTCAGGATGGGAAAGGCAAAGCTGGAGCCTGATCCCCGGAAAGAGCGTGCGATGCTCCGGCTGCAAGCTGCAGCCTGGGAGGTTGGAGCCTGAGGCCAGCAGAGGATGTGAAGGAAGACAGGCCAGACTCACGAAGGCCAATGGAGCGAGGAGCCCCTGAAGATGAAGAGTGCTCCTCAGGGAGGGGGATGGAGAAGGGATGAGGAGGGAGGGGGAGAGGAAGGGAAAGGAAGGAAGGAAGGGAGGGAGGGAGGAAGAAGGGAGGGATGGAGGGAAGAAGAAGGGAGGGAGGGAGGGAAGGAAGAAAGGAAGGAAGGAGGGAGAAAAGGAGGGAAGGAGGGAGGGAGGGAGGGAGGGAGGGAAGGAGGGAGGGAAGGAGGGAGGGAAGGAGGGAGGGAGGGAGGGAGGGAGGGAAGGAGGGAGGGACGGAGGGAGGGAGGGAGGGAGGAAGGAAGGAAAGAAAGGAGAATGAAAAATGGGAGAAAAGGGAAGAGATAATGAAAGGAAGGACAAAGGAAGAAAGGAAGGAAAGATGGAAGAAAGGGAGGGTAAAAGATGGAAGGGAATGAAAAAGAGAGATAGAGATATATAAAGAGAAAGAGAGGAAAGAGGAGGAGGAAGAAGAGGAAGAAGAGAAGGAGGAGGAGGAGGACAAGGAGGAGGAAAAGGAGGAGGACGAGAAGGAGGAGGACGAGAAGGAGGAGGAAGAGGAGGAGGAGGAAAAGGAGGAGGATGAGAAGGAGGAAGAGAAGAAGGAGGAGGAGGAGTAGGAGGAGGAGGAGGAGAAGGAGGAAGAGAGGAGGAGGACTGAGGAGGAAGGAGGAGGGAGGACAGGAGACGAGAGGAGGAGGACGAGGAGGAGGAAGAGGAGGAGGAGGACGAGGAGGAGGAGGAGGAGGAGGAGAAGGAGGAGGAGGAAGAGGAGGAGGAGGACGAGGAGGAGGAGGAGGAGGAGAGGAGGAGGAGGAGGAGGAGGGAGGAGGAGGAGGGCAGGTGGACACTGAGGACAGGAGGCGCTGCTGCCAGGGGAAACATAAGCCAGGTCTCCTGAGACTGCCTGTCCATCTCTTGCTTCCAGCTCCGGCTCCTCTTCTGGCCCGTTGCAGCAGATGGCAGCCGCAGGACAGAGACCTGGGCACGCGCTCGAGCCCGGCCCTCCCTCCCCTCATTCCCTCACCCTGCACACCCCCATCGAGTGCTGGGGTGCAGCACCTGGTCTCCCCATTCCGGGCCTTGTCTCCAGCACAAGGGCTTTTGGAGCAGGCCTTCTGCGGCTGCGGCCTGCACCCCATCTGATACCCTGCACCCCATCTGCCTTCAGCACAGCAGTGCCCGGGCGACCCTTAAGGCGCCAGCCAGCTTGGGCCTCCTCTGCTGGGTCATGGCGACATCTCCCACTTCAGAATGGAAAAAGCTGAGGCCCCGCCCCTCCTGGCAAGAGCCCCTCAGTCCTGAGACCCACGCAGAAGCTGACCCGGGCCTCCTCTATTCTGGGATGCACACAGAAGTCTGACCATCTGTGACCTCCTTTCATTTATTTTGCCCCAGACACAGCCCCCTTGGGGCTTCTAGAACATTCCAAGTATCATGCGCCTGGGCCTTGTGTTCAGCCACTCATCTGGGCTTAAGCTTTCGGCTCAGCTCATCCCTCTTAAGCCTCGGCTGGACTCCTTGGCATGGATCGTAGTCTGCTTCAGGTATGCCCTGACGCCTGCCACGTGGCATTCCTGGATACCAGAGAATCCGGGCAGCCCATGAGACAGAGGACGCACAAGTCAGGTGCTTCTGACGTGTTGGCAGCTGCCTACTGGTGCCCAGGGTACAGGGCTCAGATGTGTTTCCCTCCACGTCGAATGAGGAGCGGAAGACAAGGAGTCTGGACCCATCATGCGACACAGTCCCTTTGGACAAGAGATGTCATGTGCTCAAAAGCAACACCAGGAGACCGGAACCCTTTGGATAGTGCCGTCTTCTGACCTGAGCTTGAAACAGCAATGCTCTTTGTTTTGGTAGCAAAAGCCCGTGGCAACCACCAAGTCCTCTGGGACCCTCAGACTGGACTGAGGGGACTCTCGGCTCATGACATCCTGTCCTGTTTGGGAACTGGTTCTGCTCTGTCCTGTGAGGGGAGCAAGCCCCTTTAGCATGGCCAGTCTTTCATAAAGGAGATGTCATTATTGCTTGCTCTTAATTAAAACAGTTCTATTGCAATATCCCGTTAGGATGGGAAAATATCATAAGCTCAGTGTAGACGCGTGATATTCCGACTGCAAGAACAGGGGACTGGGAGCTGGCGAAGCTGGGAGCTGTCCGTGTGGCAGACAGCATGCTGGCACCCACTGACCAGGCATCCTGACAACTCTGATGGTCGACTCCGCAGCCAGCAGTTCTGCTTATGGAAGGTTGTCCCAGGGGAGGAATGAACGCATCTACGGAGATCAATGTGGTGGGACTCATCTCTCTCAAAGCCAGAAAAATGAACAGAGCATTTGACCAAAGGGTTGAGACACCTGTGCCTGGCACCCATCCCGCTTTGAGCCCTGTCACTCACCCATCCCGCTCTGAGCCCTGGGTGCCAAGCATCCTTCCCACTCCCAGCCCCGTGTGCCAAGCACCTATCCTGCTCTGAGCTCGGGAAGATAACATACCTGTGAGCAAAGGATGAGCTAGAACGACACGCCCACCAGCAAGGAGCGCCTCTGGAAGCCTTTGGCACATCACGTGTGTTAGTGGACAACAAACGAACATGGTAAGCTCATACCTTTAGAGAATTTCCACACGATGGTGGGCACGGGGTAGCCCTCGGCCGAGCAGTTGAGGACCACCGCTTTGCCATAAATCCCATCCTGGTCCCGGGGCTGAACCACGAACTTGGGAGGAACTGAAAAGAGAGAAAGTTTCTGGTTATTCAGAGAGAGCTGCGGCTGCCACCAGTGCAGACGCACAGGGCAGTGATTTCTCTAAGAATATCACAGGTAGATGGGGACACGGTGCCAACATATGCCGGGGGGTCAAGAGCAAGGGCACTGGTGGTGTTTCTTCTGCGCACGAGTAAGTTTTATGGAGAGGGTCGTTTTGCAGTAAGAACTGCCTTTTAATAAACAGGTGGGACTTGATCAGTCCAAGGGCGCATGGCAGCCTGCTTTTGATGGATGTGACTGGAGATTTTCAGAAACTCACTTCAAAAACACAGAATCATAACTGTTAGCCACAGCCGTTTTATAAAACTTCTCCATCCTTGCAGGAATGTGGCAATTTCTGAATCAACTACAAATCACTCTATTTCTGATTGTCTCCCTAGATCTCTGACTCCCTCCCCCTAGAGAGAATCTTTACCCACCTTCCACAATGACCTACTTTCCTAGCAAGTTCTTAGCAACATCTAATAGCCAGACATAAAAGAGACACCCGTCCAGGGTCACCTGGGGCTGTCCAGCTGTCCGCAGTGGCTCTCCCTGTTCTCTCTGACTTAAGTTAACCTTTTTGCTCCCACGTCCTCCCACCTTAACATGAAACTATGCCTCTCTGGGCCACCAGCCAGGTCCCCGAAACTCCTGATTCTTAAATTTCTCCCTCGTGTTAGCACATTGTCTGAACTTTCCCCGACATCTCCCATGTCACATCAGCATCCTTCAGGGTGGGTCATACCAATTGGGGCCCGAGTGAAACCCACAAAGCCTAGTAATGTGAGTTGCCCGAAGGTTTGACAGGGTGTTCCCAAAAACCAGGAGACCCCACTCCTGCGGCACACACACGTTGCACTTAAAGTGGATCACTCGAGGGGCAGCCAGGAACTTACACACAGCATGTGTAAAAAGACCCCCCAAGAGGTGATCTGGGACCGCTCTCCCCGACCCGCAGCACTGGGCGACAGTGAATGGCCATCGATAGTATTTTAGAAGCCTCTGAGCCTTAACCGACAGTTAAGGGAAGTGGGGAGGGTAGGTGCCCTTGAAGGTCTCCAGGCGACTGAGGGTTTGCCCTGGTGTGGACCATCGAGGCAGCTCCAGACTGTGAGAGCGAGCGGATCCTGGCCACGGCAGAGTCACTAGTTGGCAGACGAATTGCCTCCCCCTCCTTCCTATAAATCATGGTAAGGTTCATCTTGCCTGCCTTGCAATTCCAGAATTCTCCATCCTGAGACACCGTGTGGACCACGGCACTACAGACAGGTGGGAGCCCAGCTTCCCCGGTCAGGAGTGAGCAGGAGGCCGAGAGCTGGATGAACGAGCCACAGTGTGGAGACAGATAGGATACATCTAAGACCCCCACCCACAACACCCTCGCCACACCGGCCACGGAAGAACCAAGGAGGGAGGAACCCAGCCAGACCAGACTGGCAGCCGGCAGAGCTCCATTGCTGGGTGTCTGGAGAAAAATCACTCCGGTTCTCATCTCACTCTTACTTCTTGTAAGATCGTTCAGCCCAGACAGGCAGGAGTTGTGGTGATGGACAACAGTCCCACGAGGAGCCCTTCACCCAGGCTCCACTTCTACTGCATCTCCATTATGTAAGCTGTAAGACGGCTCCATTACCAGGTGTGCAAATTAGGGACAATTATTACCCTCATTTCACTGGACGGCTGAGAAGTGCCAATGAGCGGCGGTCAGGAATGTTTTCAGAACTTTGGTGGCTGGAAGATAAGCGAGCAGCAGCGTGAGCCTCTTAGCACAGACAGGGGTCTGGTTCTGACATAAACACCTGATGCAGCAGCGGACCCTGGCTTGCGGGGCGTTGCCACCGCATGTAGGTAGTGGCCCGAGAAAAGCACACTTGGCAAAATGTGCCCGTAGCAGAGACAAGTTAGTAAGGGCGAGCCTCTCATGGCAAAGAGATGCTTCTAGAGAGTTCCAGAGATTACAGAGAGCTGGTTTTTCCTTCCTCTTTCCTAGTTGTTTCTCTATCTTCTTCTCTCTGTGATGTATTTGCATGTTCATGTGTGTGTGTGTGCACGCGCATATGGGTGGATGCATGCCATGGCACACGTGACGGACGGTCAGGGGACACCTCAGGTGTTCACCTTCCCTTCCACCTTGTCTGAGAAACAGCACCTCTTATTCACTGGAGTGGAGGGCAGCTTATCGTCCCGTGAGCTTTGGGGAAGGCTCCTATCTGCCTCCCAACTCTCCACGGGAGCATTGGGATTACAGACATGCATGGACGCATCTGACTTTACATTTGCTTCTGGAGAGGTGAACTCAGGTTCTCATACTGTGCAGCCAGCACTTTTCAAGGGATGCCATTGCCGGAACCCCATCATTTGTTTGATGAGATGGGGTTTTGTGCTATAGCACAGATTAGCCTCCACTCTCACTCCTGTGGCCTCTGTTCCCTGAGTTACAGGGTGGGAGCTCACCCCCACACCATGACCACATTTTCTAATAAAAATGCCCTATCATCTTCATGGTGAATTATAACACTGTAACCGAGTGCTAAAGTGACTCTCCAAGGGACAGAAAGCAAATCTGCAGCAACCGACCGTCTATGCTCAGTTGAGCTTCAAATCCAGTAATATTTTCATGGACAGGGCCACCAGCCTCCCGCCTTCCCTCGGGAACAAGATCCAGTTGTAATGGACACACGGCCCGCCGCACAATGGGGTTCTATGCCAAAGACATGTTACTTAAAAACTCATCAAAGGGGACTGGAGAGGTGGCTCAGGGGTTAAGCCTCTGCCTTGCAGGCGGAAGGTCCTGAGTTCGGATCCTACACCCTACGTATGGATGCCAGGCAGAAGCAGGGGTGGCCTGCGTTTCTGGTCCTGGTAGGGCGGAGCCTGTGAATCCCTGGGCAGAGTAAACAAGGAGGAGGTAGAGGCGGTCCATGATGGTTCCTGAATTCACCAGTGGTTCTACACACACACACACACACACACACACACACACACACACACACACACTCAAACATGCACAAATTGAATAAATAAAAAACCATCAAAGAAGTTACGTCAAATATGGTCATTAGCATAAGGTTAGGCTAGGTTAGGTAATTACAGACAGAGATGATCCCTAACTGGTATAATAATCCTCCTATGTCATTACTGAAGATGTTTCTAGATACTGGCAGGGGCAGCCTGTGGCTAAATCCTCTGTTCTCACAGTGGACCTCTCTCTTATCTGAAGACAGTTCACACTGACCCATGTTTTCATGAAAACCTGCGAGACCCACTAGGAAGCTCCCAGGTATCTGTGGTGAGAACATAATTCATAGCTCTGTCATCACTGCTCATATGTGGCCATCAAGAGCACAGGAGGGAGATGTGACATGACCACGAACATGCCCTATGTGTTACATGACCAACCACATGAGTTGTTCCCTGTAGGTTCGTGTGTTTGAATCTTTAGTTGTTTGGGCAAATCATGGCGCCTTCAGGAGGTGGAGCCCCGCTGGAGGAGGGCAGTCAGGGGGTGGGCCTGGAGGTTGGTCAGCCCCGCCCTGCCTGAGTGATGAGTTTGCTCTTCAGCTTGCAGCAGCTCTCAGCTTCCCTGATGGACGTAAGTTACGTTGCCTCCAGCTTCTGCCAGCCAGCCATGCCTTTCCCGCCATAATGGACTTTATCTGCCTTTTAGAAGCTTAAGCTTGCCGCGTCCCTATCCAACTAATCTGGTAGAATATGTCTCAGTTTGGAAAAGGTGGATTCAAAGTAACATGTTTTGGGATAAGGACATGGCTTTATTTTAGAGAAATAAGGAAAAATATGGGAATTGTCAGGTCTTGGTGTTTCTTCCCAGTTCAGGCCTAAAGCCTGTTCCCTGGGAAGGTCACAGTAACCCCATGGGCAAGTGCTAGGAATTTCTCGGTATGCCACAATAAAGTCCAGGGACAGGTGCTAAGCATTTTTACCTAGGTTTTGTTTGGGATAATTCAAGTTTTGCCTCTGGCAGGAAGAATTCTTCTGGGATTTAGAAGTGCCCTTTCTTAGGGTTTTTTGGAACTAGCTTCCTGCTCTCTGTTCTAGAGAAGAAGCCTGCCTTTTAAGTTTCAGTCAAATACTAAATAGAAATTTCATGTCTAGTCATTTACAATAAGTAGACTTGTTAATCAGAATGTGTGCACTGATTTTAAGGAAATTAGAGAATAACTTCTAGAATCTTAAAACATAGGTTGGGTAAGATTCCCACCTATGTGGTTCCACCTTACTTAGAAATTCCAGAAGTACAAAACTATGCTCTCAGTCCACCAGAACCTTAAAAGAAACTGTGATACCCTCTTACCCTGGCTGAAGGCCAAGGAAGAGACCATCATGCCAGAAAGTCTAGATGCCAAGACTGCCCCTGGAGATGGTATTTGCAATCCAAACTGGGAGAATCCATGTCAGAAGCAAAGAGGGCCGTGTCTTTCCTACCCCAAACAGCACTCTTATGAGAAATCACAGAGATGGACCATCTGAGTGCACTCCCACCAATGATCGCCTCTGCCCCGAAAGAGACACCCTTGGCATATGGGGCCTGACTGGACCCCAGGTTTGGAGTATGCATGGTTCACAGATGGGTCATCTAACTGATGGCAATACGCTTCTGGAATTCCTCAAAGGAAGACATAAGCAACCTTACTATTAAAGGAATAGAAGGATGCTATTATAGAAGTTATTCTTTTAATAATTATATTGCTTAAGTGTTTTTCTTCAGTGCATACCTCAGTGCTCCATCGACAGAACCAGCTATAGCTTATGGGCCTTGAGTATCCAAGTCAAGGCCCCCTTAGAGATGTAGTTTAAGCTTGGATAGTAGGGACTACATGAGCTGCATACATCTTCCCAAGTTAGAACCTGCTGCCATGCCTGGTGCCTATGTCGACCTGCCTGACTGAGAGTATCAACCTGGAGAGGACAACAGCAAAAGCTCCTGCTGGGACTTATGAGGTGTTGGGGACTCCTATAGTTAATTGTAAAATATGTTCCTTGCTAAAATCAATAGGAGATCATTCTGCCTCTGTATTTTTAAAAAAAAAACAGTTAAAATGTGGGCTCAGCCCCATAGCTATCTGGTGAAGCATTATAGATTAGATAAGTTTGGAAATACTGAGAGAATGTTTCTGTTAAGTGCCTTTGCCCTGAAGCAATGGGTTAGGTTCTTGAAAAAATGTCCACCCTGAAGGTGATTTTTGCTGACTAGAAAATTGTATGTCTGTTGTAGGTGCAACATTCTTTACCCCAAAATTTTCTGTATAAAAGTTGTCACGAAAGTTTCAATAAACGGGTTCAGGATTCACTCGGACGAGAGGGAGCCGCGTGTGTTCTGTTCTCCACCCGGTCCAGGGGAGCCCTGGTCTCGAGGCCGCGACTCTGGTCTGCGGCAACTGGCGCCCGAACAGGGACCTGAGACTGGGTTTTTCTTTCCTTTTTTCTTTTCTTTTCTCTTTCAGTTTTCAGGCGAGCACAGCATCCCCGTCAGAGTGAAGAGACTCCTTGGACGCAAGTGGAGCCGAGTGAGACGGGGAAGAAAGGATTCCGCCAGGGTAGAGGAGACCCCCTCGGACGCGAGTGGAGCCGAGTGAAGAAGGCGGGTAAGCAACATGGGTCATACTGAGTCTAAAGAGAGAAGACTCTTTATAGGTGTAACTAAGCAAATGATAAATGCACGAGGTATTCATATTTCTTCTAAGAAGTCAAGAAAGTTTTTGTGTTTTGTACAAAAATGTTGTCCTTGGTTTCCAGAGGAAGGAAGCTTGGATTTAGAAACTTGGAAAAGGATAGGAAAAGAGATAAAAAACTATTATCATGTTCATGGACCAGAAAAGGTCCCGGTTTCTGCATTTTCTCTATGTAGTTTAATGATAGATTCCTTAGGTCCTAGTCAAGAAACAGTAAGCATAGCACAGGAAGCTAAGTTAGAGGAGGAGGCTCCTCTGACTCCAAAAGAAAATAAAGATAGAAATTACGAAGGTTTAATTAAGCCTCAAGATGTCATAACAGTAAGTTTAAAGAAAGAAGCAGATGATAAGATCGATTTAGGGAAAGAGGCAGATAGTAATGTCCTGTCTACCTCTGAGGAGACTGATTTAGAGAAAGAAACAGCACCTCACCCTAGTGAGGACGATGGGGTGTTTGTAAAGGCTTCAGTGCCATTTCCCCTTGAGAGATCTAGTAAGCCTGTCACAGAGTTAAGCTTGCTTAAAGCAGAACAACAGGTTAGAGGAATAGAAAGTGAAGATCCCACATGCGAGCCAAAACTAGAAGCTACAAAAAGAGCTATAAAACAATTGGATTTTGAGAATACTTCTTTAAGATCAGTCAGAAAGCAAGAGTCTATGAGCAATTACAGGAAAGTATGTATGGATGCCTCGCCAGCCTACATGCAGGGAGTAAAAATATCAAAATGGGCCGGTGATATTAAATCAAAAAGTTTTCAGCCTTATGCCATTCCCTCTCTTCCTTTCTCGTTATGGGGAAGAGGTGTTTTATCATCAATGGAAATGGCTTTAGTAGTTCCTAATCCTGTCGAATTGGAACAAAGATTTTTAATTGGGACCACTGTTACTTATGCTCAGATACAATGGCAATCAGAGGAGCCTGTATGGATTAAACAGTGGCTTCCATCAGTAGAAAAAATACAGGCTATAGAACGATTGGTGCAAGAACAGTTAAAATTAGAACACGTAGAACCATCAAACAGAAAACATAATGTTAAGATCAAAAAGATTAGAAGCAGTGAGAAACAATTGGCTGGCTTTGGAGATTAAGTTGTAAATTTCCATCTTTCTTTTATTAAAGGAATCCCAACATTTGGTTTCAATAAAATAAAATAAAATAAAATAAAAAATAAAAATAAATAAAACTACATAAATGAATAAAAAATAAGACAAGAACATGTTCTTCTTAATATTTTTAAATTGTAAGAAAAAAACTAGAGGTTGATATAAAAACATAATATCCTAAAAGTAATAAAAAACCTTTCAAACTGCCGCCTTTACAGGCTGTGGCAGGAGGATCTCAGCTTAAAAAACTATAATATAAATATTTTGGCCTTTATAAATGCAAATGATATTTTGGGAAATGCTTACAAATTTTCAGAAAAAGAAAAAATTAGACAAATATATTCATCTATTAAATATAGAGTTTCTTAAATAGTAATTTGGTTTTTGTACTAAATCTTAAAGTTTAATCTGCTTTTCATATGTTTTATAATTAAGCTAAACTGCTCGACTTAACTAATGAGATTTTGTTTTCAAAAATAAGGTTTTTATAAATGTTCTGCTTTTGATGATGTTTTTAAAGGTGATTTCAAGGCTGTTATCAGTGAATTGTATGTTACTGGTGTGTTTGTATGTTTGTATGTCCTGTGTGTTTACATGTTGTGTGTCTTATGTTTCTGTGTGTGGCCACTTCTATTTTTTTTTTTTTTCATTTCTATTGCGCGCTAATATTAGAATTTTGGCATGCCATTTTTTTAAATACATGTATGCATACTTAAAAATAAGAACAAATAATTTTAATGACATCTAAGGCCTTAACTACTTAAATACTTTAAATAATTTACGTTTTCTTTCATAAAAGTTTATTGCTTGGTTTGGATTTTAATAGGAATACAAACAAATATTAAATTGCGTTCTTAAAGGTTTTTTCATATATTCTCAAAATAACGAACCCACTGTGATATGGATTAATCAAATTTCCTCATTCCTCTTGATTTGTTTTATAAAATTTTATCCCATCAAATCTAACAACCAGGAAAAATTGCTTATCTAAACAGAAACATACAGGTGTTCTCTTGTGACCATGTACTGCTTGTTCCTTCCATTGTTTGATAATGTGTTAAAATGTACTTAAAAATTCATGTTAACTTTTCTTTCAAAATTGCCAATTCAGACTCTTTATTTGTTTTAAAAATGAGTTCTATTATTATCTCTACCTTTAAATGACATTTGAGGGATAGTTAATGTACAAACAGCAGGGAAACATCAAGAAAATATATGTGTAGAACTTAGATGTACAAAAGGTTTAAAAGAAGGTTTATGGGATGAGAAATGTTACTTAGGAAGTTAAAGTGTGTGCAGGAGGTTTGTGAGTTGGTTACTTGGAGGAAGGTTAAAGTATGTTGTGAAGGTTTGTGGGATGTTAGATTTATAAGACTGAAAATTAGAGATGATGATTAAAGGAAGTGTTATGCTTTTTTCATGTTATAAAAGGAAAGACATTAAACCTCAGAAATTAGAAATTAAGAATTAAGCTTCATATATTCAAATGTTTTTCAATTGTCTCTGTCTTGATTAAATAGAGATTTGGTTACTCATAAAAATTTAACTCCTAAAGGGCTTAACTGCTTTAGATCTTATGGAATTGAACTATTATATTTACATTATAAGGGTCATGTACTTTAAAGACAAATTTTGGTAATGGGCCTAGATAAGAACTACAAAATCTTAAATTTCAATTTTCTCAGATATGGTCTCTATACATCTTTGATAAAAAATTGCCCCCCAAGAGGATTTTATAATATCATCCTTCAACTAGATTCAAGACTTCCTCAGATATATCTCATTTAGTTTGTTTCTCCATTCTATACAGTTTAAATTTTTTTTAAGAGGCTTTACAATAAAAGATGGATTCAATGACAGAATGAATGCCTTTGACATACACCTGTCCTAACCAGATCCAGGACTCTGCTGGAGTCGTGGGTATCTTTGTGTTTCTCCATTAGCAGGCTCCCCCTGTGGATTCCCAAGCATTTAGTATGCCCAGTAGAAAATCATGGACAATTGCCCTGACAAGATCACAGCTCTCTGCCTACAGGAAAAAGGGCGTTGATATCAATGCAGAACAACTTGAAGAGCCAGATCATGACCTGAAGGAGCAGTCACAACTAACGACCTGCAGACATCTCTTCTTGACTATTACTGTGCTGCCCTATTCTTCAACATTCTAGACTGAAGTATCAGACTTTCCTGGATGGACAGTGCTTGTACACAAAATATTTCCTTCTAGGATGGATTCTTGATCTCACTGACTTTGAGAGTCTCTTGCAAACTGGACTTTAAAAGTTAGCTGTTGCTCTTCATATGCTAAAAGGATTTTATTTTCTATTTAAAATGCATTATTGTTTTGCTTTTGGCTCCTAAACATATACAATTTCCTGTTAACTTTTGCTGACATTTATCCCACCAATTGTATTTATTGTTCATTGGCTAATTGTGTTGGTACTGAGATAGAATTTATATTTGGGACAAAATTCAGATTCATCTACTAGTATTAAGATTGGTATGGTAATTCAGGATTGGAGGTACTTAAGAGATGAGATGCATTGATTAAGCCTAAAAGATTTGTAGTTATGCTTATTTTAGGAAAATCAGTATTAATTAGTATTATTACTGCCCTTTTCTTGTCAATTGCCACCTTTGTTTCTGACGTGTTGCCATACTAACTAAGTTTATTTGTGTTAATCCATATCCTTAAAATGAGATAGATAACCCATAGGAGAAAATATGATCTCATCTATTAGGAATTTGGCATAATACAGATTTAGGACCAGATATTGGAGCTTTACAAACTAAGATATCGGACATTAGTAAAGCTCACTTACAGGTAGCTGATGTAGGACAGATGGCAGAATCTCTCTGGAATAATATATCAACATACATTAATCCTACAACTTGGTTTACTATGTTGATTCATATTGGCGTGACAATTTTTATCATAATCATTGTTATAGTCCTCTTTCCAGTCATCTTCAGGTTGATCTCCTCATCTTTCAGACAGCTCAACATAGAATTCGAGAAGCTCAAATTAAAAAATAAAAAGGAGGGAAATGCCGCGTCCCTATCCAACTAATCTGGTAGAATATGTCTCAGTTTGGAAAAGGTGGATTCAAAGTAACATGTTTTGGGATAAGGACATGGCTTTATTTTAGAGAAATAAGGAAAAATATGGGAATTGTCAGGTCTTGGTGTTTCTTCCCAGTTCAGGCCTAAAGCCTGTTCCCTGGGAAGGTCACAGTAACCCCATGGGCAAGTGCTAGGAATTTCTCGGTATGCCACAATAAAGTCCAGGGACAGGTGCTAAGCATTTTTACCTAGGTTTTGTTTGGGATAATTCAAGTTTTGCCTCTGGCAGGAAGAATTCTTCTGGGATTTAGAAGTGCCCTTTCTTAGGGTTTTTTGGAACTAGCTTCCTGCTCTCTGTTCTAGAGAAGAAGCCTGCCTTTTAAGTTTCAGTCAAATACTAAATAGAAATTTCATGTCTAGTCATTTACAATAAGTAGACTTGTTAATCAGAATGTGTGCACTGATTTTAAGGAAATTAGAGAATAACTTCTAGAATCTTAAAACATAGGTTGGGTAAGATTCCCACCTATGTGGTTCCACCTTACTTAGAAATTCCAGAAGTACAAAACTATGCTCTCAGTCCACCAGAACCTTAAAAGAAACTGTGATACCCTCTTACCCTGGCTGAAGGCCAAGGAAGAGACCATCATGCCAGAAAGTCTAGATGCCAAGACTGCCCCTGGAGATGGTATTTGCAATCCAAACTGGGAGAATCCATGTCAGAAGCAAAGAGGGCCGTGTCTTTCCTACCCCAAACAGCACTCTTATGAGAAATCACAGAGATGGACCATCTGAGTGCACTCCCACCAATGATCGCCTCTGCCCCGAAAGAGACACCCTTGGCATATGGGGCCTGACTGGACCCCAGGTTTGGAGTATGCATGGTTCACAGATGGGTCATCTAACTGATGGCAATACGCTTCTGGAATTCCTCAAAGGAAGACATAAGCAACCTTACTATTAAAGGAATAGAAGGATGCTATTATAGAAGTTATTCTTTTAATAATTATATTGCTTAAGTGTTTTTCTTCAGTGCATACCTCAGTGCTCCATCGACAGAACCAGCTATAGCTTATGGGCCTTGAGTATCCAAGTCAAGGCCCCCTTAGAGATGTAGTTTAAGCTTGGATAGTAGGGACTACATGAGCTGCATACATCTTCCCAAGTTAGAACCTGCTGCCATGCCTGGTGCCTATGTCGACCTGCCTGACTGAGAGTATCAACCTGGAGAGGACAACAGCAAAAGCTCCTGCTGGGACTTATGAGGTGTTGGGGACTCCTATAGTTAATTGTAAAATATGTTCCTTGCTAAAATCAATAGGAGATCATTCTGCCTCTGTATTTTAAAAAAAAACAGTTAAAATGTGGGCTCAGCCCCATAGCTATCTGGTGAAGCATTATAGATTAGATAAGTTTGGAAATACTGAGAGAATGTTTCTGTTAAGTGCCTTTGCCCTGAAGCAATGGGTTAGGTTCTTGAAAAAATGTCCACCCTGAAGGTGATTTTTGCTGACTAGAAAATTGTATGTCTGTTGTAGGTGCAACATTCTTTACCCCAAAATTTTCTGTATAAAAGTTGTCACGAAAGTTTCAATAAACGGGTTCAGGATTCACTCGGACGAGAGGGAGCCGCGTGTGTTCTGTTCTCCACCCGGTCCAGGGGAGCCCTGGTCTCGAGGCCGCGACTCTGGTCTGCGGCATAAGCTGAATAAATCTCCCTTGCTCCCCTTAAATTTCTTAACTTTGGGTATTATCTCACAGCAACAGAGAAAAGTAATGGATATACCTTCCCATAAAAGGTAAAAGGAAGTCAGTCCTAGATCACACACATCTTCCTTAAAAGTTGCTAGAAGGGGCTGTAGAGGTGGCTCTGGGCTTAAACTCTGCCTCACAAGCGAAAGGACCTGAGTTTGGATCCCCAAATCCCAAATGTTGGGGGATATGATGGCAGCCTGTCATTCCAGCCCTGTAGGCAGAGCCTGGGAAACCCCAGAGCAAAGCAATAAGGAGGCAGAACAATCCAGGATGATTTTTCATGTCACCCTTGGGCCTCCACAGACACACACGCTCTCTGGCGCGCACATACACACGCTGCTAGAGGAAAGTCACACATTTACAAGTGGTGCATTATTGTGTGTTGCAGGCGTGCATAGACCTTTGTGCACATGAACTTCCAAGCTCCATCCCAGCTCTGAGCGTAGGCCATCCAGGGGTCCAGGGGCTCGCAGACCTGAGACCCTTCCAGCCACATGCCTGTGAGGACACTAGGCATTCATCTCTGCCCAGTGGGTGGTGGTCTTTCCGGGTCCCTGGACAAGCTTCTATTAGGGTTCCAAATACATTTCTCCCGGCCCATCTAGAGCCTAATGTAGAGATAAAAGATACAAATCCATTGGTTTGTCATGTCTTGGAAGCGGCAACAGGACCAGATAAAGCTGAAACTCCAAGAAGAAAGCATGTTTGAGTGGAACCTCTGTTTCCTAGGAAACACAGCGTCATTGCTCTGCACCGTAAGTACTGGGCTTGGTGCCGGTCTTCAGTGATCACGGAGCTACTGCTATCTTCAAGTAAATGGATGACTTAAGTAAATGAAGATCGCTGCTGAAAAATGACTGCTTGGCACAGGAGATTCATCTCGAAGCCCAGACCATTCACCAATGCTCATCTCGGGGATCAGCTTGTCTTTTCTGAAGGCCACTGTCATAGTTAAGCACAACTTGACTCTTAAGGGTTTGAGCTCTGGGCACAGTTGTAGAGAGTTGATGGTTGAGTTAAGCCCAGAGCAAACCTGAAGGAGATTGTCTAGCTGCTGGGGAAGACCCAGCCCTTGGTGGGTGGGATTAGGCCCTGGATAAATCACAGAGAGTTGGTTGAGAGAGTTGGCATCCTTCTGTATACTTGGCCAGATATGCTGGTCTGGCAAGTAAGGATCGTCCGTCTCTCAGCCGTTACGGTGGCCAGTTCCCTCGGCCCTGGTGTTGGCGTGTGCTCTCCTGTCAAGCTGGACTATGAACTGTAACCGGACTGTTGTAAGATAATAAACTCCTTGTTCCCTTAAGCTGTGCGATGGTCATTTATCAGCAACCATGCAGGCGGACTGCAACAGCCACCATCTCTTCCAGACAAGCCAGGGTACTTGTTCCTGTCAGTACCGTCTGTTTGTCTCACTTCAGTCATTCCCAGAAGCAGCCAGCCTTGGCTCTTGTCACTCATGAAATCCAAAGTGTGGGAACCACTGCCCTTCCTGAGGGAAGGGGGTCAGCACAGAAACCTCTCTCTGCCCTTCAGGCCACGGTGGAAACTCTGAAGAGTGGCTTAGAGCACGTCTCTGAGCCCCACCCGGAGGAGGCTCTGCCAGGGCGGGGCTGAGATTCTGTCTTTAAGGAGTTCCCGGTGCTGGTCAGACACCATTACCCTTTGGTAACCACCATTCTAGATGGTTCTTTACAAAGTACCTGGTAAGAATAAACTCCAGTGGTCCACAGCAGCAATTAGCTCATCGAATAAACTTTACTGTCTGTCCTATTTCTCTGACCTCACACTTTCCCTTTCTCTCACTGTGGGATGCAGTTAACATCCCCCACAGGAGGCCCAGGGCAGCCAGATCTGCCGTCCGCTTTCAAGAGAAACGAAGCCAATGTTACTCTCAGCGGATTCTCCAGCGGCTGGTTCCACGTTGCTTTCTTAAAACTTTTCTTTTCCATAGTAATATATATATATTATATATGCATATATATATATGCACGTGTGTGTGGTGGAGGTGTATGCACGCTGACACATGTATGATATCTGGAATCATCCTCCATTGCTCTTCTACCGTATTCTTTTGAGGCTAGGTCTCTGTTCACGTGCTTGCGGATAGGCCTAACCATTTTTTCTCAGGGGATTCCCGGGCTCCGCCTTGCAGGGCTAGAACCACAAGTGGGCTCTCAAGCGATCTGGGGATCTGAACTCTGTTCCCTTTGCTTGGGCGGCACCTGCTTTAGCCACTGAGCACCTCCCAGCCCCGCTCCCTGTCTCCTGTGGACTCTGTTCCCCCACTGCAGCCTAAAACTGCTCCTAAGGAACAAACAGGGTGCTGGGCCTCCCTGCCTAAACCACCGCTTAGTCCCCTCGATCCCGCCCGGGCCCCCGTGATGCTTTGCGTCCGCTTGTGACACGGGCGCTTGGCCTCAGGTTTCATCTCTTGGCTTGTTCCTCCTGCAGAGGTTGTCTCAGACCACAATATCCGTCTGTTTCCTAGTCCCCGAGACAGCTCTGCTTCTGTTCTTCACACTTCTGTGTGGCTGCTTTGACACATTCTCTTTGTCATTATTTACAATGCAGCTGAAAGCTCACCTCACTCCGGGGCCCCTCGGAGCCCCTCATTATCCCATCACAACTTTACTCGCACAGACTGGGTAGTGCTTGGCTAATTGGCCATCGCCCCCATCAGGCTCTGCTCCCCTAAGAACAGGAGACCCCCGGTGTCTCTAGCGAGTCCCACCGAGCTGGTGCACAGGTAACAGCACACAGGTAACCTACGTGCTGACAAACAGATGAGAAAGTGTTAGAGCCTCCATTTTACAGAATGGGGGGGGTGCGAGTGCCGGGTAATTACTCAGATCTGGAAGAACTGGAAGCGCAAGGTCTTTGAGTGGCTTCTTTGAAGTCTGACAGGAAGATTCTGGCAAAGAACATACAAAATTCAGCATGGAAGGTACAGAACCTGTGAGAGTGTAGCCATTAGGCCACATTCAATGAGGAGAAAAATGAACTATTCTGTGTTGCTTATTAATTTTTATTTTATTTGCAAAATACCTTCATTAGAATATGCCGGGGCAAGCATGCTTGTCAAGGTCGTTGGTCTTCCAATAAAAAAGGAATTTTCCAGCAAGGGCGAGACATAGTCGCAGAGGCAAGGGGGGGAGTGTCGCCAGCCATCAGGATGTACCCCTCCTCTGATTGTCAGCAGCTCACCCGGCTTCCCCAAAGACTAACAAACACCCCAAACCATCAGGGTCTGGCCGCGGAGGCCATATAGATAGACAGGGTCTGCAACAACAAAGTGGTGCTTTGAGGGGACCTGGGGCTAAGGAGGCCTGGGTTGGATCTGATAATGGGGTGTCTTTGTTGCAAGTTTATCATAGGATTGGCATGTCCACATCATGGTCCACTGCTTCCCGTTCGGAAAGCCCATGGCTTTGGAGCCACACGTTCCTGAAGCGTGGACGTCGTCCCTGGCTCTGACGGGCCCAGCTGGGTGTTCTCAAAGGTCAAGCAGGCAGGAGTCCTGACGTTGGGGGGAGTAGGGGGATCGACGAATGTTTGCTGTTCTCCCTGGACGGCATTCCTGGGAGTGGGAACGGGTTGGCGTCTGGATGAAATGTGACTTAGGACGTCGGAAGGTCCACTTCTGTGGGCTTCTATGGCGGCGAGGACGGCCTGGCCGCAGCTCCGCCCCTGCTGGCACCTCCCTCCCGTCTCCTGCACGGGGCACGCGGGTCTTCCCACTGTGCACCGCACACACGGCCTCCAGCCGGACTCAGACCGAGATCTGGCCCCCTGCTCCCTCTGCCTGGACGCTGCTTCCTCTAGTCGCACACGATCACTTGGGTCGCGTCTCTGTGCTCGAAAATCCTGGCACGAAAGACTCTCCTGTCCATTCCTTGCGCATTCCCCTCCTCAGTGCACCCAGCACGCGGCTGCAGCCTGTCTGGCTTGCAGATCTGGCCCCCGCCAACACCTCTTTAGAACCTGCACTCCCGGACAGGGCCGGGGCGTGGTCACGCTGGCACCCCAGCATCCATCACAAAACATTTGGTGACTGCTTCCCACACGAATGAAATGACGGTGTGCCTTGTGGCTGCTTCACTTCCTTTTCTTTGCGGCGTGGGTAGGCTTGGATGTGTAGAGGTGTGTGGGTGTGTGTAGGTGTGTCTGGGTGTAGAGGAGGGCACTGTGTGTGCCTGTGGTAGCCCAAGAGTGACATCAGGAGTCATCCTGGATGGCTCTGCCTCCTTCTTGCTCTGCCTGAGGTTTCCCAGGCTCCGCCTGCCAGGGCCAGAAGTGCAGGCGGCCGCCATTTCCACCATTTTTACACAGGATCTGGGGCCCAAACTCAGCTCCTTTTCTTCCCAGTCCCCTGGTTTCTATTTTTTATGTTTTCTTGTGAAGGGAGAGTCATTTCGCAGACGCTCACACAGGATGTTTGCTTCTCCGCATGCGGCTCTTGCCACTGAAATCAGACATGACAGCGCCTACGGCGCATGCGGTGTGAAGAGACACACACGGCCTCTCCAGAGCCACAGGCAGGGCGCGGTGCCAGAAGCTTCCGTCCTTGGCACAGAGTAAAAATAGGGCAGGGACAGGTGCGCTTTGTCACCAAGCGCAGCATTTCCCTGCAATGGCTTAATTAATGCCTGGGCCGCCCCCTGGGATGGCACTGAGAAGTCATTGGGAGGCTATTTTAAGCCATAGGACATAAACATTGAGCTAATGGAGTTTATTTTTCTGTTTCTTTCTCATCTTTTTTAAAATTATATTTTATTTATGTGTATGTGTTTATGCATGTATGTAGGTGCATATGTAAGAAGGCTCTTGCATGGATGTTTCTGTAGATGCCCAAGGGTGACCTCAGGAATCATCCTGGATGGCTCTATCTCCTTATCGCTCTGCTCTGGGGTTTCCCAGGGTCTGCCTGCCAGGGGTGGAATTACAGACCACCTCCACATCCACTCGACATTTTAACATGGGAGCCGGGGATCTGAACTCAGGTCCTTTAGCTTGTGAGGCAAAGGCCTTAACCCTGAGCCATCTCCCCAGCCCCTTCCTCTGTTCTCTTATGGTGACTGCTAATCGTATTGATATTAAGGTTGTAACTCTTCCCCTCATCTAAGTCTAGGAAAAGATGTGGAGCTTTACAAAGCCTTCCGACCTAAGACTGGCAAGGGGTGATGGAGGCCTGGGCCTCGGTGGGCCACGCCTCATGGTCACCGACTGTGAGCCTCAGTGTACGTTCTCGGGGAGCCCCCTATCTCTGATACACAATGGATCTCAACCACTATAACTTCATCTTCAAGCGCATGTTATTCTGGGACCTTTTAACAACCAGAGCCACAGTCTTGGCTCTGCAGTTACCCTGTAGATGCTCTAGGGACGTGTCATGACCGCAGACATATTCTAGGACTCAAGTGCAGAGCAGCAAGAGATGCGGAGGAGAGCCGGAAGTCCGGCAGCCACTCAGTACTGCCTCCTGAACACTCCAATGACACTCCTCAGGGTCCTTGAATTAGGAAGCCCTTCATAGATAGGACCCCATTTCATGATTAGGAAAACGGATTAAAGGAACTAGCAAGGAATCTACGCAGGGTCGCATCATGGTTTGAATGTGGGTCGCCTCCTGCGGGCTCGTGTGACTGAGTCCTTAGATGATGCTAATGTTGGGGGGAGTCCTGACAGCTTTAGGAGGTGGAGCCCTGCTGGGGGAAGGCAGATCACAGGGGGCGGGTCTGGAGGATTGTTAGTCAGCACCCCGCCTCCTGTCAGTTTGCCCTGGCTCTGTGCCTCCGTCATGGCCGCAGAGACCTGTGCCGCCTCCAGCTTCCGCGGCCATCATTCCTCTTTCTCTATGATGGACTAAATCTCCCCGAACCATAAGCCAAATACACCCCCCTTGCTTCCTTCCTGCTGAGAGTGAGTGTCATCTCACAGCAGAGGGAGTAACTGCGACAGTCACACAAGTGTAAAGTCACAGCAGAGATGAAGGAAGGGAAGGAGGGGGGAAGGAGGAAGAGAGGAAAGAGGGAGGAAGGAAGAAGAGAGGAAGATGGGAAGGAAGGGAGGGACAGAAGAAGGAAGGGAAGGAGGATGAGAAGGAGGGAGGAAGAGAGGAAGAGAAGAGAGAGACAAGGAAAAGAGGAAGGGAGGAGGGAGTAGAAGGAAGGAATAAAGAAAAAAGGACGGAAAGGAAGTCGGACAACGGACAGACAGGAGGAAAAAGGAGAGAAAGGAAGGAAGGAAAGGAGGGAAAGAAAGGAAGGAGAAAGGAAAGAAAAGGAAGGGAAGGGAAGGAAGAGAAGGAAGTGAAAGAAAGGAGGAAGGGAAAGGGAGGAGAGAAGGGAAAGGAGAGAGGAAGGGAGGGGAGGGTGAGGGAGGGGAAAGAAGGAAAAGGGGGGCAGGAGGCGTCAAGGGCAGAGGGAAGGAGGGCCAATGTAGGGCGCACAGGAGACGAGAAGCAGGGAGGAAGAGGGACGGGCGCAAGGGACAGCAACGGAAAAGTAAGAGAGAAATGGGAAAAAAAAGTAGGAAACGAAAAGGGGACAAGAATAGGTATATATCATAGAAACGAATTACAAAAAGCAATAAACTATGCTATATGAGATAAAGGCATCATTAAACGCACATGACAATAAAACGCTCAAAAGATGGTTCGCAGTAACTCAAAGCAAAGTCTAAACCGGGGAAGAAGGGAGACAGAGGGCGACCTTTGCTATTGAACCTGTGACGCCTTCACACAGCATTACCAATCTAGATAACCAATCAACCGCTGGTAACCATTGACAACACTCGATGATACAACACGGGAAAAAACACTAACGACCCGACGAGCACAAGGACCGAGAGGGCCACCAATCACGACTATCAGACACCAAAAAGAAAAGAACACCAAGAGCAAAGAACAAGGATAACAAAATGACAACCGACGTCCGACCACCAAGTTGGCTGTCCACATCCAACTACCTCCCTCCCCCTCCCCCCTCCCCTCCCCCTCCCCCTCCCCCTCCCCCTCCCCCTCCCCCTCCCCCTCCCCTCCCCCCCCCCCCCCCTCCTCCAGGACACAGATGGGCCCTGTCAGTCCGACATGCAGCAGGTGCTGCACCGTAAACTCACTGCGTGGGGCCTACACGTGACCCAGCTAGTCAACATCTCACTTCAGCAGAGGAAGGGCTCACAAGCCCCCTCTCTGCCCCGCACTGAGAGCCCACTGACAGTAATGCTGGCTAGGGGATGGGACTCCATTTTCTCTAGCTGCCTGTGCCCCCGCAATAACCCCCACCGGCTCCTTCAGGGAACCCCATTTAAGCCCAGCAGGTCTCATATCCACAACAGATAAACATGGGTGTCAGGGAGAAACTCCCTGAGGGATTGAGGGGACAAGAGCGGGTGAGACAGGGAACCATGGAGCGAAATTGACTAGAGTTCAGTGTCTGTAATGAGAAGCTGTCAAGGAGTGAAGATTTAATTTAACCACGTGACTGAATAAAAGCAGACACTTGTTCGTGCGACAGGTGGACAGGTCAGCTCTGATGCGGCCCATCCTCTTTGTCTCCTGCAGAGCTGTGCGGCCTCGGGAGAGAGGCCTGGAGCCTCCTTCCACCCTGTGCTCACTCGCTGCACGTTGCAGCCGGGGACGCTCCAGAAAACCTGTGGCTCAGCCAACACAGCAGCTCGCTTGCGGTACTCTGGTCACCTCTCACGATTCCTCCTTTATGGACGAGGAAGCTGAGGCTCAGAGAAGCCCCCGAGTCCCCCCTGGTGCGCCAACGCAAGCCTGAAGCTTCAGCCTTCGTTCCCACTGTAGGTCAGATGTACTCTCTGTGTCACGGGAAGTGAGTGTAAGTGCACATGCACGTGGGGGCTCACGTGGAGGTCAGAGGTCAGCCTCAGGTGTGGTCCCTTTGATGCTATCCACCTTTTTTATTCTTTTTTTTTTTTTGACACAGGACCCCTTACTGGCCTAGAACAACTAAGTAGGCTGATTGGCTGAGAGGTCATCTGTCCCCGCAGCCTCTCACCTTCTTAGAGGTCACCTGTCCCCGCGGCCTCTCAGCTTCTTAGCGGTCACCTGTCCCCGCGGCCTCTCAGCTTCTTAGAGGTCACCTGTCCCCGCCTCTCCAGATCTGGGGACTATTACGGGGTCTCATCCCAGGTACAGTGGTCTTGCCTGGGCTTTTCAAACAGCCTCTCAGCTTCTCCCCCTGCCTTCTAGCTTGGCCCTGCCTTAAAGGCACCTCCTGTGGGTCTAATGTTTAGCAGATCAATGACACAGGAGAAATAATAATAGTAATTTTCCCTAGAAATGGGAGCTGGATCCTTTTGCGAAGGGATCACGTGAGGGTCCCGTGCCTGGCCTGGCTTGTGGCCTCTCGTCCCCTGGAGGGGCTACGCTGTGGTTCCGATGGGTGCTGCCCAAGCCACTTAGTCTCCACCAACATCTCTAGTCACGGGACCTGCTTGGGACAGGCTCCCCTCCCCTGGCCTCTCTCACCCATGTAACGAGCCCCTGAAAATTCCACAGAAGCTGATTCTGAACAGTTGCCCGGAACCGATGGTCAGACCCTGACCAGCTCCACTGAGCGGGTCCGCTTCGTGTGGCCTCAGGCTTGGCCAGCCCAGCTGCTGTGACCTCCAGCCGGGTGGCCCAGCTGCCTGCTCTGCGCCGCTCACTCCTGACTGCATCCTGCAGGGCGGAGCACGGCAAAGACAGCTGAGGTGCTGTTCCGCCTCCACAAACGGTGGGAACGCTCCATCCTGCCTCGGAGAATTGGGGAGCAGAGACTGGGGTCGGGGGGAGCTTGTTTTTATTTAACTTCAAAAACATAGGAGAGAAGAGAAAGAAGCGTCCCAGTTGAAAGCATGGGTGAAAGGAGAAGTCACGGTGGGACGCTTCCGTTGCTTGTGAATGCTGACCTGCTCTCTTCATTACTTACGCTCCAGGTTTTTTTTCCTATAAATGAATGTTTCTGCACCTGACTTCTAGATCTACGTCATTTTCTTTAGTGGGCGAATAGCAAGAAACGCAGTCTCAGCCAGGACAGAAGGAGAGGGGCCGAGGGACAGGCGTTAGGGACCGAGGACAGACAAGGGACCGTCTGTTCCAGGCAGCCTGCTGTGGTTGGTTCCGAAAGTAACAGGAAATGATCTTCCTCCTCACAGAGCAGGGAGACCCCAGCATTTACAGATTCTGAGGTGCAGATGACCAGTAGTTCTTCTCCACATGCAGACATGTTGGCTTGGGAGAACCACTAACTTATATCGTACCCTCCCGTTGCTTAATTCACAGCTGCGGTCTGAACTGCATCGAGAAGTTGACGTCCACAGCCAAGAGTTGAAACAGGATCAGCACGTTTATGTTTTCCGTAGATTGGACTCTCCTGCTTTAACTGTTGTCCATCAATACTATTGCACTGTGGTTCATTCTGAGCATTTCAAACACACCCCCAAGTCATGGTAGATTGAACATGGCTAACACACAGAAGCGAGGAGCAAAGGCAAAAACAATTGTCAAACTGCTGCTATTTGACAGCTCTTTAGAAAACTTGAGGTGTACCACATTAGTGAATGTTATTTTTAAATCCCATTTACCCAAATTCAGAGAAATCTTGCACATAGCACTGTGAAAAATAAGCACATAAAGTTCAAGACAAACACATCTTGGTCCTCAAAACCCACTGGGTTGTGTGGAAGACCAAACTCATGAGTGGATTCCACAGCTCCTGCCTGGTTATTTACACATGTCATGGCTGATCATTATTGAAAATATCCGACTTTAGATAAATAAAACTTTGGCTTAGGGGACTTGGTTTCTATAGCTGTATGTTTTTTCTTTAAAGTGGAGAAGACTGAATTTTTGTTTCTGGTCCTCCCACGGTATTTCGAGCTTCACACCCTGTGGTCCCTGCTGCACCCGCCTGTGGCCTCTGCGTGGCCCCACAGCCGCCGTCTCCACTCACCTCTGACGATCAGCTGGCTCTGGTGCTCCACGGCGGCCGCCTCGTTGCGAGCGATGCACGTGTAGTTCCCGTTGTGCATGAGGGACAGGTTGGAGATCCTCAGGGAGCTGGTGAAGTCGATGTTGTCGATGGTCACCCCGAGGCTCGCCGGGATCGGCCGGCCGTCCTTCTGCCAGGTGATGGTGATGGGCAAGTCCCCTGAGACCACCACGCACGGGATGAAGACCCGCTGCCCGATGGAGAATCTTGGAAACTCAAAAGGTTGGATGAAAGGTGGCACTGGGAGGAAAGAACCAGAAAAGATGAGCGTTACGGTGCTCATGCTCCTGACGAACCCACATCCAAGCAGCTGAAGGAGGAATCCAGGGCTCGACTCTCTCTAGCGACTGTCAGTTACGGCTCCTCGTCCAGCTGGGCAGGAGAGCCCACACCAACGCCAGGGACCGAGGGAACTGGCCGCACCATATCCAAGGACTGCTGAGAGAGGGACAATCCCTACTTGCCCAAACAGCGCGTCTGGCCAAGGATACAGAAGGATGCCGACTTCCTTAACCAGGTCCTTCCATCCTGTGCACCTGACCAGGGGCCGGTCCCACCCGCCACAGGCTGGGCCTCCCGGTCAGTCCGACAATCTCCTGCAGGCTTGTCCTCAGAGCCTTCAACGGTCAAGCGGATACCTGTGGCAAACTATGACCACAAGCAAAGTCAGTTGGTAAGGACCTGGATCCGTTTCAACATACTCTTACCCCTTGGCCCATAGCCCTGAAATCCTAATGCGCTGAGCTACTCTGAAGCCTATGTATGACTCCAGAAGGACGGAAAGACTGGTGTCACCCCGGTTTCCCTGTCACCCCAAATGAGGTCTTTAGTAAATAAGGATCAATTGATCTAAATAGTCAACACATGTTTCTGGAATTGAAAGATCTAAGGGATGTTAGGTTAGCTTCAGCCTGCTGAGCTTTTACACATGATGTGCACAGTAGAAGCCTTCTTTTCTGTCTTGCTACTAACAGCATTGGAATTCTGTTCCCACGCCCACCCAGATTGTGCCTGGCTAATGGGGCACACATATTCTAGTTTTTACTGCTAATGGCTTTTGCCTGTAGAAACCCTGAATGAGAAGTGCGTTGGTTAAGCAACGGGTTTCTCATGCCACTTAATTGCATGCGTTCTGTGTGTATGACTTTAATTTAGAAATCGGTCCACAGGAGCAGTCTGAGCTGTGCAAATGTGTTGCTCATGAACGCTAAGTTGTGTGCCTGTGCATTGCAGCCCAGACACAGCTAAACTTAGTCTAGAAAGTTCTTTCTTACTTCATTCCTCTGATTGACTGCTGCTTGCCCTTTCTGTCTCACGCCCGGCGACTCCCCGATGCCCCGAATCTGCATCATGAGCTAGCTAGAGTCAGAGAAAACAATCCTGATGCCTCTCTCTGGGCTCTTATTGGCATCCATGCGGATGGAGCAGCTGAGCCAATGAGATGTGACTGCGAGTCAAGGAACAAGCTGGCCATCGTGTAAGGGCACAAGTTTTCTGGCTGACAGAAGCTTCTAGACTGTTGGCTTCAGCAACAGCTTGCTGTACATGTTTTTGTTGTGCTGTGTTGCACCTATTTTTTTTTTAAGAGAAACTGACTTTATATGGGCTTTAGACATAACTAGGAATACCAACAAGAGTTCTGAAGCAGCCATAGCTACTACAGACCAGATACTTCCTGGTGATTCTAGAGAAGGCTATTCTGTGGTAAGGGACACTCAGCATCCGCCAGGAACTGAAGAAAGACAGCTACAGAGGGGCGAATCAAAATCTAGTTCACAGTCACACATATGACAATGAAGAACACTGTTGTTCCGTAAGTAAAAGCAACACTCTTAAAAATGAGAGGTGTGTGTGCATGTGTGTGTGTGTGAGAGAGTGTGTGAGAGAGAGAGAGAGAGAGAGAGAGAGAGAGAGAGAGAGAGTTCGTGTATATGTGCATTCAGTGCATTGGAAATCAAGGCTGGGGAGTAAGTTCATTTGGTAAAGTGTTTGTCACAGAAGCATTAGGCCTAAGTTTGATCCCCAGAATCTATGTCAAAAGGTGGGTGTGGGGCTGGAGAAATGGCTCAGGGGTTAAGTCTCTGCTTCACAAGCAGAGAGTCCTGAATTTGGATCCCGGATCCCACATAAAATCTCCAAGCAGAAATGGCGGTGGCCTGTACGTGTTTTGGCCCTAGAAGGCAGAGCCTGGGAAACTGCAGAGAAAAGCAAAGAGGAGGTGGAACAATCCAGGATGATTCCAAAGGCCACCCTTGGGACTCTGCAGGCAAGCACAGTGCCCTCTGATGCACACACACGCGTGCACACACACACACACGTGCACACACACGTGCGCACACACACGTGCACTGATGTCGGTGAGCTGCACCCCTATTGCTCAGAGCGCTTCCTCTCTCTGAGCCTCTTCTTTAAACAACCACAACAATGTCAGTTTTCAGATCTTGGTCCAAAACAAGGTGATGTGACTTGCAGCATGGTGGGGCTCAGGGAGGGTCCTGGATGCTGAGCCAACGGGAGGGGGGAGCCAGAGCAGACCATGAACTCAGCGTAGACCTGGCACTCAGAAGCACTCTCTCCATGAGCACCCCTCCCCCGCCCCAGGCAGCTTTTCTGTAACTACAGAAAAATCATGGATCACAATTAAGACTGAACTGGAAGTCGTGGTTCATGTATTAAAAAGGAAAGAAGTATTTTGAAATTTCAAACGTATTTGTAAAAATCCAAATAGATCCCATCTAGTTAATGCAAAAAAAAAAAAAAAAAAGTCGCGATGAACAAAGGTGTGAGAGGGAGCAGTTCTCTCCCCAGAATGCCATGGGGCAAGTCTGTCAGACCTGCTTCCCTCCCCGTGTCTGCTCAGAGCCAAAATTGCTTCTAAGGCGATTAAACAGCCCTCTTTATTTGCCAGTCGCCCACCTTCTCTCTGGCCTGCTCCCGCACCTCCTGCTTTGGCTGCGAGTCGTGCCTTTGCTATATGCAACGCTCAACACCTAGAAGGGCCCAAGCCAGGTTTGCATTCATGAGTCAGGAAATGGACACAAAACCTTAATCATGTGGTCCAACCCTCTTCCTGATGTGACGGGACCCTGAACCACCCACTCACGACATCCTCATTCCTTATCTGGTTCACTACAGCCCCCCAAATAAGTTTCCTGGGTCCTGTTGACAGTGAAAGCCTGTGCCACCACAGGAGGGGAAACCCTGCACGTGCTGTGTCTGCCATGACCTTTCTTTGGAACTGTGTAAATACCTGCTAAATGTCACACATCCCCAGGGCCATGGGGTTATAAAGATGTGTGGGATCTTCCTCAAGAAAACCGGGTGTCACCCAAAATTATCATATGTCAACTAAGACCCTTATTCTTGCTAAACCAGATCCATTTCTGGACTCTGCTCTTCAACAACCAATAGATTATTTTTAAAGCAGGTTGACCCATGGAGACAAGACGGGGGAGTGAGAGTCTGCCTTTAGGACCCAGCAGCACCGTCTCAGCGCCAGTGAGTGGTGTGTGGGTGTGCGGGTGTAGTGTGGGAGTGTGTGGGAGTGTGGATGTATGCTCGTGTGCACACGGTGTGTGGTGTGTAGGTGTGTGCACATGTGCATGGGGCGTGTGGGTGTGCACACGTGTGTGCATGTGTGTTGCATACGTGCGTGTGCATATATGTGCTGTATACATGTGTTGCGCGTGTGTGTGTGCATGTGTGTGTGCCTAGGAAAGCCAGAGGTCATCACGTATTCTTCCTCCCTTGCTCTCCACCTTGACTGCCATCGAATCTGAAGCTCACCAGCCAGCTAGCCTGGCGTCCCTGTGTCCTTGGTGCTGGGCTAACAGGTGCGTGCTGCCGTTCCTGGCTTTCTACGGGCTCTAGGGTCCCAGCTCAGGCCCTCAGGTCTGCGCAGCAAGGACATTGCCAAACGAGCTCGTCTCTCTTCTATTATAGCCCCTCGTCTCCTTTTTGTAGAACCGCGTCTGCTAGAACCACATCTTCCCCATGGCCCCATCTCATTCTGCACGCTATGGGTGGGCAAGCCCCACGGCCAGGCTCCGATTTCAATCCCAGCGACGTCACCTCAGATGCCACGTCCTCTGAGACCTGCCCACGCACCGAGCCTGGAGCCCCTCATGCCTGTGAGCTGTGACCCCGTGAGGTGGAGGGGACGGTGTCGGCGCGCTGGGCTCAAGGCGCGCTGGGCTCAAGGTGCGCTGGGCTCAAGGCGCGCTGGGCTCAAGGCGCGCTGGGCTCAAGGCCGGGCATCGTCCCGGTCTGTTCTCACCACAGAGCACCACGGGAGAGTGCGGTTCTGCGCTCTGTGCGTGGCACGTGGAATCTCCCCTCACTCCAGGAACCCACGTTCCAGAAGCTACCGTGGCGTCCCTTTTACCACCTGACTGAGCCTAGGGCCTGACACGGAGTGGACCAGGGACAGGAGACACATGAGTTTCATCTCCTTCCGTTCCCACATCCATTCCATTTAACCGCAGGATGGTTTCTGAAAACACCCTCAGAGGTAATGGCGACGGAGATTTGGACTCTGAGTGACCTCCGAGCCCATCAGGAATGACTTAGGGGAGCGAACAAGGCAGCCGGCAGCCAGGTGCAGCCAGGGCTCTGGATCACGCGTGTTCCCAAAGCCCGGGCCAGCCTCCGGCCTCTCACTTTGAGCCGCTCTTGGGCTTCAGCAAGAAGTGATGGTAACCGACACTGAAATGCTGACCTAGAAATAACCGAGGCTGGACAGAGGCAGCAGGACATGTCGAGATGTGCCTGCTGGCAGGAAGGACCGAGAGGGCTGGGGAATCCGGGGGGGGGCAAACAGAGGAATGGAAGAATGTGGGGGAAGGACGGGGAGAGGCGAAGGGAGTGAAGGGAAGGACAGAGGGAGGCGGGCGGGGGTCAAGGGGGACGAATAGAGAGAGGTGAGGGGATGGGGGAGGACTGAGAGGTGGGGGATGAGGGGGAGGGACGAGACACTGTCCCCAGGGCATGGTGACTATCTTCAGGGTCTGACTGTGAGAATTTCCTTGGCAACTGTGTGTTGGACACTCGTGACAGCCCACGTCACACAGATCAGAATGTTAAAATCTCTTTTCTCTCAGACATAGACGGGAACTAAACATGTGCATATCTGCAGCTCAATTAAGGGGGATTTTGAATGTCATTAAAGAAATTAACATTGTTAATCTTATAAAAATATTTGTGTGTGCATGTATGTGTGTGTGCGTGTGCAAATCTGTGTGTGTGAGTGCAGGCACACATATGTCATGGTGTGTGTGGATGTAGGAGGATAACTTGGCACTGCCCTCGCCTTTCAGCGTGCTTGAGACGGGTCTGTCACTGGCTCTCCTCTCCTGAGGGCACCACGCTGACCGTCCCACAAGCCTCCAGGACTCTCCTGCATCCACCTCCCAATGCCCCACTGGAATGCTAGGATGCTCGTGTTGTTACATCAGGCTTCTTATGGACTCTGGATCTGAACTCAGGTTCTCACATTTGTGCAGTGACCTGTGCTTAAAGCACTGAGCCAGTAGGCCTCTCTCGAGGCCGGAGTCATGAAAATACAATATGACTTCTTACTAGGCCTGTTGACCACATTCTAAATTCAAGAGAAACATTTTCTCCCACGGACAGAAAGACGGAGTTGAACCAAACCATCTGCCGCTCAGAAAGCTCCGGGTCACTGGACCGTGCATGAGTTTGAGAAATGTTTATGATTACAAGGCAAAGAGAGCCAGTCGGGTGGCTCAGGGGTGAGGACGAGGAGGGGGTGAGGAGGGGAGGAGGAGGGAGGAGAGGAGGAAAGAGGAGGAGCAAGGAGGAGGAAGATGGAGGAGGAAGAGTTGGAGGAGGAGGAAGGAGGAGGGGGGGGAGGAGGAGGAGAGAGGATTAGTCTTCTTATCAGTCTAGTAATTTATTATTAGTAGGGGATGAGGATGAGGAGGTGAGTATTATGAGTGAGTTTGATGATGTCTTAGATACGGTCTTCTTCTTGAGTCTTGTCTTCTTCCGCTTCTTAGCCAGTAGGCTGCAGTGAGGGCGGCGATCTTTTCTTCTTCCGGCTTCTACTTGGCGTCTTCTCTCTTCTTTCTTCTCTTCTTCTTTCGCGGATCTTCGTAATTGCATTAATTATTAATTTGCGTCATCGTGCGTCGTTTCTTAGTCTGTTCTTCTTTCTATCATCCCTTATCTTCCTTTCTTCTTGATTCTTTTCTTTTGCTTCCTTCGGTCCTTTGAGGGCTTTCTTCGTCTTTTTCTTCTTCTTCCTCTTCCTCTCGTCTTCCGCGCTTTTCCTTCTTCGTCCTCTTCTTTCTCATTACTGTCTTCCTTTCTTCTTCCTCTTGTTTCTTCTTCTCCTCCTTTTCTTCGCCTGTCTCCGCTCTTCTTCTTCGTTCCTTCTTCCTTTTTCTTGTTTTCTGCCTTACTTCTTCTTTGATTACCTCTTACTTTTCCGTTCTTCTTCTATCCTCGTCCTACTTCTGTCTTTTTTTTTCTTCTTCCTCTTTCTTCTCCCCTCCGTTCTGTCTGTCCTTGTCCTTTTCGCTTCTTCTTTGTCTTATTCTTCCCTTCCTATCTTCTTTCTCTTCTTATTTTTCTTCTGTCTTCTGCCTCTATCTCTCTTCTTCTTCTTGATTATTTTTTTCTCGTTCCGTTCTTTTCTTCTTCCTTCCCATTTTCTTGTTCCCCGCCCTTTCCCCCTTCTTTTCCTCCTCTCCCCCCCCCTTTTCTCCTTTCTCCTTCCTTTTTCTTTGCCTCTGACCTCCACGGGTCTGCTCTCCTCTCTTAAAGAGCCTGTTTTGACGAAGAAGGTGTTCTTTCATCAAACAAGGCGCGAGAGTTACAGTGGGAGCCAGCATCGCGCCTGCAATCACAGAGCAGTGGGTGCCTGGGCCCCATCCCTGCAGTCACAGCACTTGGGAGGGGGCAGGAGCTCGAGCGCTCTATGTAACACGTCCATGGACGACACGGGGCCTCGCCTAAAACACCGAAGCAAGACCAACAAACACCCCGAGAGCAGTGACAAGAGACAGTCAACTGAGTGCACACGTGCGTGTTACGCACGGTGTGTGCCTGATCACACTTGATCTGGTCACCAATGAGCCCTGGCGTGACTCATATTGAACGAACAGAAGCGCCGGCATGCTTTGCGGCTCTGACGTTGGCTCTCGTGCGTCCATCTTTGGCTATGGGATGGGTGGTCTTTTCTGGGTTTGATTCTTTTTTTTTAACTTTTTTTATTATTATTATTTCTGCTCATACAAACTTAACAGGTACACTGGTCCCCTCCCTCCCTTCATCCCCCCCCCGACTCCCCTGCTCCCCTTCCCCTCGCCCCTCCCTTCCCATCCCCCAGTGTCTCCCCCCTCCAATCCCTGGAGCATCCTTTAATGTACATGCCAAACTCTCCTCTGGGCCCTCCTCTCCGATGAGGTGCGAGGACCCAGGGGCATTTCCCAGAACCCTTTTCTGTGTTCTCCTTAAGCTTAGGAACACTACTGTGACTGTCAGCCCTAGCCTCCGAGGATCCCCCATGCTGCTCCCGACAGCTACACCAGGGTCCACCCCCCCAACAGTAGCCAGCTCCCCTTTCACGACGTCCTTGCCGGCCCTTGCTATCTTCTGACTTTTCCAACAGCCTCTCCATCACCCGAATCCCAGGGCCGACGTGCCGGGCCAGCACCAGGAGGGTGGTGGCCTAGGGCCTTGGCAAGTTTGCTCTTCCGTCGCCCAAGCCTTCCCTCTGCATGCACAGTGCTGGCGAAATGTACTTCACATACTACATTGGAACGTCTCACAGTAATGGCATTATTTTACCTTCTGACGCAGTTTCTTAATGCATGCTGGGAGCACGTGTCTTCCCTTCACACGTTATCACCCATGTTTTTCTCAGTAAAAGTCCTAACATGTCCTAACATGCCCAATGTAGCGATCCTTGTTTTGCAGCTATTTGAATGAAATTATACAACGTGTATATGTACATTGATCACAGGGCAAGGATTTAAAAAAATCCATCAGCTGGACCATGTCTGAAAGCTTCCTGCTTTCCCTCCGGAAAGTACAATGCAAACTGCCAGAGGAGAAAAGCAATCAACAGTCTCATCAATTCATAAAATCTAGGATAAAAACCCCCGTGGCAAGAGGAGACCATCAATGCAATAGCAACACGAACGTCAAGGGGCAACGGCTTTCTGATTGGATTTACGGCCACTTTTCAGCAGGGCTCATGTTCTGGTTCTGTAAACCAGGACAAAAGCCTACGGCATGGGCTAAAGGGGGGGGGGTGTGAGCTTTTGAGATTAACTATGAAAATGTTACATCGAACTGCTTTTTAAACATTTGTCATTATAACCATGGGCCAGAGGAGCATTCAACACTCAACCTAGAAACTTCCATCTGCAAAGGAAGGTGTTTATTATAAAAATCACAACTGGCCAGAAAAGAAGTGACTGCGGTGCTCAGTCCTGAACAGGACCTCTGAACCACTCCTAACCCCATGGCTCACGGAACAGCGTGGTAAACGTGCGTTGATATCATCGCTTTTCTCTTTCTTCCTTTAAGTGGGGTTCGCACACATCAGGCTGGTCTCACAGTTACTGTAGACGACCTTTTACTTTTGATCCTTCTGCCCTCTGAGTGCTGAGCTTGCTTGCTTACCTCCCCCCCAGTCTATGCAACGTTGAGGACGGAGCCCAGGCATTGTGGATGCTAGGTAAATAGTCTACCCACACATCTGCACCCCCAGGCATTGTGGATGCTAGGTAAATAGTCTACCCACACATCTGCACCCCCAGGCATTGTGAATGCTAGGTAAATAGTCTACCCACACATCTGCACCCCCAGCCTGTGGCTTGAAATCAACTCGACGCCAAGTAGTGCATTCTCAAGAGCACTACATTTCCTCACACCTCTGCCCGCATCTGGTATTTACTTGTTCTAAGAGTTCACTTCTCCAAACCAAGGCATGGGCGTCTTGTCCATTCGCAGAACTGGGCTACCGAGATGTGTGTCAGAAACGGTCACACACAGGCCTGCCTTCGTGACTGAGGTATAGGGTCAGTTTACAAGGAGGGCGTTTCCTTCTTTGTGCCCCCAAAAGTTCCCGTGGCTGGCCTGACTGCTTCCCTCTAAGATCCCACCTCGCTCCTGGCTCCTGCGGTCAGTTTGATGTTGCTAATTCCCTCAGGTAAACCTTCACCCCCAAACTCGGTCTGGAACATCAGTCCTAGGCTCGGTCAGTATTGTCCACCCAGAGGTGGATCCCAGAAGTACCTGGATCCCGGGCACATCACAGTTGTGTTGGTCCTGAAACTTTGTTTTATCCAATTCCTTGATCCTGGGAGCAAATCAAAGCCTCACGGCTGCAAGGAGCTGAGCCTGAGAGCATCCTCCTCCCGCTGCCTCCAGTGCAGCCTCCTCCCGCTGCCTCAAGCAGCCTCCTCCCGCTGCCTCCAGTGCAGCCTCCTCCCACTGCCTCCAGTGCAGCCTCCTCCCGCTGCCTCAAGCAGCCTCCTCCCGCTGCCTCCAGTGCAGCCTCCTCCCACTGCCTCCAGTGCAGCCTCCTCCCGCTGCCTCCAGTGCAGCCTCCTCCCGCTGCTTCCAGTGCAGCCTCCTCCCGCTGCCTCCAGTGCAGCCTCCTCCCGCTGCCTCCAGTGCAGCCTCCTCCCGCTGCCTCCAGTGCAGCCTCCTCCCGCTGCCTCCAGCAGCCTCCTCCCGCTGCCTCCAGCAGCCTCCTCCCGCTGCCTGGAGTGCAGCCTCGTACCGCGGCGGCCCATGTGTCTACATCGCCAGGCTGCCTGAGCCTGCTTCCTTATCCCAGACACGTATCATCCTCATCCTGGGATAACGCCTAACTACCTCCTAACCCATCTTCCTTTTTAATTTGCTAGCTTTCTGCATCGTAGTCGGACTAATTTCCTGAAACCCTGTATGAGCAGGTCCGAGACCCCCAACTCCACGAAGTCTATGCCTGTCTCTGAGTGGGCTCTGACGGCCAACGGTGCCTCTTGGACACGAGTGGCCCTCTGTGCCCACGGCTGTCCCTGAGCTCGGCGCCGACCTCTTTCTCACACCACGGCCCCTCGCATAGAGACTCAGCTGTTGGTCCCCGGCCTGGGGTGAAGACTCCAGAGTCTCCCGACACAAGCTCTGCTTCTCTGGGTGACAGCCGACTTCTCATTCCATGCCATGCCCACCGGGACAAGATGTCCACTTTCTTCCTAAGCTGTCTTCCGCTCTCTTCTGGAAGCCATGCTGAGAAGAAACCAGAGTTTCCCTGTCTTTCATCACTCCCCTCACAGCCACAGTCTCCACTTCCTGACTCTGCCTCGCTCCTCTGTCTAGTCTTGAGCTCTGTGACAGAAGGATGACCACCCTCAGGTCGCCCCCTGACTGCTGCCTCTGGGGCAGGAACCGCCTCAGGGACAGGAAATGTACAACATGTGACTTGAATTAAGTCGCAAGGCTCCGAGGACTCCGGGGGCTGAGTTAATGCTTGATGACAAAGGTCAGATCCAATCACATGTCGGCTGTACCGTGTGACGTTTTTCTCAGCTGACGTCAGCTGGCATCCGGGTCCACTGGGTCCCCCGCTGACGTCAGCTGGCATCCGGGTCCACTGGGTCCCCCGCTGACGTCAGCTGGCATCCGGGTCCACTGGGTCCCCCGCTGACGTCAGCTGGCATCCGGGTCCACTGGGCCCTCGACACTGCCTCAGCTCAGAGCTCCGCTTTGCGCAAGGACAAGAATGACTGGTGGGAGAGGGCCATGTCCTCTCCCCATCCGATGCTGTGCACTCTACAGGGACGTCTAGGCCCTGGTGGAGGCCGCCTGGTCCTTCCTTCCTGTCCCCTTCCCCTTCTGCCCCGGACTCCTTCCTCACCCTGCCTCTGCAGGCGCTGACCTCGAGACGCTCCCTCACGCGGGGACCCCCGCACTGGCATCTGCTCGCAAAGCTGAGTCTCACGGCAGCTTCCCGGAGGAGGCTGACAAGGTCGCTCCCTGCGCAGCGGCGCCTACGCCTCCGTCACGGGACAGCAGGTCCGTGTGCAACGCTGCTTCTGACACACGTCTGTGCTGCCTTCTGTCACCTGGCCCCGGGATGGGAAGGCCCTGGGCGCAGGTGGCTCTCTCTGAGCTGGACCCCTCCATGCGCCATAAACAGGATCTTGCTAGATAAAGAAATACATGGAAGGTTCATGCGAAGATAGCTGCTCGTGACCTCAGAGAATGAATCTCTGTGTTTCTCTGTCACGTTTACTCAGTCAGCCGCTCTGAGCCACAGCACGGAGCTGAAGTGTGACCCAAATCTCTAATGTTAGAAATAAATCAAGGACGGAGAGAGCCACCCTCCCTACCGACTTGTTTTTAACTGTTTATCTTTTCTTTTTTTTTTACATGTGTGTGTGTGTGTGTGTGTGTGTGTGTGTGTGTGTGTGTGTGTGTGATTGCATGTAGATAAGTACATGTGTGGGGGTGTATGTACTTGAGTGTGCATGCCTGTGGAGGCCCAGGAGTGATATCAGGAATCAGGTTCAATCACTTTTCCATCTTATTACTGTGAGTTTACATTTTAATTAAACTCAGAGCATCTCTTAGGACCATCTGGCTAGCCAGCTTGCTTTGGGGATTTCCAGACTCCACCTTCCAGGGTTAGAATTACAAAAGGGCCACCGACCTGTCCAGCATTTTTATATGGGATTTGAGGATCCAAACTCACGTCCCTTTGCTTGGGAGACAAAAGCCTTAACCACTGAGCCATTCCCCCAACTTCTCTATAGTGGCTGGGAAGCAGGTTATTTCTGGTGTAGGACACGTGTTTGAAGTTGACAGGTTGAAAAAGAACTACAGAGCTATGAGATACCGTAAGGAGAAAGCTAATTAAAAAAATAGCTTGTTCACCCTCATTTGGCTGAAAATAACCAAGCAAATCCACGGGAGGAAAGTAATTAAGATGTTTCAGGACTTGAAGGAGCGCCTCTAAGGCGCGCTGCAGAGTCTTGATGAAAAGACATGGGAAATGGTGATGTCCAAGCACAAAAGACACAATGGAAGGAAAGAAAGGTGAAGACAAGTTTGACAACTGGAGAGATGAAGTCACAGACCACACCGGAGAGGAGGTGCCTCATCCCGCCCCGTCCCGTGGCTCCCCCAGATTCAGCGTTGGAGAACCGGGCCACTCAAACTTCTGTGCCCCTCACGTCCCATGTGTGACCCAAGGAGAGAGCCACTTGCCTCTCCAAGTGTGTCTTGGGTTTGCCAGGAGATCTTTGAAGCCGCGGTTAGAGCGCACGGGGATGAGCGCCGAGTCTTTTCTAGGTTAGGATGATGAACGGAGGAGAAGTCAGGAGGCCCCGGGACGATGCGCATTTAAAAATCCAGTTCGTGGCAGCGGGCTCTGTCTTGACAACTGAAGACTAAGCCTCTGGAAGGATTAGTACTTGAGGCGATTCTTGAGCCCGTGGGTGATCATCTAACTCATGTGGGACGACTCATTCCCCGGGCAGGTGCGCTGAGAGGGAGGGAGCTGGTTCAGGAGTTGGCAGTAATTACGGCAAAGCCTACACATGATTATCTAATTCATGTGCTAAGACCCAGCCCAGGACCGGCCAGACCATTCCTGGGCGAATGGGTAAGACGGAGAGACCTGGCTCGGTAACTCGTGTACGCAGGCATCCAGGCATCTGGCAGGCTGGCAAGTGAGAGCGTGTGCCCCTCTCGTGACAATTCCGGTGGATGTGGCGTGGCCATTTCCTTCACCTCCTGGGTTGGCATGAGCTCTTCTGGCATTTTGATAAGGTATAACCAGGATCGTCACCAGGAATAATCCCTTACTCCCCTTTATTTGAGTCCTGTATCTGCTGAAGCTCAATCTTCCTTTTCACTTGTCTTTTTCCAGGACTGCCGGAGAGAGCAGACTGCTTCCCTGAGAAGCCTCTTCACCGACTTAGAAGAGGTCATCTCTCTATAGGAGCTTGATCACACGACTGATTTCATGAGGAGGCATTTGTTAGTAAAATATTAAAATAGCTCACAGCGATGATGAGGGTATGGCAAAAGGCGTTTTGAGATTTCAACAAGGCCAAGACTCAAATTATCTTGACATATTCTGGGCATTGCTATGACAATATAATAAAGGAATATTAAATATCTAAAAGTAGAGTCATGATTGATTTGGGGTGTGAATATCCCCACAGAGACATATGACTGAACAGTTGACTCCCGGCTGGGGATAGTATTTGGGAAGGTTGTGGAACATTCAAGAACTAGGGACCTGCTGAGGAAGGCCATCATTGCTTGCTGTTTCCTGAACACAAATGGACACAAATACAGTGTGGCAAACCCGCCCTGCCACCATGCCTTCCCTGCTTGGCACCGTGTCTTTCCTACATGGTGAAATGTATCAAGAAGAGTAAGACAAAATAAACCCTTTCTCCACGACGCTGCTTCTGTCAAGGTTTTTGTCACAGCAACAGAAGAATAACTAAGACCTCCTCCCCTCCCACGCATATTCACATATCTGCAAATCTCTGTAAAACACAAAGCACCCTCTACTCTCCTGGGACAGCTATGTGTCCCTGACACATCTCTCCCTCTCTGTGACTCAGTTCTACACAATGAAAATCAATGTGGATGGCAGAATCTCATGTTCCAATTTTCTTACTGTAAGAGTCAATCATCCAGATGTTTGTAGACAAAATAGAGAAGTCCGAGATGCCTCTCCAAGACCAAATCAATACATTTACCAAGGAACTGAATATATCCTCTGTCGAATAAATTAATTGACCTTATGTGTTTGAAAAACACAATTCAGATGCATGGAGACAATACAGCCAAGATGTTATCATCAACTCGATGAGCAGACAACATTGGAAACTCAATTCTCAGCACTTGGGAGACACCTGTGTGAGCAATACTGGATAACTGGAAATAAGAGGAGGAAGTAGGGGACATTTCTGTCAAAAGAACTTGACAAGACTAATTAAAATAACCACATATACAATCATAGATCAAGCTACCCATGCAACATCTGGATGAAAAGCTGAGGTCAAGCAACATCTTGATCTAAAAACTACAGAAAAATCTAGTGCTAGAGACATGCTACTGAGTAAGTCTGAGCAGGCAAAGACATGAAGAGTAATCTTTCAGTCACACAACAGATGATGCAAGACAAAATCCACCCCAGGGATTATAGCATAAAATAGCACTGATTATATTCTCAAAGTTTGGTCAGTGGAAGGGATTAAAAAAATTAAGTTCAAGGTAAAATATATCAATGAATTTAAGCCAAAGGATATGAGCATATATATGCCCAACAGATGTAAAGAAAAGCAAATATTCCTTTTAAATATAGATGACCCATCCCTAGAATAAGCTTGAACATGCATCATAGATCTAAGATAATTTCCGACGTGATAGCTTGATAAATGCATTCAATAGGATAGTGTCCGTGCATCAAAGTCATTAGTAAAATTAAGTCTATAGAGAACAAGGACTGGACCTCCATTTCTGCAAAGCCCACGGACACGGATCCACACTGAAGACCTGCGTGTAGACGGACAATCAGGATAGAAGCAAGAGCAGATCCAGAGCGTCTCAATGAACTGGGACCCCTCAACAGACGTGTGCTCTCAGCAGGAGACAAGATGGGGTCGCAGGAGAGGGAGTCTGTGGCCAGGGAACGGTGGCAAGCTGCGCAGAAGTACAGACTGCACAGGCCAGGGGGCCGCAGGAGGCGCAGCAGTGCCCGGAGAACTGCCAGTCACAGGAGAAGGGGGAGCTGGAGGCTGTGACCTCTGAACTTGGCTCTGGCTGGCCTGCTGTGAGCACAGGTGTCTCTAGAGAGAAGTGTGGCCTTGAAGAAGTCTGTTGCTTTCTAGAGTGTGAGAATCACGGGGCACATGGCCTCCAGGACAAGCCAGTGTGGAAGGAAGTGTGTAAGCTCCACTCTGAAACTAAGCCCAACAGCTCTGAGCACGTCTGCAGCAAGCAATGGGAGATGTGCTCCCCAGGAAGGGAGGAGCGGCAGTCATTCAAGCTTAACACGTCGGGGATTTAGTTTGACAGCCACAGTAGTGCTCCTATGACAGGTCCCATGTCGGCAGCCTTCCTGCATCTCATGACAGCATTAAGCCCAGTGGAGACTCCAAATCCCCTCTTGCAATAATCCATCACCACAAACAGATGATGTGTTGATACATTTCCTTCAAGCTGCCCTCGGTCTAGCTTTGTCTCCTGTATTATTCATAACAGAAACTATGTCTTCCCAAAGAGGCTCTTGAGATATCAGCCAAGGCATTTGGCAAGTGTTGTTTTTGGCCGTCCATGAGCAAGCACTGCAAGCGCGAGGACACAGCGCGGCCTGCCCGAGAGGCCCGGAGGAGGAAGCTTCCCACTGGCGCCAAGGCAGCCCTCGCTGGCAACTAGAGAGACAAGCAAGAGGCCCGAAGATGGCGGCGGCCACCAGGAAGATGCGCTTACGGCCTCACGGCTGCACCTGGACACCAGAGGCAGTTGATGCCACTCAGGGCTGAGTGACAAAAAGCAGCTGCCTGAGAGGGTCCAGGGCCATTGCTAAGGGGCCTCCGTTCACAAAACTCCACGGCAGCTGGGCCCCAAGGCTCCGGCGGTCTGGAAGAATGACGTCATTAGAAGGGGAGTGCCAGCTGTTCAGCTAGAGACAGACGTGCAGACAGTTTACGCTCGGTGGTATTTTCGTTTTGAGATATGACCTTGCTACGTGACTCAGGGTGTCCCCAAACTTGTGATCCCTCTGCCTCAACCTCCCAAGTTCAGGGTTACTGGCACATACTCCCACGGCCTACCCAGCATTAGCTTTTGTGTGTACACGCGCTGGCACATGAGGACAGTATGTGTGCAAATGCACATGCACGTATGTGTTTACATGCATCCATGTACAAGTGTGTGTGCGTGCATGCATGCGCATGAGTTTGCTTCTGCAATTGTGTGCAGGCATGTGTGCCTATGTGCATGTACATGTGCATGCATGTGTTCATATGTGCATATATGTGTGTGCAAGTGCATGTGTATGCATATGTGTGCAGATGCATGCGTGCATGGGTATGTGTGCAGATGCATGCGTGCACGGGTTGGGTATGTGGATGTGTGTGACACAGAGACCAGAGGACAACTGTCACTGCCATCCACCTTGCTTTGTGAGACAGCTTCTTCTGTTAGCCTGGAACTAAGGAAATAGGCTAAGCTGGCTGGTCTCTGAGCCCCACGAGTCTGCCTGTCTGTCTCCCCAGTGCTGCAATACGCGTGCGCCCCATCACGCCTGGCTTCTTTCTTTTACATGGCTTCTGAGGGATCGAAGTCCTCATGCTGAGGCAAGTGCATTACTGACTTATTCTAGCCGTTGAAATTGTTTCTAATGCAACCTCCCTCTTCCCGTCCGCTGCAGCAGCAGCACAGCAGGCCGGCGCAGTGCGCACAGAGACAGTCTCTGACACGCAGCCACACAGGAAGCATGCACAATGCCACGGCATAAACGATGCCACAGCATGCACAGCTGCGCTCCTGGGAGGCAGAAGAATGCAAAGGGAGCCAGTCATGACGAGAAATGCTGGCTGTGGGGCTGGAGAGGTGGCTCAGGGGTTAAGCCTCTGCCTTGCAGGTGGAAGGTCCTGAGTTCAGATCCTAGACCCCACGTATAGACGCCGGGCGGAAGTGGGGGCAGCCTGTGTTTCTGGTGCTGGTAGGGCGGAGCCTGTGAATCCCGGGGCACAGTAAACAAGGAGGAGGTGGAGGGTCCATGGTGATTCCTGAATTCACCTGTGGTTCTACACACACACACACACACACACACACACACACACACACACACACACACGCGCGCGCACAACTGAATTAATAAAAAAGAAATGCTGGCTGTGACGTCGGAACTGGCTGTGGAGGTGTGAAAAGTGATGCGTTCCCACGGCTCAGGTGTTTGAATGCTGGTCCTCGGCGAGGAGGCCATGGGGAAGGCCGTGGACTTCAGAGGTGTTGTCAACCGGAGGAAGGGGCGTGGAAAGGGCCTTGAGGTCTCACAGCTCAGCCACCCTTCTTGCTTGTGCCGTGTGACCGGCCGCTTCCAGTCCCCAAGCCTTCCCTGCCACGATGGACTGTCTCCCCTGAACTGTAAGCTGGCACGAATCAGTCCTTCCTTAAGTTGTTTCACGTCACAGGTATTTTGCCATAGTAGTAAGAAAAGTAAGTGGTTCGGGGCTGCAGAAACTTGTCTTCGATCATACAGGACAACAGAGTAGACAACTCAAAGCGGCGTCAGTTTTATGGGAGGGTCAACGAGCCAGGACGTCTACTCCCAAGAGGGGAGGTAGATTGCTTCTGCCTGGGAACGCTCAAGGGGAAATGTATTCAGCAATGACAAATACAACGGAATGAGCTAAGATACAGCAGATGCCCACATTATTACTCTCCATTCCAGATCTCTACGGCTAGCCACTTTATTGGCAAATGCTAATTGAAAGGCTCATGACCACGAATCCAGAAGCCCAATACTTCTAAGACATTTGTCCAAGTAACTGCTCGATTAGCTTTCTCTACTCACCTTAGCCTGTGCCCCCAAATTCTTAACTCTAAATCTCCATGGCCTGACTCTAGAGTGGTGGTCCACGGTATAACCAAATCTTCTTAGGCACAGACAGCTTCATCTTCTCACCTCAATGCTCTGTTAACGTCCTTCTGCTCTCTCTCTCTCTCTCTCTCTCTCTCCCTCTCTTAGGGTTTTATCCTACATTTTGCTATGGTTACTTTGAAGCATGGCCCTATTCTAACGCGGTCACCTGGGACTCACTGTTAGTCCAACTGTCCCTGAACTCACTCATCCTCTTGAGTTTTCCGAGTTTACAGGTGTGAGCCATCATGCCTAAGTTCTATTTTATTAGTTTTAACTTTATAATTTTATTTATTATTATATTTGCATGTATGATACGTGTGGATGTGTGACCCATGATGCAAGAGGGGAGGTTGCATGATAGCTTTGTGGAGTCAGTCTCTCTTTTCCCCTTCCATGGTTTCTGGTGTGAGCCACAAAGTCGCGGTTTTATTTTAACAGTTTTCTAAAAACGTTATTTATTATTATTATTATTTGCGTGGGTGACATGTGTGGATGTGTGACCCATGGTGCGTGGGGGAGGTCAGCGTGAGAGCTCTATGGAATCAGTTTCTCTCTCCCCTTGTGTGACCCGTGGTGCGTGCGAGGAGGTCCCGTGATAACTTGATGGGGTGGGTCTCTCCTTCCCCTTTCCACGGGTTCTGGGAACCACACTTGGGCTCTCAGACTTGTGCGGTAAGTGTCAGACCTGCCGGCCCAGCCGTCTGACCCTCAGCTCCTACTTTAAAGGTCTTCCTGACTTTCAAGATCACTTTCTTCCTGGGGCCTCTGTCTTCCTGTTTCCGACTCCAGCCCTGACTTCGCAGGGAAGCCAGCACAGCTCTTCTAAGGCTCCCCACGGCACGCTAGCCCACGGCACGCTGGGATCAAAAGGCGCCCGTGTGCTGCGGATGACGGCAGCCTCCTTCCTACTCTCTGGCTCTGTTTTATTCATCCACCTGACGGAGGCACTGGGAGCTTAATTAAGGTGGCACATCTGACAGCGGTTTGTAAACCGTGAAGTTTCATATAAATATAAATAGGAGGTGACACTTATCTAGCAGCCAATTAACTCTCCTGGCACCATTGAGTTACAGCAATTAGAACATTCAGGTTGGTTCAGTTCAAGTCAGGCTGGTGGCGACTGTGGGCGAGGCGAGCTTCGAGATGTGTCAGATACACAGCTCCTGCCAAGTTCAAGGGAAGGAGGGGTCTGACCTTCATGTTTCCTAAGAATTCAGAGCCATTGAAACTGCTCTTCTGAACATACTTCAGAACCGTTTGCACCTCAGCCACCATCAATAGCTGACACGTTGTTTAGATCAATCTCAGAGGGTTTGTTTTGCCAAATGCTCAAATACATGCATAAGAAGGGCTTTTATTTAAGAAAATACATACTGAAAAAGAATATTCCCCCAAATAGCATTGGGCACACATGCATACACACAAACACGCATATATATACATACATGGTGCGTGGGAGGAGGTCCCGTGATAACTTGATGGGGTGGGTCTCTCCTTCCCCTTTCCACGAGTTCAATGCATATGCATGTATACTTGTACATATATACATGCTCTCACACATGTGTGCATTTACCTGCACTTAAGGACATCCAGTGTGCACACACACACACGTACATGTGTGCGTGCATGCACGCGTGCACATATATATAGATGCTCCTACATCCATGATGCTCAGTGTTACTGAAGGACTTCCAGGACACCCACATGCATATACACACAGATACATGCATATTTGTGCGCGTGCACACACACACACACACACACACACACACACACACACACAGAGCTAAGATGCTCAATGTCACTGAAGGACTTCCAAAGCACACACATGCATATACACAAGGGATCATCATGTTTGCATGGCAAACAAGGCCAACAAGACCATCTCTGCAGCCCACAGTCAGCAATAAAGCCCCCTACTTACTCAGCTCACGCGATAGGCACTCACGATGTGCCATGAGGAAAGGAACAGAGATTCTGAGACACTTTTAAGCAAATAAAGCAAGAAGTCCGTCCTGAGCCCCACAGAAAGTCAAAATTCCATCTTTTCCTCCAACTTAGCTGACTCCTTAGCTTCCTTGCGTTATATCTTTTTTTCATGTATGTGTATCTGTGTGCATGCATCTGTGTGTATCAGAGAGTACTATGTGTGCCTGTGGAGGTGATTTCAGGAATCACCCTGGATTACTGCATCTCCTTTTTCTTTTGCTTTAGAATTTCCCAGGATTCACCTTCCAGGGCCAGAAGTGCAGGCCACCACCATTTCTACCTGGTGCTTTCACATGGGATCCAGGTTTAGAACCTTCTGCTTTCAAGGCAGAGCATTAACCCCCAAGCCATCTCTCCAGCTCCTCGCCTTACATCTTACAGCTGAAAACAGAAAAGGGCATTCATTTTTTTTCTTTTTACATGCTTTATTTATTTATTACTCAGGATGGGTGTGTGTTACTATGGAGAACCAAGGGTGAGTTCAGCAATCATCTTGGATCACTTCTACCTCTTTCTTGCTTTGCTCTAGGATTTCCTAGTCTCTGCTCACCAGAGCCGGAAGTGCAGGCCACCACCGTCTCCGGCTGGCATTTTTATGTGGGACCTGGGATCCGAATTCAGGACTTTCGGTTTGTGAGACAGAGTCTTAACCCCTGAGTCATCTCTCCAGCCCAAAGGTCATTCATTTTTAAAAGTTTTGATGGACTATAGTCTTGGCCACTGGAGTTGAACTTATTTTGTATATTTCATTCCAAAACATTTTAAAATACAATTTAAATACACGGAAGTCCTTTTGGTTGGGACCTTCCTGATATCAGAGGTTTTTAATGGTGTGTAATTGTCCCTGGATGTTAGCAGTTAGAAGTCATTTCAAACAAGAAAGGGGAGAAGGGGCGAAGGTACCTACCCACTGAGCTTGTATAGCTAGGGAAAGAAGAAAAGAAAGAAGAAAGAAAGAAGAAAGAAAGAAAGAAAGAAAGAAAGAAGAAAGAAAGAAAGAAAGAAAGAAAGAAAGAAAGAAAATAAAAGAAAGAAAGAAGGAGGGAGGGAGGGAGGGAGGGAGGGAGGGAGAGGGAGGGGGGAGGAGGGAGGGAGGGAGGGAGGGAGGAAGGAGAAAGAAAGGAAAGAAAGGAAAGAAAGAGAAAAAATAAAGAAAGAAAAGAAAGAAAGAAAAAAGAAAGAAAGAAGAAAGAAAGAAGAAAGAAAGAGAAAAGGAAAGAAAGAGGGAGGGAGGGGAGGGAGGGGGGACGGGGAGGGAGGAGGAAGGAGAAAGAGAACGAGAAGAAAAGAAGAAAGAAAAAAGAGAAAGAAAGAGAAAAAAGAAAGAAAAGAAAGAAAGAAAGAAAGAGAAAGAAAGAAAAAGAGAGAAAGGGGAGAACTGTCTTAAGCCGACAGCCCACGGAGGTCTTTGCTAGGGTGTTGCACATGAGAATATGGATGAGGTCATAGTGAACTCTTGGTTAGCAGCCTGGTATTTGGAAGCTTCTAGTCTGCATGAAGTATGTCTTACACAGGCTTGGCAGGGCATCCTATCCACACAGCCACTTCCTGTGTCAGTATCTACAATTTCATTGATCTATCAAGCGTGCTGACCTCTTGATACAGTGGCAGGATGTTTGCAGAGTCCACACCGGAGAACTTCACAACCAAGTTACCAAAAGAGCCACCTCAAATCACATAACTTTTTCAGAATGCTTATAATTTTGTGTTGGGCCCATTCACAGCTGCTCCTGGCTGCACCAGTTGCATATTACTGGCTGGCAGACAGGAGGTCGTTCACAGCAAAGACAAAACTACCCCAAGGCGAGGCGAGCAGCCCCTGCGCCCTGGCGGGCAGCAAGAGCTTCGCTCCTATGATGCTCCATCAAACACAAGAAGACAGGCTCAAAGCGAAGATGAGCAGATGCGTGCGCTGTCCCATTTGCAAAGGAAACCAAATCGCATTTAAGTACGTGCGTGCACATCTGTGCATGTGTATGCCGAAGTCAGAAGCCAACTCTGGCGTGGTTCCTCGGATGCCGTCACCTGGTTTTATTTGAAACAGTCTCCCACTGATTTGAAACTCGCCAAGTAGGTAAGTTCTGTGAAGACAGGCATAGACACAGGGCCTGTCTAACAGCCACCGGTCACACGCCGAGGCTTTGATCACGGCCCATGCTCCTGAGCTATTGGAAGACACATAGATAAAATCCTTCCAAGTCCATTGCTCGGAGTCCTTGAAGCAGCCACACGGTGGGGTCCGTGGGGCCGTGAAGACCCTCCTCAGAGATGGCCAGGGTGGTCCTTACTGTGTGCATTTTACTGCCCTGTGTAATGCCCAGTCCTATTTACTTTCAGGCCACCTCACACCCGAGGGGCTTCCTGCCTCCTCAGAGCTGTGGATTCAGGGCTAAGCTCCCGTCCCTCCCTCCCTTTCCCCTCACCCACCCCGTGCTCGCAGCCATGATTTCCCTTGGCTTCACTTCACTTAGAATGTCTGCAGCTCCCTTTGCTCCCAGCTCTCGACTCAAAAATGTCCTCTCCAAACTCAAGTCAGATCACGAGTCAGCTCTGGACCGCGCAACTCAAGCCTTGGCCGCCCAGGATAACTGAGAAATAGGCTGTCCTTTTTGCCGCATGGCATGTCGATACCCCTGGGGCTCCTTGCTGGACACACACCCGCTGCTCTGCTTCCTCCAGCCCATCGCCATGCCCTTGGCCTTTGCCCTCTGTTCTTATTGCTGGAATCTTCTTCCGCAGGCTCCCAGCTGCAGCCGCCCGCCATCGGCCACTCTGACCTTACTGTCTCGTAGCTCCATTTGCCGCCCACCCTTGAAACATTGCAAACATGCACCCCAACACTGCCTGCTTGCCACCAGACGCTGCCCACCCAGGCTGTTACAAAGACACCGTGAGGCCACGGTCTCCTTGTGTGGATAACTTCAGGACGTAGTCAGTCATGTTTCATTGCATAGTGAATGTGTCAAAGGAAAGACAAAGTACTTGGCTAAACTGTTTACCCAAATCATATGCACGGTGGGTACAACACCAAACCCATTTTCCTTTTAGGCATAAGTTAGTTAGAGCTGGTGTTTGTCTACTGAAAAGATTGCCATGAATACATTGAGTTATGCCAGTTTGTTAGTTTTCAGAATGGTAGTTCATGATGCAAGTAGCCTTGGTTTGAATTAGTATCTCCAAAAAGTAAGAACTAAAATATTTATGTATGCCTTATAAGCAAATAGAGTTCAGATTCCGGATCTGTGTAAAAGTAGAAATGACTGTGGTCTGTAATTCTAGCCTTGAAAGGCAGGGCCTGGGAACCCCAAAGCAAAGCAATAAAACAGAGCAATCCAAGATGATTCCTGATGTCACCCTTGGGCCTCTACAGGCACACACACTCAAGTCATGTCTTTACATACCCACACATGTAAAATAAATAAATAGGTATTTTTATCCACTAATCTAGTGATCATGTTTGTGGAAATTGCTCTAAAAAGCATGGTTAGCAGATACAGGCCAATTCCACAGTTCACTTGGCGTATCATTCCTAATAGCTGATCACTAGACGTAAGCTACATTTTCTGCACTGTGCTAGACAGTGTCAATGTGTAGCTCACAGACTTCTGTGGACCCCTGGGAATATGCTAGGGAATTCCATTCCCAGGAGGAAATCCTCAAGGTGTTGCTTGTCTTTCTCACGCTGTGGATGAGAGTCTGGGGTCTCAGCATGAGCCTTCGCTTGAAGACTTGGAGGAAACATTGCGAATACTACCGTCCTTCCAATCTGTCATCTGCGATGCCTGGCGTGATGTGGAGAAATGGGAAGAATTCAGAGTCCTCCCTGTGCTCCCTGCCCGGGGTGGAGGGGTGGAGGGGAGATGGACATTTCCAGACAGACTGTTATGGCCTGCTTGAGTTGAGAGTCCACTAGCTGCTTTCTTCCCAGAATTCCTTATTTTCTGCAAAAAATGATTACCTACAAAAAAACGAGAGCTGAGTAGACTTGTGTATTCAGCAGGACACTGCCTCGCTGTCTGGAGAGGGAGAAACATGAGCTTATGGCCTCCAGGTGTCTCTGCTGATAACGCTGCAGGAGCAAGTGCATAGAATGCAACTTCCGTGCCCGCCCTGCAAGCTCCACAGATACCCGGATGCAAGCGTGTTCCTATGAAGGGCCAGTGACATTGCAAGTGTGGTATGTGGTATTGTGCAATGTCGTGCGCCGATGTCTGAAAGGACGCATAGCTCGGTGAACCAATCATGTCCACATGATCAGTCTAGGAGGTCAAGATCAAGTGTGGACCAGGCACTCATCCCGGGGCACAACAGGCTGGCATGGCTTCTGCATCTCCATGGTAATCTGCCCATCTGCCCGCTGAGACACTAACCTGGTTTCACGCTCTGTGCAGTACTGCGTGCTGCTGTGCAATTCTGTCTAATGTGACAATGACCAGAAGGAGGCCCCATGAGAGAGGGGCCTGTCCACCTTTGCCACTGTCAAGCCAAGTGCTCAGAGCTGGTACCTAGCCTGGGACCAGTGCTGCATATGGAAACCAGAGTACGGTCATAAGAGGAACTTGTGCATGTTGACTGTTGCTTTAGGTTGCCACGAACTTACAATTATGCAAGGAAAAAACAAAGTTCAAAGCAATTTCAGAGCAATTCAAAATTGTTTAAGTGAAGGTGTATCTGATATCCAATGTGTAATCTAGTCTATCATAAAATATGAACGGGAGGAAGGATTAGAGTGAAGACCTGGGAAGGAAAAACAAAAGATACCATGAGCCGCAGGGTGCGGAGGGAATTTATGAGGGGAAATGCTTGGAGAGGGACAGACAAAGGGATAGGGTATTTGAGGTGCTGAAAGAGTAACAGAAAACACTAAAAATGTTGACATAGCCAACAGAAACCTCCTATACTATTGATATGTCAAAAAATTTTAGTTTTATAAAAGGGACAGAACAAGGACAGAGGCGCACAGAGAAGGGACGATGGGGCGAAACAAAAAATGGCCTGGATGCTCCCCTGAAACCCAGAGACAATCAACCAACACTAGAAGGAAGAGACAGGCGATACTTCCTGATAAATTGTTGGTCAGAGAGGTCTGAAACTTCCCACAAATAATAGAGGCTTTTGTCATTGCCTTTGTGGCCTCCCAGAAACTGACAGTAAGACCCTGTTACTGAAGATGCAACACTTGTGGACCACAGGACATGAACGAAAAAAACCAGTTGTAACTGGTCTGGAAACTTCCTCCTTGATGGACGTCTTTCATAGTACCAGAAACGACTGTGGAAGCAAATAGGAGAGAAGCAATCCAGAGCTGATCTGGCTGTGAAAGTTGAAAGCTGCAATCACAGTCATTCTGGCAAGAGGTGACTCCCCAGTGTAAAAGTGGCATGGCTGTCGAGGGAGCAACCACCAGCTTTCTGCTTAGATTTAAGGCCCACTTTTCAGCAGGAATCACATGCTGCTTCTGTAAACTAAACAAGACCCCGAGAAAAGGAAGAAGCTGGGCCTGAAGAATGTAGTTTATGAATGTTTAGCTGCAAAGACATTATATGAAACTGCCTTTTAAACAAATGTTATTCTAGACTAGAGGAGGGCTCATTGCTCACTGTAGAAGCTTCCCTCTGTAATGAAAGGTATTTATTACAGGAAATCACAACTGGGTAGATTGCAGAAAATAACTCACTGTGAACCACTAGGCCATCCCCACTTTGACCAAAAGGCTCAGGGGTGAAAGACAGTTTATCAAAGATTTTCAAAGAAGCATTCAACCAAGGAAGACTCATGTGCAGTGGAACCACAGGGACCATACTGCAAAGTAAAGCATCTGTGGACACCGGGCCCTGTTCAGGACATCTAAACGATCTCCCATCACAAGGCTTGGGAAATCCTGTGGAAGAGGGGGCGATAAGACTGCGAGAGACAAAGGGCAGGGAAAGACAATGCCAGATAGGAGCCACTGTCCCTGTCAGGGCTGTGGTACCCAAGAACTCAATGCAACCCTGTTTACTTCCACTAGAACGCTACATTAACTGATTTAACAACACTTTGCAATGAACAGAGAAGATCCCATCAGACAGGACGCCACCCTGAGCAACTGTGTGGGACTGGCACGAGACGACAGAGAGGGGCAGCCTCTATATTGTACAGTTTGCCCACTGATGGGCCATCTGCACCCTGACAGGTGCCCAAACACTAAGAAATGCTGGCTCCTAGCAGTAACCCAATGGCTTACACACATAGGGAGACGGAAGAGGATGAGGAAAACTGGGGGTAAAAGGAAGAGTGGGGAGGGATAAGGGTGAGAATAGGTGAAGGGCAATGAAAACACATGAACTCATGGCTAATACAATCTAAAATAAAATTAATATACAAAAATATATAAGGCAATTTACGTGAGTTATTTTTTCAGGAGCATGTATGCTGATGGATGAGCACGCAATACAAGATATGCCTCAGGGTCTCTGGGAGAAGACGCTTAGAGGATGATCAGGGGGGAGAATACGAAACGCCATCACCAGGCTGGTGACGTGCCAAGAGAGGTCACACGAGCTCGCGTCCAGCCTGTGTGACTGGAGGCTGAGCACGCTCTCCATGACACAGCTGCTCCTTAGCATGTTGCATGAAGATCATTTCATTGCTGAAGAACCTTCACTTTCTGTCTAGCTGGAGAAGCCGGCTTAGGAATAACAGAAGTGACCCCCCCCAGACCTCACCCCCCACAGCATCTGCCACCAAAAGCTGTGTCCAGGAATGGACCCGCCTCTCTGCAGGTCTTTGTGGGTAGGACCTGGAGTGACAGTGGAGAAACGACTGTTTGTGACCATTGGGGGGTGTGCTAGTCTATGACCCTATGTACAAAGCGACGGCGTCAGAGAGACCACCCAGGGGGCTGAGAGCCAAGAGTCCTCAGCGAGGAGCAGGGCTATTATCCAGCAGTCTCCTCGGCCCACTCGAGATGAGAACTTGAAGCTGCACTTACTACCAAAACACACCACCGACTGGCCCCTAAAGAACTCCGCGGCAGGCAGAGAAAGACATGGCTTTGAACTGATCCGGCAGGTAGATAATGACAGGCTTCCTGGTTTCTGCAGTTTGCCAGCAAGCATGGAGGTCGAGTTCCGGAGGACATGGAACTGCCCGCAGGATGCCAACCACCTGCCACACCACAGTCCACAACGACGTCACTGCCTCCCGTGCTGAGATGCCGCCAACTCCCATGGGGTGCTTTGGGGACAGAGCTCAGCTCCCCAGGGAGCTGTGTGGGCCCACCAGGGGACGGGCAGGGGACAGGTACCTTTCACGGTGACATGCACGCTCTGGCTGGTGGAGAGCTGAGGCTGCACCAGCACGTTGCAGGTATATTCGCCCTCATCCACCTCCTTCTGCACATCTGAGAGTTTGAGGGTCCCGTTGTTCTCAAATGCCACCTGGCGGTGGTTGAAAGGAAGCAGGTTAGAGTTCTTGTACCACTTGATGGAGTAATAGGGGTAGCCAATCACTCGGCAGTGAATGTACGTGTCCCGTCCAGCTATGGCCGTGATGTTTTTCATGGGTCGAATGCTCGCGGGCCCTGGAGAGACACAAAGAAACTCTTGAAAATAATTTAAGGGTGCATTTCACACAGGGAAACGGGCACACTTATTCTGGAGTTACAAACAGATCATTGTCTGTGAGTGCATCTTTTTTTCATGTCCATTTTTCAGCATTTAGCATTTTCTACTAAGCAGATTTTTTTAAATCTTCCAATGACCCAGATGAGTGTTAAATGCTTCTCTTATTAAGTCTATGCAAATATTTTGAGTTTCAAGATAAAAGGCAATTTAACCAATAAAAAAATCTGTCATCTGCATCGCACGGTCATATTCCCAATCCATGGGCTCTGTCTTTTGGGGTCTATAATGAGAATGGAGGTTATGCCACGTGTCGAGCTGTAGATGCAAGTTAAGTTATCATGGACGTGACCTGCTTACCATGATGTCATGGAAAAGGAGAGCAGGAGAAACGCAAAAGCATGCAGAATATAAACCAGCAAGGAAAGATCAAATGACAGGCCCAAGAGAGGAAAAAGGGGACCAGCTGACTAGGGACCCCAGAGACTCTCTCCGACACCTGCTGACCAGCACCATTGTTGATTAATAGAAAGGGGAGGCAGGAAGGGGAAGGGCTAATCCCAGGGCGCGCAGGGCTCAGTCGAGAGCAGAACGCTTCTCCTACAGAGAGTTCTGAGTGTTGGTTCGAGGAGCTGATCTGACAAGCACCTCTTACGTTTATTCGAGCCTGGTACAGGACGACTCCGGCCGAGTTGTTGGCGGTGCAGCGGTAGACACCCCCGTCCCGGACCTGGGAGCTGGAAATGTTCAGGTAGCTGACCACGTTCCCCTCGGACGTGATCATCTGGCTGATGCGGTGGCCGCCGCCCTTGAGGATGGGGTCAGTCGTCCAAGGTCCAGGCGATCGTGGGCAGCGGTGTCCCCTTCACGTTGCACATGAGGGACACGGGTTCCGAGGGGCTCACCTACCTTCTCGCTGAAGGCTGAAATGATTTTGGGCGTTCCGTCTGCAGGCAAACAAGAGAGGAAGGAAACGGTGCATATGAAGCGCTAAGCAACCGCCAAGTTGAGGATGCGCAGAGGGAGAGAGCAAGGCCGGTGGTCAAGTCCCGGGAGATCCAACCCGAAGCAGACAGAGCGGACATCGAGGATCTCAAGACAGGGGGCACCGTGCTCACCCACGTCACACCTCTACTTCCTGATCACTCCAAGAAGAACTACGCACCACAATAGCTCCCCAGAACCCTGGTTCAAACTGTGTGTGCCACTACCCGAACTTAGAAGCAGGGATTCCACACACCCAAACACTGGTTTTGGTTTTCTATTTTGCTCCTGTTTTTAGAACTTTCTCCCAGTTACTGAGAGCCTAGGGTTTCAAGTCGACTTGTCTTCTAAGGAACCTTCCAGAGACTTAACTCTGAACAGAGCTATACTTATGTGTCCAGGAGTCTGTCAGGATGAGGCAGTTAGGTAAAGTCTGACTCTATCAACACATGTTAAATACCTGCAAAGACACTGTGAGTGGAGTGGCCTGTGGTTTATAATCTAGTCTGAGACATTTTTTGAGCTGAAATTGGTGTCATTGCTAGTGAGACCAAGAGTCCAGGCATAAAGCAGGGTTGTGTGAATCTTAGGATGCAGGCTAGAGTCTTAATCTTAGGGGGTTTTCATGGATTGGAACAGAAACAGAGATAGAATTATCTTCCACTTTCTCTTTTTCTCCTTTCCTTCCTTCCAATTATAAAAATAAAAAATCCAAAAGGGATTCCATGCTCACCTAAAAGATATATCCCATAATTCATTATAAAATGATGTGTATTCATTACCGAAATATAGGAAAGCATTTTAAGTGAAGGAGAGGAAAAAAATTGAGGGTTACTGGCAATTCCATTGGAGAGAGATTATTGATAGCTCTAAATACTGAGACGGATGTTCCTCGTCACCCCCAAACTGAGGCCGGGCTCTGGGGCCCACTGAGTGAGCTGCGCATGATTCCTGTGACATGGGATGGAGCTGGTGGCTCCTCTTTCTGCCTTCTGCCCTCCCTGACCCGGAAGCCTCGTTTCTTCCTACGAACTCAGGCTGCAGGGTCCTGGGGTAAGGCAGCGTGCTGCATGGATGCATGGGCCGGAGCATGCTGCAGGGTCCTGGGGTAAGGCAGCGTGCTGCATGGGTGCATGGGCCGGAGCATGCTGCAGGGGTCCTGGGGTAAGGCAGCGTGCTGCATGGGTGCATGGGTGCATGGGCCGGAGCATGCTGCAGGGTCCTGGAGTTGCAAGCATGTTTCCCTTTATTACCGGCAATAAGAACAGAGCCTGGAACTGTTAGGATGGGGGAATCTACACATTTGCCTTCAATACCTGCAGACATGAGATTTTGCCTTTTCAAGCTGTGACTTAATTTTGTAGAGAAGTCCAATGTCAAAGAGATGATTCCACTTGGCACCTGGCTAGTCATTGGCACATGGTATCAGAATTATTTTCTGTGACTTTACCACTCTGCCTTTTTGGGGATGATAGATTTAGTTGTAAATTTCTCTATTTTTTCAAACACTAAGAAGCCATGTCCTATCTGTTTAGGAAACACCTGGTCAGTTCCATTATTTTATGTGCGTAAAGTTTCCTTGTGGTGAGATGCACAGCTGGTAATTATGAAGGGTTTGTTGAACGCAGACACCCGTGTACACAGCTGACTGACTGTGAGACCAAAGCACTTCTCAGGATTCCAGCTCATCTTCGCCCCCAGGAATCATGGAAAAGACTCTGCCACCATGCATCGGGTTTTGCTTTGCAGCACATGGGACTGTCTTGAAATCTGCCAATGACCAGCAGGGCTCCCAGTGAGTTCTTCCCAGTCCAGTCAGGGTCACTATGCAATAGTCACACATCCTGTTCATGTCTTTGAATCTAGAACATTCTTTTATTTCTCTACTATTTCTCAATTGGAATAATGTCTGGTAGCCAGTTGCAAATTCTGTATTTACTCTATATTTCCTTATAATGATGGAGATGCTGTACATTTCTGCCAGAAACACTGAGAAAACACTGCTTGTTTGATTGATGGGTTGCAGTGGGCCCTCTCCCACTGGAGATTGAAACTGTGGCCTGAGATTTACTACCCAAATCAATGCCAACTCCTTAATTATTTATGTATCTCTTGGGGAAGTGTTCTTAAATATTTAGTCCATTTTTATATTAGAGTGACTCGTGATTGTGAATTTGCAGGGATTTTTAACATGCATGGAATTAAGTGATTACACGTCAGATGACTTCGGCCCAGACGCGCCTGTCAGCTCTTCTTGTTCACATTCTTCACTATGACTGTCCAACATGCATGTCACATGTAGAACACATTAGTGAGTCTCCAGTGATCTCCCCCCTGCCACTAGGTCTGCCTTCATACTTTCCTGGTGACATCTTACAGTTCTACTTTTTTACATCGTAGCCCCTTCATGCATTTCAAATCAGCTTTGATGTGTTTGTCAGTGTAGGGTAGATTCCTACCCTCTACCCTCGTCAAACTCTCCTTTAGCTGGCTGTGGGGCCTCTGGGAAGTATTCCTTCAACTTCTTGAATATATGGTGCCCTTTGGAAATTGGCCGGTCATGTGTGTGGGCATATTTCAAAGTCATGCTGCCACTATGCCATCTGCCTGCATGTCTATCTTATTAATGTGACTTTAAAGCAAGGCCTTCGAGTCTTCTGCTTTGCTGTGCTTTTCTATGTGAGTGGTCCTCGGTCCTTTATACTTCAGGCTCTACATTCCAAATCAATGTAGCTTGTAAACTTCCACTTTTCTATATTAAAAACTTAAATTGCTCTGTATTTTTAAAATTATTTATCATTGCACATGCGTGTGGGGTATGCCCATACACAGAGGTCAAGGAATAACACACCATGCAGTTGATTCTTTCTCTCTGTCCATTTTATGTGAGTTATGTGGCTGGAACTCAGGTCATCGGTTTGTGTGGCAAGCACCTTCATCTCCCAAGCCATCTCGCCAGCTGTGCTGCCAGGTTGACCCCAAACCCATGATCCTCCTGCCTCAGCCCCCCGTGTGTTAGGATGACTTGTGCTATGGTGCCTACCTCCAGAATGGACTTGGGAGCATATTCTCTAATCCTTTCCAATCCACCTTAATTTCTAGGTGGTCTTAATCTTTCACTAGCAGTATTTTGAGTTCTAACTTGTTGAAATCATTTGCACTACTGTGAAATTTATTCTTTATGTCTCACCTTTCCCAACCAGTATCCATGGAAATTTTAAATTCTGTTTCTGAGCTGCTTGCTCCTACAATACAGACACAAAATTTTGTGCTGTCACATGCTCGGACATCCCATAGCGCTCTGCATGCACTTGTAGTGACAGGAACTTAACATTGTCCTCTGAGTCTCCAGGTAAGTTATGCTTATGTGCAACACAGTTCAAGGCTCCTTGCACATCTTTCCTTCCAATTCACGCGAGACTTCTCTTCTGACACTGACTAGAAGCAGGGAGTGCAAGTGTCCTTGGTGGCCTCAGTCTTAAATGTGACGCACACAGCCCATCCAGGAAGCACTGTTTTGAATGTGGGCCACTTGCAATCACTCATCACAGGTCAAAGAAGGAGCCGCATCTTTAATTCAAGTCTCCCGAGACTTTTCTTTTTAATCTAGATGGACGTTACATTTTTGTCAGGTAATTTTTTTTCTGGATATACTAAAATTATTGGTAGATTTTTCTTATTTCTTCTTCTGTTAATTTAATGGCTTTATAGATTAGAGATTTTAATGGTTCACCAATTTTGTATGTATAGGATAAATCCCAAGTCATATGCACATATGCATATACATGTAGATAGGTATATAGATAGATTTAAATGAATATTATGCTTTTGTCACATCTCATAAAAGTTAATGCTGTACTATTTTGTGTTCCATGCAAGAATACAGCCATATGTGGATTTAGAATCAATTCATTTTCTGTCCTTTGTGTTATTATACATGTTTATATTGCAGACCTTAGAATAAAATTTTATAATTTTATGGTCCACAACTTTATGTGTGATGTGTGAGTTTATGTTTTTTGGTAGTGTTTGTGTGTGTGTATGTGGAAGTGTAGACGTGCAGTTGGGGGACATGCACATGCCGCACAGGCACCCTGGTTGAGACAAGGTTTCTTCTTTACTTCTCGGCAGCCTGCGAACTTCCGAGGTTCCCATGTCTCTACCTCCATTCCTGATTGGTGAGCACGGATTGTGGAGGATCTGCTCAATGCTGGCCAGCTTCTACAAGGGTTCTGGGATTCGAACTCAGGTCATTGGAACTGTGCAGCTAGCTCTTCGCCTGCTGAGCTGTCTCTGCAGCCCCACGCGTCACCTGCAGCCATCCCAGCATCCCAGCACGTCACCAACTGAGCCCAGCGTTTCGTCAATTTTTGTTTAACAAACAGAGAAGTGTTTTTGCTCAGTGCTTGCTTACGTCTTGGTCTCTCATTCCATCAACTCTGGTCGACCTAAGTCCTGCTGTCGGTCACTTTCTTGGCCCGCGGGACTTGGTGACCTCATTGAGTATGGTCTCTGACATCACATCCCTTCATGCCTATCACCATGAAGACCCCGCCAGGCCTTCCTCTTCCGTCTCCACGATCCAGCCCACTGCCCTGCTCACCTTGAGTTTTGCTCCTGCATGTAGTTTTGCTCCTCCCAAAGTTCATCATCTCCGTGTGCTGTTTTGCCATCCTCCAGAGCTAGGCGCCCTCAGCCTTTTCTTTCATGCTCTTCCTAGTGTTCCCAGTTTTAGCTTGAACCCAGTCACCCTCAGGTCCCGGGATTCAGTTTCCTGGAGAAAGGCTTTCTGACATCTTTCCACACGGACTTCTCTCCACATCCGCAGCCATGCCCAATCCACGGCCTCGTGAGATTCCCTCATTTATCTCAGCCCACTACTCTCAGAGTAGGAGCCACGGAAGGCTGCCCCCAGAAGATACGCCAGATCTGTGGTCCTAATTCCACTTCTCCCTTTTGCTCCAACAGCTCTGTCGTCTCACAGAGAAGGAAATACAGTGAGGCTGCCTGTCTTGAATGGAAGCTGACATGCACACATAAACTGGGGTGCGTGTCTCCTCCCTGCCTCTGTTCAAGTGACGGCTGCGCGCAGATGAAAGCAGACGTTATTTTCCCAGGGAGACCCAGGCGTCTTTGAAACCTGTCTTACTGTCACTCTCAGCTCTCTGAAGCCTTTCAGCATCATTATGGATGATCAAGATGTTCCTTAGGTCTTCTTAGTCACGTGAGATGGTTGCCAAGGTAATGGGACAATCTAGATATGTGCTGATATCTCAGGCAATCTCTCCTCTTCCCATAGGGTCTAAACACAGCGACTCCATGAGGACCTGTGTGTGTCCTGGTCTCCAGCTTGCTCTGAGCAAAGGGTTGACTGTCTCACCCAACTACCAGGTGCTTCACCACGCCGGGCACTGAATACAGGGGCTGCACCTCTGAATTCCAGACCCCAGTGTCTGCAGCGAAATGTGTGGAATCAAAACAGGGATCCAGTGTGAAGCCTGAAGCCCCTCACAAGTAGGTCAAGTGAAAAGCATGGAGATCTACTGAAAGTTTCATGCGTCCACGGGTTTCCCTTATCCTTCCTCTGGGCTGCAAATTTCGTTATTTTAATCAGCTGATAACAGATGTCTTATAAGTGATAGCCTGATGATACAACCCCAAGCGAAGCTTCCAAGTGCACAGAGAGGAGTCACTTCCACGATCTGGCAATGCAAACATGTTTAGATGTCACCTGCTGCCTGACTAAAGAAGTGGAGGATTTAGACACTCGCGGCCAGCTAGGACAGCAAGCCGAGCCTGCGCTGTTGCCCTGGAAGGCAATGGTAACACACGTGGTCTGAGAGGCAATGACACCAACCAGGGATCAGGTTTCATCCTGAAGGTGTGGGGGGAAACTTTCCTTAAAGGGGCTTCTCAGCTGCAGGTTAGGCCTGTCTCTGTCCTGCAGCTCAGAAAGCATCAGCACATATCTGGAGACATGGATTTCTGCTGCTACAGTACTGGAGGGCTGGCTAAAGTAGGTAGAGGCCAGAGTTGTTATGAAACATCATATGATATATCAGCAAACTAAATACCCCACAATGCATGCATATGCTAAACATCCCACAATGCGTCCACATATTAAACATCTTACAGTGCACCCACATATAAACATCTCACGGTACATTCATATACTAAAGATCTCACAGTGCATCCACTTGCTAAATACTGCACAATGCACGAACATACTCAATATCCCACACTATACCTAGCAATATAAATATCTCACAATACAATAACATAAATATCTCAAAATGCACTCACATACTAAATAGCCCATAAAACAACTAACAATATAAATATTGCACAATGTATTTGCATACTAAATATCCCACAATACATCCAACAATCTAAATATCCCACAATACATCCAACAATCTAAATATCCCACAATACATCTAACAATCTAAATATCCCACAATACATCCAACAATCTAAATATCTCACAATACATCTAACAATCTATCTCACAATACATCTAACAATCTAAATATCTCACAATGAATCTGTCAATCTAAGTATCACATAATACATTCATCAGCCCTAAATACCCTATAATGCAGATAGCATCCCAAACAAGCATCCCCCCATTCAGCAGGTCCCAAACAAGCGCCCCACCTGGCACATAGCAGAACCCAAGCCAAGCATTCCTGAGAACCCCCAGTCAAGTGGATAATGGATTTCCAATGGAACCCCAGGTCTGAAGCCTGCGAGGCTGATGTGCTCGCAAGTGAAAGTAAGCAGGCAGCACGTGCCTGCAGGTTCCTTACTTCTGACCTGGCACAGTGGAAGTCTCATCAAAGCATCACCTCTCCCAGGCCTGAGCTGGAGAGACGGACAGAACCCCAGGAAGTGGTGTTGCAAGACCCTCAACCCCCTCACGCTTCTTGGGGCTCTGGTTGAGACCCCTCCCCAGGCAGCTACTGACCTTCCAGGACCACCTGCACATAGTCTTGTGCGGACAGCTTGCCGTTGCGCACGAAGCACTGGTATGCGCCCCCGTCGCTTTTGACCATGTGATCCATGATGAGGTTTTCGTGGTTAATGCCCGTGATCCTCACATTTTTCCCCGGGTTGAGGATTTCACCATTGCGGTACCAGGAGAGTTCCTGGTCTTCATTTCCCATCACGCTGCAGGACAAGGACACCTGGCTTCCCACGCTGCTTCTCACCTTCCTGGGGCTTATGGTGGCCTTCAGCGGCTCTGGAGGGGTGAGGGAGGAGAGAAGCAAAGTCAAACGTCAGCAGACGTTGACGTCATTTCGACAACGTGCTGGCTGATTAAGAGGCGGAGTTACGGCAAGGGATGTCCTCTGTTACCCCAGGGGGTTCAGAGGGCACTGCTTCGCTTGGGCACACCCACTCTCTTTACTACTGCTTTACTCTGTTTAACAGACAGAATAATGTTGGGCAAATTTCTTCCTGAGGATATGTGCCGGTTTGATCCACAGCTACTGTTAGGATTAAATGTGAGCATCAGCTTGACAGCTGCAGGCTATTTGGGGCACAGCTGTGGAGAGTTAATGGTTGGAATGGCCCCTGAACAAGTCTGCAGGTACTTGCTTAATTGATGTGGAAACCCAGCCCACAGTGGGTGGTGCTTTCCTGCGGTGGACCAGATAATAGGAGGTGCAAGGAGGAGGGACTTGCGCTTTCCTTATCCTGTGTCAACTTGCTGTGGAGTCCACTCTGCCGGCTTTGTTACCGCCTATATTGATGCTGCCATTACTGCCTCTGTCCTTGGCTGACTCGGAGCTCCACCCTTCCCCTCTTGCTGCTGTTCTCGCTTCCTTTGGAGCCCCGTCTCTAGGCCTGGCTGCGGTTCGCTGTTCATCGCTGACGTCAGAGCCCAGCTGTTCTTCACCAACAGTGGGGCCCAGTGTCTTCAACCCTCCAGTGAGATAGTAGCTCAAGACCTTCTCAGGATCCCTTCGGCTTTATGAGACATTCCAGTCAAGAACGAAGCAGCCAAGGGAAACTACTTTGAAGGACTCTACCTCTATTGTGAGTCTATTAATAAATATATATATTTAATAATATATATTGCATTCTAGCGATTCTGTTCTTCCAGAGAACCCTGACTAATACAGGTACTAAGAAATGCAATGTGACCGATAGGGACAGAAGTATTTGGAACTATAAACCCTACATGCCACGCCCCAAGACACGGCGCTGGCTCCCCCTGGTTTCCTTGCACAAACCCATGCTTGCTGGCCTACTGCAAGTGACTTCAACAGCAGCAGCAAGCAATAGGAGAGGAGGAAACAGGTGGGACATGCCGTCATGATGTCTTCTGGAAGCCAAGTGGTGGGCGGGGCTCGTCCTTGGTGGAGAGGAGGGAGGGAGCTGGTTAAGGATGTTGGCATTCTTTGGTAAACTCGACCAGACAGGCTGGTCTGGCCAATGCAGATGAGTCCTCTGTCAGTCCTACAGATACGATGTGGCCAGCTCCCTCGGCTGGTCTTGGTATGAGCTCTTCTGCCAAGCTGGTCAAGAAATTACAGCCAAGAATCTTCAGAACAAATGTAACAGCCCTTGTTTCTCTCAGCCATCTGGGCAGAACATACCGGCAGCCACGCAGACAAACAGTGACGGTGTCAGCAATTGTCCTCATTCACTGGCCCCGGCTCTCACTTAAACTCATGCTCCTAAGGCGTGGGGTGCTAGTGCGGTCTCTCCGTGAAGGGGCGGGCCGGAGGCAAACAGTGAGATGAAGCCCCTCTTTGTAATCTGAGGTCCTCCAGCTTCGCTCTGCTTAGCTCTAAACAAGCAAACCTACCAATACGTCGCATTATATTGCAACTTAGAATCACCCCGTCTCTCTGGGCTTCTGCTGTCCACCCTGGTCACAGAAACTCTGGGTTTCAGAACACCTCGGAGGGTGTGTGACCAGGCCAGAGTGTGTCCTCCCTCCACGTCAGCCCGCGACACCCTCCCCACCACGTCCTTCAAGGCTGCCACGATGAGCCAGGGAAGATGAACCACGTGAGGTGAGCCACGTGAGGTGAGCAGAGCCGAGTTCAAGTCCAGGGTCCGCTGTACTTCTGCAGAGGACAGCGTGACTGAGAAACCAAGATGGCATCTGAGGACAGGCCGAGAGCGGCCACCTCTCCTGGCTGGCGCCACGGGGCTGCAGGGGGACCCCACCCTCTTCCTCATCGGCTTCAAGGATTCAGCCATCCTGAAGCAGAGCGTCATCTTGGAAAAAGAGTTTTTGTGACCTCGAGAGACCCTCAAATCATGATTGTCAGACAGGCCTGAGTTAACACCCCATGCTGGGTAATTCGGGGGGAATTCTCCTGAGCATTCATTTCTAAGTCTGTCACTCAGGGCGTCTGTGGATTCAGTGTGATGGCTGTGAGGTCAATGTCAGCTGTGGGAAAAGTCACATTAGCGCGTCATCCACGCGGCCAGCGCCGCCTCTGCCCGTTACCGTCCAACTTACGTTTCACGTACAGGCGGCCTATCACCTTGGCAGTTCCGTATCGGTTGGACACTTCACACACATAGCTGCCTGAGTCCGAGGGGCGGCTGTTCTCAATGAGCAGCCCCATCACTGTCTTTTGGAACCTTCCAGAAAGTTCCAAGGGCATGTTGTCCTTCAGCCAGCGGTAGTCTGGCTCAGGATGTCCGAGTGCTTTGCAAGGCAACTCCACGCGCTGACCTGCCATGACTTTGCGGTGATCAAATCCATCCAGGATGGACGGGGCTGAGTTCGCTGGATCTGCAGGAGAAAGAAAACCATCAGAGGGGCCGGTGTCTCCTGAGACCACAGGGAGGGGCAGGTGTCTACTGATAGCCACGTCTTCACAAAGAACTCCTACATGCCAACTACTGATGCAGGCTTTGCAGATTTTGTACAGAAAAGGGAGAAAATGTCTTATTTATACAAATTCTTTCTGTTTAGAATACATCGAAGGGGACCGGGAAGCCAGCTCAGTGGTCAATGCCCTTGCCTTCAAAAGAAAAGTTTAAGAGTTTAAGTCCCCAGATGCAATGTATAAATGCTGGGCATGTAGTGGGGCTTGTAGTTCTGTCCTGGAAGACAGAGCCTGGGAAAACCCCGGAGCCAAGCGTTAAGGTAGAAGAGCAATCCAGCATGATTCCCAAATGTCACCCTTGGGCCAGATGCACACACGCAAGGGCGCTCTTGTGCACACATCTGCATACACATGTACATCCACTTGCATGCAAACACCCCCCTCCACACTACACACACACACACACACACACACACACACACACACACACACACACGGGAGAAAAAAGAGAGAGACCGTTCCAAAGGCTGAGCCCTGGTGGCGGCTCCTGCTGGTCCTTCTCTCCTTGGCAACTGAAGTGTGAGCAGGCAGTGTCCACCAGAGTTGTGGGCTCAGCAGAAAAGCAGATTGTCTTCCAGCAATGGTGCCAATCACAGGCCCTCTTTCAAAAGCACAGCAGTGGCCGAGGCCGTTGCAACATCAGGAAAATGCACCTTGCAAGGAAAGGGGTTTTAGCCCTGTGCTTCATCCCTTCACTCAGAATGTGCCACGCGTTCATCTCAAAAATGTGCTTGTACTTCTTTATTTACTTACGTGCAGTTTTTTGATAGTGACAGTTAGTAATTTTGTACTTTAGTTGAAATTTGGACTCTTTTTTTGCAATTTTTATTGAAATTTTAACTAAAAATACAGGCAGCTTTCTTTGAGGCTTACTTTTTATTTTGTGCATGGTCAATATCAGATGTTTGTCACAAGAATAAAACACAGAAAGTTTGCAATGGTCTGATGCAAAGGTAAAAGCCGAATCTGTATAAAATTTCCTCCTTTTGCCCAGCATCACACATACCACAGACTCTGATGTGGACACGTGCAGCTGAATGAGTGCAACCTTCCTTTGCATACCTCTGTCCCAGCATCTAGCAACCATTATTCTACATTCAGGCCAACCTTGCTTGCTAAGTTCTCCATGTGAAAGAGAACATGGAGCACTTGTCTTTCTATGCCTGTGGCACTACTGATTCAGGGAGGCCCTAGCCCAGAATCCCCAATCCAGGAGGTCTGGCTACAGACAAGCCTGAACAAAGAACCATACAGGCAGAGGGATGGACAACCAATGGGCGGAGGGATGAACAACCAATGGGCGGAGGGATGGACAACCAGTAGGAAGGAGGGATGGACAACCAATGGGAAGGAGGGATGGACAACCAATGGGCGGAGGGATGAACAACCAATGGGAATGAGGGATAAACAACCAATGGGAAAGAGGGATGGACAACCAATGGGAAGGAGGGATGGACAACCAATGGGAAGTGGCCATCTAACCTGGACACCTAGTAAACAGCTAAATGATTGGTGGCTGCTCCCCCCTCCCCTGAGTAGAGGGATGGCCGCACCTGATTGGACCCCGACCCTATATAAGCCCAAACACTTCCTGAATAAAGCTGAGTCTGCGGCCAACTCGTCCTCCGCCTGCTGTTTCTCGCCTGACTCCCGGGTCTGGGTGGTGACCCGTCGCGGGCTCGCCCATTTTCCTCGAGCCCACGAGGCCCCTGCCGTTTCCCTTCTTCCCCCAGCTGGCCCGGCAGGGGATTTGGCAACATATGCCAGCCTTATTTTATTTTACAGCTCAAGAATACTACACTGTTCCACTGTATATATGTATATTAAATACATTTTTCTTTGTTTGCATCTATCAATTATCGCCTAAGTTGATTCTACATCGAAGTATCATGAATAGGGCTGAAATCAACATGGCCAGACAGTCTGTCTTCAACATGCTGATGCATTTCTCTTGGGTAAATGCCCAGGAGTGGACCTAGCTGTATTGCGAGGAAGATCTAATTTCAGTGCGAAGGACCTTTCATTGGTTTCTGTCGTGGCTGCAGTAACTGCCCACCATAGTGTTGAGAACTCCTTTTTCTCCAGTATCTTCTCCAGCTAGGACAAAATATTTGTGACTTCTTCACAAAGGACAAATGTCTAGCACAAAGAACTCAAGAAAACCTAACAAGACAAACAATACAACTAAGAATGGTTTTAAAATCCAATTAAAAGTCAGTAAAAAATCAAATCAACTCTTATCAAAAGAAGAAACTCTAAGCCAGCGGGAGGACGCAGTGGACCAGGGGGAGGACGCAGTGGACCAGGGGGAGGACACAGTGGGCCAGGGAGACGACTTGGTGGGCCAGGGAAAGGACTCTGGGCCAGGGGCTGCTCACAGTCCTGGTGCCCTGAGTTTGAGCCCTAGAACCCACATGGTGGAGGGAGAGAACTAGCTTCTAGACGTTTTCCTCTGACTTCCACATGTGAGCAGTGACAGGTATCTAACTGCAGGTCTCGTTCTCTCTCTGTCTCTCCCTAAATCTAGATAAATAATTTTTAAAGAGAAACACAAATGACCAACAGACAGGAACCATATTCAGCAACATTAGCGATCAAGACAATGCAGATCAGAGTTGCAATCACATTCCACCCCCTTGGAGAGAGGGGTCAGGGCCGAGGAAAGGAAAACGCAAACATTTTGACCTCCAAGTCCAGTCCCAGCACGAAGCCGGATACTGAAGACAGAGTGAAGGGCAAGATGGGTGGGTGTTGCCCTCACTGTGGTGTAGCTAACACTCTCGCTTGCAGGTGGGAGGGACGCTCAGGAGGCCGTGGAGGCTGAGAATGCTATGCTGTTATAAGAATGGCGATCACAGCTGGAAGAGAGACGCGCCTCTCTGCTGGACCTCATAGCAGGGACTCCCAGACGGCAGATTTCACAGGTGCCCACCCATGCTGAGGGGTCCTGGGGTCTTCAGAGTCACGCAGTTGCTTCAGGGTCCTCCATGTCTTTGAAGCCACCCATGCTCCTGTAGGGGGCTGCCATCAGCTCATTGATTCACCAAGCTGGGCTTCCTTTTTGTCCCTAAAGTGGAGTATCATCCCGTGGCGCGCGCGCACGTGCACGCACGCTGTTTTCATTGTCTGCTCATTCATCGACATGCACTTGGATGGTTTCTGTAACTTGACTGTTGTGAGTGTTGGTGCACTGGACATGGGTGCGGAGATGTCTCCGTGGAACATGGGTGTGGCGATGCCTCCGTGGAATGCTGATTCCATTTCATTCAGAGGTGTACTTGGAAGTGGAACTTCCAGAGTAGGCTTTTTTCTAACAGAGTTCTTATTGTGTTGATGAAGTTTTAGCACGGTGCATACATCATGATGCTATAGTAAGACGCTGTGCTGAGCATTTGGAATTCTCAAAGAAAGCGTTCTCTCTCTGACGTCCACACATCACTGGGAGACTCGGCGCCATGTTCTTCATGGAAATGTCTTATTTTTGTTTGCATCGACTTGGTCATGTTCTAACTAGCTCTGTTAAGTGATAAATTAAGACACACTTATGGGTTTACTTCTTTTCATTTGTCAAACCTGACATTTCTGCAATATCAAGTTATCTGTGTTAGATGGTGCTATGCCTTTGCATTTACACAGGTCTTTTATTATGCTGTTTAGCTTGATTGTGGTGATCATTTCCCAATGTATACACACATATACATACGCAAGTGGCATTTTGCATACCTTAAAGGTATATGATTTTGTCAAGCACATCTCAATACAGCTGGAAAAATAAACCCAATGATGCCAAATGAGGAGAACATAAGCACTCATTAGCCACAGGGAGTTTACCTATTAGGAAGGTTTGCACTGGCATAAGGAGAAGGAGCAGCATGAAGAGAGAGATGCTTGGATAGATGTACCTCTCCCAGGAAAGGGAAGATACACAAGTGGCTGGTTCACTTGGGAGCAGTGGCGAGTGTCTAACTTCTCTGTCTAGCTCTGTGTTTGGCTCTCTCTCAAATAAACGTAGAGAAACACAGTTGACTAACAGACATGAACCACATTCAGCATCATCAGCAATCAATAAAATGTAGATCGGGGCTGGAGAGATGGCTCAGGGGTTAAGCCTCTGCCTCGCAAGCAGAAAGACCTGAGTTTAGATTCCGGGTCCAGGAAAAAAAACGCTAGGAGGGAATGGCGGTGGCCTGACTTCCCACTCTGGAAGGTGGAGCTTGGAAAATCCCAGAGTTTAGCGAAAAGGAAGTATTTGCATACTGATGTGAAATATAGTAATAATTTTAAAAGTGTACAGCTGAGTTCCGTTAAGTGGCCACAACAAACCCTGTGCCTTGCTGGGAAGTCGCAGCCTGACTGAGTTCTAGGAGAGAGAGAGTCCGGGAGGACTTGCAATAGGCTGCATGAGCAAGAGGCCCAAGCTTGCACCCCAGCACCCACATTTAAAGCCAGATGGCGTGGCCATGCCCATCCGCAGCCCCAGCTGTCCATGGGAACTGTGAGCAGGAAGATCTCAGGGGCTTGCTAGTCACCTGCTGTGATAGTTAATCCTGGTGTCAACTTGCCTACACCTGGCATTAACTAAGATCAGCTGTCTGACTACCCCAAGAGATTATCCAGATCAATACATTTACGATACAAAGACCAGCTCTAGATCTGATTGGAATCTCCCAGTAATGGACCAGATGAAAGGAACCACAGAACAGAAGACTTGGAAGAGAGACTCTACACTTCTTGGACTCTCCAGGAATCCGCCAGCCTTTCGCCGTCACCCAGCTGCCTACTGGACCGAGCAGCTCTGAGCCTCAGGGGTCACTTAGCTGCCTCCAGCCTCAGCCACCAGCCATGTCGCCTCCGCCATGAAAGACTGTGACTCCCCTCTGGAAGCACAAGCTGAATACACCTCCCTTTCTCCCTGAAGTTGCTTGACTTGGATGCTCACAGCAACAATGAAGAGTGCCCGCTCACTGCCAATCCGAAGGATGGCGGCCCCGGGCTCAGTGAGAAGCCCGTCTGAGGCACGCGATAAAGGAGGATTCTGTGTGTTTTCTCTGACCTGCTCACACACGTGTGTGTACATGCTGGTGGTACAGGCATGCCCATGTGTGCACGCTTTCACACATGCACACAGAATAAATTCAACTGGGTGTTAGAGGAGCCAGGAATGCCTGGTCCCGTGGGACCCACCCCACCCCACTTCCAGTCTTTACCACCTCACGTCCCTATTCATGCCTGGACGCTCCTTAGCCACACCCAAGGCTATAAAAGACTATATATAGCTCACTTATCCTCCTTCCTCTTTCCCCTTCCACATGGTCACCATGGCTCTTTCTCGGTTCTCTCTGATGAAATCCATCTCCTCTGTTCTCATAATGCTCCTCCTGCTTTAAGGCTAAGCTGTGGCTTCCTCCTTGTTCCTCTGAGACGGAGGATCTGAGAGCAGGGTTTCTTCCCTTATCTCTCCTTCTCAATAAATCCTGCATTAACCTATCCACATGTTCTGGTTTCATTCTTTGGCCCTGGGACATAAGAACACCCTACACACAAGACATCCGTGCACATATCACAGACGCGCGCACACACACACACATACATACACATACGCACACACACTAATGCAAATATATTTTGAAGGCATTTCGATTTCTGAAATGCTTTGCAGCACAACGGAAGCTTCCCTTTAGCCACACATCCTTTGGCTTTGCGGACCTGCAAGCGGGGAGTGGGGGGTGATGGGGGCACAGGGCATGCACAGGCGCGGTCCCCACAGGATCTTACCTGACACAAACAGTCTGGCGCTGTTGCTCTGCCTTGTCTCTCCCGTGTACCTGTGCCGAGTGACGCAGCGGTAGTTATACAGCCCATCTTCGTTCTGGACATCTTTAATGTACAAGGCTCCTGTGGATGTGATGAGAAATCTAGATCCTGAAACAGAAGACAGTGAGCGCTGGGTTAGAACAGAAGGAAAACACGCGTCTCGCACCAGCCAAGTCCTGCTGGCCTCAGTGTCCACCTGGAATGTCTCCTACAGGATGGAAGCTGCTGCGTCCCAGCTGAGGCCAGGTGCTGGAAGCTATGAGCCCCAGCTGAGGTCGGGGGCTGGAAGCTGTGCGCCCCAGCTGAGGTCGGGTGCTGGAAGCTGTGCGCCCCAGCTGCGGTCGGGGGCTGGAAGCTGTGTGTCCCAGCTGAGGCCAGGGGGCCTCAACTCTTCAGTTACACTAAACAGAGGCACTTCCTTGTGATGGTCTGCACGCCTGGCAAATCGCCTTGGAAGCTCACTCTTTGGGCAATGCATCTTCATACAGTCAGGAAATCGGTCCGCATTGGTAAATGGCTAATCCACGAGATTTCCAGCCTTCTCCTAGCAGTTAAGGGAAATCTGCCTGCTGTGGCATATGGATATCTGAAAGAACAACTCCTGCCCTCAGATGACACTGTTTCAGTGGAAGCACAAAACCATTAAGCAGTGCAGTGACAAAGCCCCGCAACGTCTCGGGCCGCCTTGTCCCCCAGACTCAAAGCTATCATCCGCCCTTAATCTAGGCCCAAGTTCAGCTCTTCTCTGTTCAGTGTTAGTTTGAAGGCAGCCGACGTCGCTAGCAGTGACAGTTGATCATTGCTCTTGTCACGGGAGGGAGCTCCACGCCCCGCTGCCCTCGCACCACACCACGTCAGCCGTGGGTTCTGGGATCTCCCTGCATACACACGGGGATTCGCCGCAGCACATCGGTGAGGTCAAGACAGATGAGGAGAATGTAAAGTTTTTTGTTTGAAAATGTAAATTCTAAAGATACTTTCATCTTTCAATTCAATTATAGTTTGATAATAAAACAAGTGAAGTTGTAAAAACGACCCCCGGCACGAGGCCTCCCCCCTCCCCCAGGTCACGCCTGCCCTGGTGACTCGTCTATTGACACTTCTGCATGTGGGGTGACTTCAGTTGAGAGACAATGTGATCCATATCTAAGAAAAGACTAAACGCCACAGAGCATCTTTGCTCTTTGCTCTTCTGAGGGTCAGTTGAGCGTTTCTGTGGTTGATTACAATCAGAACCAGCAGGGGGCTTGGCCTCATTGTTTGTGTGTGTGTGTGTGTGTGTGTGTGTGTGTGTGTGTGTGTGTCTGTGTGTGTGTGCATGCTTGTGAATCTGGGTGTGTTAAGTGTATACATGTGTGTATATCTGTTGTTGGTTTGTGTGTGCACATGCATGTATGTGTGGGTGTATGTATGTGTGTGCGCACATGCATGTATGCATGTTCTATATCCAGGAGCATGTGCATGTATCTGTATGCCTATGTGCATATACATGCATAAGTATCTCTGTGTGCTGTGTGCATTTGCACATGCATCTGTCTATCTGTGTGAACATGCATGTGTACAGGCATATGTCTCAGGGTGTATGTATATGCATTTCTATGTGCATGCATATGCACATGCATGTGTATCTGTGTGTGCTCACAGTGTGTGTGCACACATATGCACATCCAGTCCTCACATGTCAGTGTCTTTTATATCTTGATACACGTCATGAAGACATATAGAGGCATAGCTCACACAGTTGTCCAATGCCTGAAGGACCAGTTCTTCTGAAGGGAGGGTGGGAAGGAAGGAAAGAAAGACAGTGGATGCTGTTCCTGTGGCCTCGAGCAGAGAGTGTTTCTGTGAGAACTGACAGGTCAGCACAGCAGGAGAATGTAGGGAGCATCCACGTGAGTGTAGCTGGGGGGGGGCATTTGGGATGGTACCTGGGCAGGGCTGTCCTTCAGGCATATGTCCTTTCCTTGTCCCCCTCCCCCACTCCACACTTTGGAGCTAATGAGACTTTCTTTTCCTTGTGTTTTTTCTTTGGATATGCAGTGGTATATGTGCTTGTGGTATATGTACTTGTGCTGTGTGTGTTAGACATATGTTGTGGTATATTTTATGTGGTATATGCATGTGAGGGTATAAATGTGTATGGTAACATGTGTGTGTACAGTGTATGTGTATGTTATATGCATATGTATACATGTGCCGGGGTATGCATTATTGAGGGATATAAATGTGTGTGGAGTATGGGTGTAAGTGATGCATGCATATGGGGTGCTATGCATATGTGGGGTGCATGTGTGTGCTCTTTGTGTGGGGGGAATATGTACGTGTGGTGCATATGTTTATGCTGTATGCATGTGTGCTGTATGCACACGTGGTTTAAATGCATGTGTGTTGTATGCACATATGTGTGCTGCATGGTTATATGTGTGTGTGTTGCATGTGTGGTGTAGGAAGCATGTGCACTTGCGAGTGCAGATATGCTCCTCTGTGTGTGGCTGAGAAGACTCCCAGAGGTGGATGACTGTGGGAATTTCCTTCTATTGTTTTGCACCTTGCTCTTGGGACAGAGACTCTGAATCTGAGCCTTCCATTTCTGCGAGGCGCAAATCAGACTTGGTGAGTGTCTGTAGTTTGGGGACATCACTGTGAACACTGGTCATGGGGCTGAGCTGGTTTGGTGTGGGGAACATGCGTGATCCCCCCGACCTCTCAACATGGGCGATGGTCCCTGGATCTGACCTTCCCTGCCGTTCTGCTTCCTCCATCACTGTCACCCCATTGCCGTGACTGTCCTTGGCTCGCCACGTGTCCTCGCACTGTGCATCGGATAACAGCTCAGACACCGGGCCTGTGTGCACTGTGGCTTGGCTAAAAGCAGCTGGGCTGCAAGTGCCAGAGGGCCTATTGCAGTGGCTAACGAGCTCTGTGTCGTTTATGCCACCAAAATACATTAGCACAAAGTTCCAACCCAGCCAGGCGGACTAAGCTGAGCACAGAGGCAGGCGGCCTGTTCCATCTAGAGACCCAGCACTGCCTCCGGCATTGCGCATGTGCACACTGAGTGAAGGTGCGCGCCACTAGCCCCCCCCCATCTCTGCCCAGCATTTTTACACAAGATCCGGGGATCCTTCTGCTTACGGGGTAAACGCTTTAAACCATTACCCATCTTCCCAGCCAAAGGGAGCCTATTTTAAGATACTATTTACTTGTATTGGTTTATTGTGTGTGTATATGTGTGCATGGATGTACACACATTTGTGCTTGTGGTTAGGTGCAGTACATGCATACCACTACACCATGCGTGGAGGCCAGGGGAACATCTCGGCTGACCATCTTCTCTTCTGCCTTGCTTGTGATGGGTCCCTTTGCTATTCACTGCTGCTGTGACTGCCTAGCTGGCCACAAGGGCCTGGGATTGTCCCGACGCTCCTAACATCTTGCTGCAGAAACTCTGGGGTTAAGAACAGGTGCTTCACCCATGCAGATATGTCCTGTCTCCAGTGACCCAACATTCTGGGGATTCAAACTCAGCTCCTTGCACTGACCCAACAAGTGCTTTATTAGCCCACTGAGGCCTCTCCTCAGCCCCATTTGAAGATTTTGATGTTAATTATTCTTTCATTGAATATCTACCTAATTTTCTTCTCTGTTTTTGCTATGGCCATCTGAACTGAACTGAGTTAATAATAATCGAAGTGCAGATGGTGGGGCTAATAAATTGCCAAATGGCAGCACAGCCCAACAAATCCTGCACCGGCTGGGCCTGCCACCTCTCACTGACAACCACGTCACCCTGAGATAGGACCTAGTATCCTCCAAGACAGTTTTCACAGCGGCATCTGGAGAGCCACAGAAACACATAGAATCTAAGTTCTAAGCACAGAGCATTTGGCATGAGGCATATCTGGATGTGAACACGGAACACTCTTCAACTTGGAAAGATCAGATTGCATCCGGGTGTGGTTCGGAGAGTACCAGCCTGGTGTCCCCTGTATGTTGATGCCCAGCCAGGATAAGATGCCCCAGTAGCTGCGCGGCGCGCGTCAACAGAAGGACTTAGGGATGATGGTTTCTCAAAGAGCTGCGTTGGAGGGAGGCTGGTCTAGGGCGGCACAGGAGGCGCTGTACAGCGAGGTGGCTGACCTGTGACACGGGTGGATTGCTCCCACCCTTCCTGAAGCTTATAGGGACTCTCTGGTCCCCAAGGCCAGGGACATGGCCTTATTTGGAAATAGGATCATTGAAGACTGGATATGTTAGGGTACGGTCATGCTGGGACAGGCGACCTCCAAAAAGTGAAAACTGAGACACAACCATCTGGGTACCAGTGAGAACCCTAAATACAGAGAGCAGGTGCTGTGTCGTGCAAAGGCCCTGGAGTAAGACACTTACATCTGTTTATTGCGTGTGTATAGCACATGCGTATATATGCGTGCATAAGATATGTGTGTACGCATATGTACATACTCCATAGGAAAGATAGGAGGGTCAGGCAGGCAAGAGTTGCTGAGACAGAGGAAGGACGGGGGGGGGGGGGTAGGCAAGCTATGGAAGGTGCCGGCCCCCAAGGGAGCGCCCATATCAGAGACGGAAGCTCCAGACATCTTTGGCAGGAACGAGGGAAGAGGGCTGAGCAAAGAGCAGCACAGGACAGGGCAGGAGGCAGAGGAAGCCAGGGAACCGAGGACCTCGAGAAAGCCCTGGTACCCAAGTCATCCCCGCCCAGACTCATGCCCCCAGGCCTGGCGTGGGCACACAGCCGAGAACCAGGTTTCCTCATGTGCACCTGGTCCATGTCCCTTTTAAAAACCGCCATCTTGTCACTTGGGCAAGTACTTGATGGAGAACGATCTCCAGAAAATCAGGGCTCTGTCACAAAACACGATGATAAAGTAGCCACCTTCTAGACTAATCACAGTGCTGGCTACCACAGCTAAAAACGTCCTGTGTAACCAACACTCGGAACCGTTCCCACAGAAGGACATCAGACACCAGGGTCAGTGGGAAAGCAGGAGGCCATTAAAACAGACAACTTAGCATCGTGAATGGGCGTATGCTTCCAAATGACAAAGCTCCACTACTGACCAGAATATAGGCAGAACCCAATGTACGGTGCGTGATTTGGCCAAGAAACGAGAAAAAATGAAAACATTCACGAACATCTAACCTGGAGAAGGTCGAAGGAAACAGGTACGTGGAGTGCTTGGGAGACAGGTGGTTTGGTTATTTCACACGTGAGCATCGCATGTGTTTTGGTCTTATGGGTCGTCTTCAAAGACTGTCCCGAGGAAGCCTTCAGACGCACCTGACATCAGTGCTCGTCCTCACCCCACACCTCAGTGTCGCCTGACGAGTTAGAAATTGTGCAAAAGGGCCAGAGAGATGGCTCAGGGATGAAGCCTTCGCCTCCCAAGCAGAAGGACCTGAGTTCGGATCTCCAGATCTCATATAAAAATGCCAGACAGAAATGGTAGCAGCCTGTAATTCTGGCCCTAGAAGGCAGAGAGAGACTGGAAAACCCCAGGGCGATGTAATAAGGAGGTAGAGCAATCCAGGATGATTCGCAATGTCACCACTGAGCCTCCACAGATGTACTCGCTCAAGTGCCCTCTCATGCACTTGTCCACACACACAGGCACATACACACTAAAGAAAAGAAAAGAAAAAAGAAATTGTCGAGAAACCAGAATACCAAGCCAGGGGTAATGAATAGATAAATATTCTGCAGTTGTTTAAAAGACCATAAAGTAGGTCGACACTAATTCTGGAAAGATCTCCAAGACACTGTAATGTGATTATGGAATAATATATAATGCCAGGTACCAAAAAGAAGAGGTACTGTACAGGCAGACATTTGCATGTGCAAATGAACAGATAGAGCATCACAATAGAAATGTTCACTGTGTCTCTAAAGTTGAGCTGAAGGAGTGGAAAGGACACTGGGATAAATGCACGGGATTCTAGGGGCGTGTTGTTCGTGCAGTGACGCATGTCCTGCAAGAGGGGCCGTGGGCGTGTTGCACAGAGCAAGTGCCAGCAAAGCCGACCAGAGCAGCACATCACGGCCTGGGCAGAGGAGGAGGCCAGGGTGGCTTGAGTTCCCTCGCTCGCAAGCTGGTCCTTGCTGGGCACGGATGTAAGCAGAAAGAAGACCGTCAGCCTTCACCTTGCTCTTTGGCATCTGTCAGGTCTACCCTCCCCCCATTCTTCTATCCAAGCCCTTTCTTAGCATAGGGGTACACTGCCAGATCCCCTCTTTGCAGCTCTTTGCATTCAATCCCATTGGCTCCTGGTTAGAGCTGCCTCCCTCGCGTCACCTGTGTAGGAACCAGGCAGTCCTTCCCTGCTTCCTCTCCTACCTTGCAGTCCTAAGTTGGCAAGGTATTACAGACATAGGCACTTTGAATTTTTCTAAAAGTAAATTCAGCAAAATAAGAGATTCCAGAGGGCAGAGTCCTCATGCCACCAGTTTGCCTGATTCTTGCTGTGACTCGTGATGTTTGCAAAGGCATCATGAAGATAGCCTGGGATGTAAACTGCCAAGGAGAGACTCACAGAGAGATCCAGAAAGAACGGCCTTCCCTGTGCAGCACCGGAAACGTGGGTCAGGCGCTAGTGGCGGCTGGTGTCCCGAGGCAGGCGATGTGGCAAAGGCACGCTGAAATCCTCTGCAAGCGATTTCACGATGACGACGACATTTTTCTCCGGTAACTAAAATTCTCTCAGTGCACTTTTCCCGCGGTTAAATGAGGTTCAATTACACGCTGCTAATTTAAGCTGCGCGCTGTGTTCGGCTGTGTACCTAATTAGCCCGTTCAGTTTGTTAATGATTAGGTCTTCGCCTGTGCAGATATTGGAGTCTGCCATTAATCCTTGCGCTAGTTACATTTCTACTTATTTCCCAGTTATATTCCAGTTACGTTCTTTTGAAAGAATCAAATTCGATTGTAAAGGCATTGTTTGGGTGTTTTGGTTTTCAAACGACCAGAGAAGCTCAGCCAACTTCAGTGGTGTCTACTCCTTTCTGTGATATGGGAGATGGTAAGGAGACAGAGGTCTTAGAGCAAAAAATTTGGTTCCAGAGAAGAGAGGCAAACAGACAAGGAAAAAACCGAGAGCTGTGATAGGTCGACATGAGAGAATGAAGACAGGAACTAGATCAGGAGCAGGGTGGGTCTGAGAGTCCATGGTGTGAAAGATACGTGTAGATACTGTGTCCTTCATGCTGAGCTGGGCCAAGTGTAAATGGAAGGAAAAGGGACTGACGACCTGAGCTGGGGAAAGTTCTGGAAGATTCAGAGGAGGCGTTAAGACAGATTTTACATAGAATCACCAGAACGGACAGAGGTGCGGTGCTGCCAGGAGCTGCCCGGATGTATTATGCAGCTGCGGAAAAGAATGGCACCATATTTTCAGGACAGTGAATGGAACCAGACATTGTCATGCTAAGCAAAACCATCTAGATCTGAAAGGCAGGCGTCACACTTCCTCTCGAATTTGGACACTGAAAAGAAAACTGGCCTGGTGGGAGAGAGAAGCAGAGTACTCGATGTTTAAGCTTGAAGTCAGATCCCTGGCACCCACATAAAAGCCAGGCATGGCAGGACATGAGGGCGGAGAAAGGAAGATGGCTGGAGCTCGCTGGCCAGCCTAGCAAAATGGCCAACTCCAGTTCATGACTCAAAAAGAGACAAATTAGGTGGAGAGTGATCGATTGCGCATGTGCATGCATGGTGAGCGTACGTGCTCATGCATGTACACACACATACATACGCAGAGAACACAGACACACGAAACAAACACACACCACATGGACCACATACACCACAGACATTCACATGCACAACACTCATCCAGGCACGTACAATCACACCTCTCCCACTACACACAGCCTGAAAGTAGAAAAGGATTTGGTGGGAGACGTGACGAGAGGGTGGAATGGAGGTGCCACAGGGCACTGTGAAAGGTGGATACCATCAAAGTCTGTTATACATAAGCAGGTGAAACCCATCGGTTGTGTAATTGATGTGTCCTAATTATAATTTAAAAATATGTACCGCTAAAAAGTTTAAAAGAAATCATTATAAAAGGCACTGACGGCAACATTTTCCCAGAAGAATACAGCATGAAGGAAGGAGTCAGCAGAACATTTGGGCCCTCGGAGACACTTGCCCGGTCTCACCAAGCAATGGAGCCAAGATATTGGAGACCCTGGGCTCATTCACGAGACACAGTGAAATCCAGCTGTGACATCTGTCCGTCTGCTATGGAGCCGGAAACCCAGAGCGCGTGGGAAGAGATGCTGCGCTGCTACCACAATGTTCTAGGACAACAGCCGCGTTTGCGGTGTGAGCAGCAACCTGTCGATGGGAGTCGACTTCAGGGACCGTAGCTTCATTTTTAAAATAGAGAAGCAGGGCTGGAGAGAGGGCTCAGGCGTTAAGCCCCTGCCTCGCAAGCAGGAGGACCTGAGTTCAGATCTCAGGTCCCATGTAAAAATGCCAGGTGGGAATGGCAGAAGCTTGTACTTAGGACTCTGGAAGGTGGAGCCTGGGAAATCCCAGAGCAAAGCAAGAAGGAGGTAGAAGCAATCCAGGGTGATTCCTGAAGTCACCCTTGGGCCTCCACAGGGACACACAGTACCCTCTGAGACACACACACACACATAAATGAATAGAATGGAATGGAATGGAATGGAATAGAACAGAACAGAACAGAATAGAACAGAGAAGCATCGGTTATGCGCGTGTGCACGGGGTGGGTCTCCTGACAGCTTCGCTCCTTCGATGTGCGTGCTAGGACTGGGTGTGAGCTTCCACACCTATGAACTCCTATAGGAAGTGCACAGTGAGCCCAGTATACAAATGCAGTCTGTGCTGTTTTCTGACCCTGATTCAGAGTGAGGGTGCACAAAGAGCCCCATATCCGGGAGACCCAGTCCTTTCTCCTCTAAAGCTTTCATGTCAGACATCTTGACATCCTTCTTCGAACAGTTGGGGTCTTTGGGATGCTCAGTTTTCTCTTTAGAAATGCGGATTTTTGGGTCTACCATGTGACTGGCATGAGGTGTACGTGAGCTACAGTGTTTTTAATTGCTTTCTAACTTCTATTTTTTACTTTAAAAAATTGTGTGCTTGTGTGTGTGTCATGTGCTCGTGTGTATGGGTGTCCTTGAGTGTGTACATGCCTGTGGAGGCCTCAGTCCCCCTTCCACCTTAGTCTATTGAGACAGGGTCGCTAAGCAAACCAGAGTGTCTAGTAGGACAAGTGTGAGCAGCAAGCTTGCTCTGGGGATCTCTGGTTTCTGCCTTCTGAGGGCTGAACCAGTGAGCTGCCACGCCCACCTGACCCCTCATCCGGGTTCTGGGGATCCAAACCTCAGTCCTCACTGTAACAGTGGGCAAAGCCTTGGGGAGTTGGTTCAATTCCAGCCTACCTTCCTCCGTGGGCAGGTAGGTGGTGGGATTTAACAATGACTGCTAAGCATTCAAATGACACTGACTTATGTGGTGAAATGTGCTTCCAGTCCAATAGCTCCCTCCATGCAGGTTGCAGCAGTTCACTGCACGGTTGCTGATAAATGACATCACGGCTTAAGGAAACAAGGGATTTATCATCTCTTACGATTACTGGTTACTCTCCCACCTTGACGGGAGAGCTCACACCAACACCAGGGCTGAGGGAACTGGCCACACCATCACCACATCATGGCTGAGAGAGGGACGATCCTTACTTGTCAGACCAGCATGTCTGGCCAAGTGTACACAAGGATGCCGACTTTCTCTATCAGCTCCTTGTATTTTATTCCAGGGCCTAGTCCCACCCGCCATGGGCTGGACCTTCCCCGTCAGCTAGACAATCTCCTGCAGGTTTGCTGTGGGCTTAACTCAACCACTAATTCTCCACAAATGTGCTCAGAGCTCAAACCCTCAACTGTCAAGTTGACACCTGTGCCTAACTATCACCCAGGTGAAGGCGAAAGACCCCTCTAGAGGTGTCCTGACCCCTCAGGGTACAGAAAGCCATTGGACTTTTGTGCTTTGTTTTGCCCCGTGTTTGTCTTCCCACATTTTCCCCACTGAGCGATTGTTTATGAGATCCATGTGGACACACTCACTTCAGATCAGTTTCATTCATAAGCCTCATGGTAAATATCACATACAATCCCCTACTACTTCCCCATGCCCTTAAGAACACAATATGGTAAGTTTGCTCTCTCCTTTGATATAACCCAACATGTATTTAATAAAAGTGGAAAATTCCTGCATGAAAGATGGATAAAAATCCCCTGTGTGTTCAGATAATTGCCCACTTCTTGAGCTGGAGTGAGAGAGACTTTTCTCCAATGGACGATTCCCCCACTTCAATATCTTCTGATGAATTATTCTCCTGTCACGCTGAGAAAGCTTCAGCTTGTCATCTGAGCAGATATAATAAGGCCATTATAAATGTCTAGCATCCTCTTTCATTTCTTGATATTAAATTTTAATTAGAGAATAGCCTTTTAGGGAACCAATATTTTATGGAAAGAAATAGCAAAGTCAGAGCCATAGAAAAAGATAACATTATTTTAAAAAGACATTTGATTTGTGGGAACCACTCCTTTCTGGAACTTTCTAAAGATATCTATCTACCATGCACAGTGACTATATGAGAATAAACAGTGCTGATTTCCATGGCAGGTGTTAAACACTATCTGAGTGTATAACAAGTTCTTTGGTCACCCTTGAATTCTGAGCTGTAAATGGATCCAGATGGCAGGGGATCGCCTTCTCCCAGCGCTAGCCCTCTGCTGCAGTCAGCCTGCATTGCTGCCAATAAATTCACAACCACAAGGCTTAAGGGAATTAGGGGTTTTATTCTGGTTTATGACCATCTGATTACAGTTTCTTGTCCAGCCTGGCAGGAGAGCTTACACCAATACCACAGACTGAGGGAACTGACCAAATCATATCCACAGGACTATTGAGAGAAGGGCAAACCTCACTTGCCAGACCAGCATGTCTGGCCAAGTATACAGAAGGATGCCAACTTCCTTAACCAGCTCCCTCTATCTTATTCACCTGCCTCAGGGACTAGTCCTACCCACTATGGACTGGACCTTCCCACGAATATCTCCTGCAGGCTTCCTTGGGGATTAACTCCACTTCCAAATCTCTACAAATGTCCCCAGAGTTCAAACATTAGGCATCAAGTTGACATCTGTGTCTCCTACAACATTCCCCAAGTTCTTGGAACCCTGTGATAACCAGGTAAGCGCGTCACCTCAACCACAGCTTTCTAATGCAAATCCGGTTTCTTCTGATTCTGGGTGATGACAGGGAATATAACTTGCACCTTACATCCTAGGCTCCGCAACAGAGATATGACCTGTCACAGTTGCTGGGTGGGTGAGACGCTCCTGAAAGTCTTCCTTGGGTCCTGGTCAGTAAACCTACTGCCACCACGATGCCTGTCCCCTCTGTAAGAGAGGACCCGGGAGTAGAGACGTGGGAGGGAGGGGCATGGGAGAACAGGCGCTCAGGTGGGGAGAGAAGAGAAGAGCGTGTGTGTCCTAGGCGGAGAGAAGCGGCCGGGTCCAGAAGTCTGTGCAGGCCTCTCGGGCACCATGCCAAGGACCAGTGGGCATAAGGCCTTGACTTCGAGTGTAACTGGGAGCAGGGCCTTTGGTTTCCAGCCCACCATTGGCTGCGTCCTGTGCCGTCCAGACATGCAGGGTCATATCCAGAGGAAATCGAGGTAATCTCCGTATACTTTTCTCTGGTCCATTCTCTTCTCTTCTCTTTTGCTGCCCAGTCTTGTAAACACTGGTGCTAAGTTCTGTTCAGTAGATGGGTGGGTTTCTCAAAATTCAGGTGAAAATTAAAAGTTTGCTTCATTAATTTTTTCCTTCACTGCACAGGGATAAAAAATCCTGAATCTATCCATCAGCATTAGACAGCAATGATGTAAGACGGCTCTGGAATGGCCAGGCAGGGGATGGTGGTCTCCTTTTCAAATAACAGGGCGGGAATGAAGTTCTGCACAGCACATGGGGAGAGGTGGATGTGTGTCCTCCGCTGCTGCAGGGGACACTCAGCATGTGCGCCTTGGACCTCCACGCGCGGCGCCTGTGAGCCTTGGACCTCCACGCGCGGCGCCTGTGAGCCTCGGACCTCCACGCGCGGCGCCTGTGAGCCTCGGACCTCCACGCGCGGCGCCTGTGAGCCTTGGACCTCCACGCGCGGCGCCTGTGCGCCTTGGACCTCCACGCGCGTGCACCAGCCTTGGCCTCGCCCGTCATGGCAGCTTTGCCTTTGACCCTCTGTGCCGTCTGCCACTGGTCTCCCCTCTCGCTGCGTCTGCCTCGGACCTCGCTCTTCCCCAAGGTGTCTGCATAGTTGTGGTGGTGCCAATCACAAAGGAGGTGTTTGAAGAAACGCAATCTCATATTTGCCAGTCTTGGGGTCAGCAGTAATCAAGTCCCCCACAGAGCCACGCCCCATGGAAACCTCAGAGGACCGATCCTTTCTCTCCTCTTCCATCAGCCCTAGCTGGGCCTTGGCTTTGATAGTATCATACACATCTCTTCCTCTGTCTCTCCCCCCCAAGGCCCGCTTCCTGTCAGATGAATGGCCCACACCAGCCAATCATGAGCTCGTAGCAGGTAAGTTAATACCATCTGGTGACCTTTGCTTCCCAAAAGGCCGCATTCTGAGGTCCTGAGGGCGGGGGTCTAAACCTATCCCTAGGGACATTTCCAGTGTAAGCCCCAGGGAAAGAGGTTTAAAGCAAGAGAAAAAGGGCAACTGGGAGCTGAAGGACCATGAGTTCAAGACCAGCCTGTGCTAGTGATTTTGAGGCTAGAACACATGAGAACTATGGGGGGGGGGGGTGGAAAGTAAAAAGCTACACTTACAGTTCTTTGTAAAGTCGCGAGGTAACGCGAGGATTTCCCTAAAGAGAACAGCTTTATTTTGAAAGGCATCATGGGACGTGCCTGGCTGAGGTAGACCACAGGAATCAGCCTGCTCCAAGCCCTGCCAGGAGCCGGAAGCAGCTGCTGCCATAGCAACGGCTTCATGGGCACAGCCTGGCCACAGCTGGGGGCTGAGCATGCGCCCACGCGCCCTCTCATCAGCCTCTAAGAAGCCATCCTGCATTGAACAGTCTGGGAGCGCTCGCAGGCAGCAGCCATCTGGGGGTGTGGGGGGTGGTGGGGGGGGGCGACGGCCACACTCCTCGCCTCTGTTCCCGCTGCGCTAAGAACGAGGTCTGTGCATCTCCATCACCATGACAGGCACCGAGGAGAGCAACTTGGAAGGATGGCAGTGATGTTTGGGTTCATAGATTGGGAGATTTGGGGCCACTGTGGAGAGAGGGTGCAGCTGCCTCATGGAGAGGAGGGGAGGAGAGGGGGAGTGGAAAGAGAGAGGATGAGAGAGGGAAAGAGAGTAAGAGAGAGAGAATAGGCGAGAGAAAGGAGGAGACACAGGGAAAGAGGGAGACAGGAAGGGAGAGAGACAGAAGAGAGAGAGAGAGAAAGATCGAGAGGGAGGAAGACATGCAGAGGAGAGTAGCGCAGGGCCGTGCTGTGGAGCGAGGCCAGGCTGATGTCAGTCTTCAGGGTAAGCTGCTTGTTTTCTCTCCAAAGGGCCAGAAGCACCCCGCTCCCCACCCGCCTGCACGCTGCTGTCTGCATGGCGTCCACACGCCGTCACAAGCACCCGGTACCTTCTCAATTCTTATTCAGGTCTCTTCTCTCTCTCACCTCAATACTGGATAAAGAGAAATGCCTGAATTTTAAATCCTTGGCGTTTCTGGAATGTGCAGTCTATTAAGACTGTTAAAAAATCATGTTGAATTTGTAGGCAAATAGAGGGATGATAGCTAGATAGCTAGATAGATGGTAGATGATAGATAGGTGGATAGATGATAGGTAAACAGATTAAAGACAGATGATATAGATAGGTAATAGATAAGATGATAGACACAGATAATTGATAGCTGATACATAGATGACAAGTAGATGATAGGTAAAAATATATATTATATATAATAAATAGATGTAGATATTGGCATATTATATATACATATATAATGCACACACACACACACACACACACAGACACACACACATATGTTCCGAAATGACAATTGCCCTTAGTGAGAGTTTAATTAATTAATTCATATCAATCTAGTTTTGCTTGAGGCTCAGTTTTGCAGATACACCAAGCCAGCTCTGAAGCGCTAGACCCTCTGGTCAGGTCTTGAAATCCCAGCATCCTCCTGGCCCAGCCTCTCACGAGCTGCAGTTAGGGGTAAGCCAATATCCGGGACTCGAGGATTGTGAATTTGGTAAATATGTGGAGAATTCACGCACAAATCTTTCCATGGTGGGATCAGAGGCCACCACCTTCCTAAAAGAAAGTGAATCTTCAAAAAGACTGGACCAGAAAAATTCTCTTTGTAAAGACTGAATTAGCAGTAACTTGCTAAAAATATACATCAATAAAATGCAGAGCACCATAGTCCCAAAGGGCCGGTCACCCTGGGTTCTTGGGTAGCTGAGTGGTAGAACATTTGTGAAGCATGTTCAAAACCCTGGATTCGACTTCCAGCACCACAAACACATGTTTAACAGTGTGGCATATCCATTGGTTGGCTATGCAGTAATCCAGTTAACCCATATACCCTCGGGTACTCAGACTTTACTGAAAACAAAACTCTATGTGGATCTTTGTCTGCATATTCACATAGCCACATATCATTTCCTGACATTTCTGGGTCACACCTGTCCTCGCATTTTAAGAATACGTAAAGTTAGGGCTGGAGAGATGGTTCAGGGGTTAAGACTTTGCCTTGCAAGCACCTGAGTTCGGATCCCGGGTCCCACAGAAAAACACCAGGTGGAGATGGTAATGGCCTGCACTTCTGACCTTGGTAGGCAGAGCCTGGGAAGGAGGTAGAAGCAATCCAGGGTGATTCCTGAAGTCACCCGTGGTGCTCCACAGGGACACACAGTGCCCCCCGATGCACACACACACACACACACACTCATTCACACACACATAATAAATACAGTTTTTAAACAAGAATATGCAAAGCGGTGGGCCGCTGGAGCGGATAAGGGCTGAGTCCCACGACATGGCGCCGAGTGGCCAGGACTGGCTCCGGTGATCTGCTCGCTGGCCACATGTGGCAGTCAGATGCCGTCACCGACCTCGTCCAGTGGGTGTGAACACGAGGGCGCACAAGAGGAGCCGAGTGGTGCTCACAGACTGCATCCCCCAGGGACTTGGAGTGCATGGCTTCAAGCTCCCAGCATGCCGTGGGCTCTGTGACTGAGGACCAAGGACACAGAACGCAGAACACGGGCCTGTGCATGAGACCCGGTGGATCCACACATGAAGCAACTGCCCCAGCCGGCAGTCCCTCTAGAAGTCAGCCCCTTGCATGCACATGGGAGACGGTCGCGGCCCCCCGGGAAGCCAGCGCTGAGGACGGTGCTGTCCCTTCCCACAACATGGAAGTGGGGGCATAAGAGGACGGGTGCACAATGAGGCCGTCGGGGAGCAAGGGGGCTCAACACTTACGGAGCTTGAGGTCCACAATCTATTTCCCAGGGGTACCTGAAGGCAACCTTAAAGGAAAGGACAGAATCGGATGATTTTTACGTGACTTATTATGACCATCCTCTTCGCTATTACAGCTGATACGAGTCCATTGAGTCCAGCCATTTCTTTTTAATGAAATGTCTGCTCCAGTTGGCCATGGGACTGAGTCAAGCTCAGCTCCCCCTACCCCCTTTCTCTGGCTGGTTCCAAAAAAATAGCTTTGTGTGCGGCCACATTTTGAACTTGAGGTAAGGCTATTCTGGGACTTCTTTTCATTTTAATTTTTATTTAAATGGAAGTCAGACTTGAAGACTAAAACTTTCCCCCTGCAAAGGTCAGGGTTATTTCTGCTTCCATCTGGATGTGTTTTCACCCAAACTTTCCCATCTTTTTCAGTATCCACCCTCCTTCCAAGGCACTTCCCCCACCTGCAGAATGTAACATTTTCCTCTATTTTAAACCCAAAGACTGAAGTGGTAATCTATTTTTTTAGGTCTGCTAAAATCAATCATAAATGTTTTAACAATACAATGTGGAGATCTGCAGGTAGACTCCACAGCTTGTTCGCAAGGAATCCATCATGCCTTCCCTTTTCATCTTCTCCCACGGAGCTCTCTGGCCACCTGCCAATCATTCAGAATCTGCAAGATGGAAGCAGATGCGTGGACGTGGCCCCTCCATACTCACTCTGTCTTGAATTTCCAGTGGAGCCTTCCTCAGCGCCTCCTGCAGTGAACCTCAAACTCCTCAGGATCGGGATCCTTTTAACACTCCCACAAATTATTAAGGACCCTGAAGAACTCTTAGTTCTGTGGCTTGTATTTATGTTTACAGCTGTTTATATTTGGTATGGCAGAATTCTTAAATGTCTTGAAAATTTGTTTTAAAAACAAATCACTAACTATATTCCATATTAATACTGATAAACATTTTTATAAAAAGAATGTTTTCTTTAAAAAAAACTTGAGAGAGAGTTAGAGAGACGGCTCAGTGGTCAAAGCACCTGCTTTCAAGTCGAAGACCGGAGTCCGACCCTCAGGTCCCACGTAAAAGGCTGGCTGAGTTGGGGGCCCACCCAATGCTTTCAGCCGCAGGAGGGGAAGCCTGAGAGGCCGCGGGGCAGGCTGGCTGCAGTCAGACTGGCTCCAGTGCCCCGTGTGGGACACAGTCACCAAGCTCCCGCGAAGATCATTACTCTTCATCATCAATTTGACCACACTTGGGTCGCAGCCCTAGACCTGTCTGTAGGGTATTCTCTACCCAGAGGGAAGACCCATCCTGAGCACGGGTAGCCCCCTGCCATGGGCTGGGGTTCCAGGAAGTAGCTGAGGACCAGTGTGCAGGTCTCTGTGTCCCCCGACTGCAGACGCAGCATGACCACCTCTCCCCTCTTCCTCCTCACCTCCCCCTGCCCCCCGCCACCGCCATCAAGGCAAGCCTCCCCTGCACGGTGGGCTTCGTCTTTTCAAACTGTGTGCCAAGAGCAAGTCCTTGTCCCCTTGCAAGTTTTCAGGGGTTTCTTGTCCCCCTGCCCCCTTCAGGGTTTTCATGGTTGTGTCAGAGACAAGAAGAGCAACAAGCACAGACAGTCATCAGTGGTGTAACGCACCGTCTCTCGCTGCCGGCTTTGACCGGATCTGACTGCTACGGTGACTCTTGCCAGGTGAAGGGGAAACAGACGCCAAGGTTTCTGGTTTATGATTCATTTCATTTTGAAATTAACTGACACTCCTTGCTTATCCCAGCAATGGGCTGGAACTTGAAGTCTGAAGGGCATGGATTCAAGAAGCTGCGCGGCAGGCCCTGAAAATTACAGGATCTAGTAGCACAGTGCGTGATCTCCATGGAAATCTCTATAGTCACTCTGAGGCTACGGAGCACACTGACAGCTACAGGACAAAAAAGCTGAAGACACACACACCCATATGTATGCACACACACATGCATGCATGGGAAGACAGATACACCATATGTATGCACACACGTGCATGCACAGGTGCACACACATGCACACAAACATACTCATGCACAAGCATGCACACACATGTAAGCATGCATGCACACATTCATACACGCATACACCCAATCATACGCATACATAATTTGAAAACTACAGGCAACTGTACTGCTTTCTCTTTCATCAGAAGTAAGAATTCTAAGATGTAGTTTTGGGGCAGAGAAGCTACATGTGTCAGGATGTGGGGAGACAAGTTAGCTGTAGGGCTTGCAGTGGATTCATCTTTGCATGGAACAGACACTGTGCTGATATCCACACCCCAAAACAGTGCAGGTTACTTGTGCATGCTTGGTTATGAATGTACGATTCATTCAAGACTCAAGCAATCCATCTGAAAGCTGTCCAGCATATCTTATCTTAAATGATCTTGTTCCCCTCTCTTTTAAAAAATGCTAGAGGTTTGGTACGGGGAGGGGGGTGTCACAAAGGAAGGAGGGGACCACGACACATTGATTCTGCAGGAAGCCTGTTCATGAAAAAGGAGGGACAGCACCCGCACGCCATCTCATGCACTCAATGCTGCCATCTCATGCACTCAATCCTGCCATCTCATGCACTCAATGCTGCCATCTCATGCACTCAATGCTGCCATCTCATGCACTCAATGCTGCCATCTCATGCACTCAATGCTGCATATGGCGGCTGGGATATATACACACTTGAGATCAAGACTACAGAAAGAAGTGTGATACAATGGAACCAGGAGATAAACGCCTATTAATAGAATTCAGTTTGCACACTTTTTTACACGTTGGGTATTCAAAGTTACTTATTTATATCAAAGCTAAATACTACCATCAATTTAACAATAGTTGAATGAGAGAGCCATGATTTTATCATGACTATCAAAAAGGTAAAAGATCAATTTGAACAGGGAGCAAGGCTGAATACTCAGAGGGTGTCATCATGGGTGGCCTGCTTGCCAGAACTTTCTATCGGGGTGAGTGGCCCTGGTAGCCATCATTTTTATAGCCAGAGCTAACATGCTAATTTCTCATATATTTGAAGAACTAGCTGATTAGTGGAGAAACTAGAGAAATCTGATTGGAATGATCACCTGCTGGCTGATGGAGAAATGGATCCTAAAGATTTTTATCTTTTTAAAGTTATTGTGCATATGTGTATGTATGTGTGTGCATGCGTGTGTGTGTTCACATATTTACATTCCTGCTGTGGCGTCTGTGTGGGGCCCAGAGGACAGCTTTGTGTAGTTAGTTCTTTCCGTCACCTTCACATGGGTGCCAGTAATTGAACTCAGATCATCTGGCTTTGCAGCAAGCACCTCTACCCGCTGAGCCATCAGTGGCTTTGGTTAGGGAACAGGGTGATAGATGGTGGAACTGGAGTCCAAATTCCTCAAAGGATAGAAGAAACAGCCTAAGTGTGGACAGGGTCCTGCTCGGGGCCCAGAGCGTGCTGGAGTGTGCATCTGCCCCGTGCTATGGCAAAGCTTTTCCGGGCAAAGGGAGCCTGGCATGCCGTTGAAATCAAACTGGGGGACCGCCCCCTCTGTAGACCATTTCCTCTCCAAACCCTCCTATCCTTGGCACAATTCCTATGCTTGGTCTCTAACTGCAAATCCCGCATCTGTAGATTCCACGAACAGTGATCTATCATAGCCAGGAACCAAATGTGCATGTGTGCGATGCACAGTCAGCACTGTACTTAATATTACCCCTTAAACAATACAGCGTTTTCATAACATTTGTAATGCATTCAATATGCAAGGGATCCCAGAGGATTCAAGGCACGTGGGAGCACGTGGAGGAATGTAGACAGAACTCGCTGGTTTTGCTGAGCACCTTTGGACGTGGCCACCTCAGGGCATCCTGCGAGAAATGGCCACACTCCCCAAAGGGCAGGACCCCATTGAGCTTTCTGGTTTTACCATCTTTATTAGTGACACGTCTATTTTCTAACTTACATCTTCCTTTCTTTTTCCTTCTGCCAGAGAAGGTTTGAGATCTTCTGCCACAGTTGGTTGTATTTAAAGTGCTACAGTGAGTGCGAGAGGCTCATGGGCTTTCTGGGGAAATGTATGCCAGAAGACCCCATCTCACACATATTCTGCAAATCCTTGCTGCTGGCACACCGGGGCACCAGGGGCATCTGTTTTCCTGAATGATGCGCGTCGTGCTCATTCTTCAAGGTTCTGCTCTTCCTGACCATCCAGCCTGCACTGGCCATGCCCATTGCCGTCTTGGTCTCCTTTGTCTGTGCTGATCTTTACTCGCCCATTCCACCCGCTTCCTCTGCCTGCACATTTTATCAGCAAGGAGGGAATGCACATGGCTCTGTGAAAGACGCCCTCAACAGTGAGCTGTGCCCAGGGCGTGCCTGGCAGTGCATGGCATGTGCTGGGTGTATGCCCAGGGTGTATCTTATGCATGCCCATGTGTGCCTGGTATATACATGACATGTGCCTGATGTGTACCCAGGTGTTCCCAGAGTGTGCCTTGTGTATGCATGGTATGTGTCCGGTATGTGGCTGGGCATGCCTGGGGTGTCCTTTGTGTTCAGAGACACATATTGAATTTACCTTATAACCAAATAGATACTCCTCTGGGCATCTCTTATGTTGTTGCTTTGCCAAAATAACCACACAAAGCATAACCATAGCACCAAAATGTCTGCATTTGATTTCAACATCATGTCATACTGGAAACTTGATGGTTTTGCAGGCTCAGCAATTTGGGGGGGAAAGACAATTGTGCGAGGTTGGTAGTAAGGGTCATGGGGCCAGTAGATCAGTTAAATAGAATAATAAAGATTCCGTACTGAAAATTAAAATATCTAAACCTGATCTTTGGTATTAGAATATGCTCTAGTGATGAAGTAGAAAGCAAGATGCTTCCAGAATAAATTTAAGATTGCTTAGAAAGGAAAAGAGGGAGATGAATTTAACTTCTGAGATAGCCTTCACTGAACACACTGTACAAACATGCCGTGTGATGTCAGAATGGAAGAATTTCTCATGTAACTAGCTATCGCTGCCTGTGCAAATCAAAGGACCCTGAGATCCTAATATTCTTAAAGTGACATTGATCTGGCTTCATGGAGTCTTTGATCACGTCTGTGATTCTGACAGCCATGATTTATTTCCCACAGGACAATTCCAGCAGAATAAGAAATGTCCTCAAGCTATTCCTCGCGCACGATGGCGAAGGTGGAGCACTCCTGACTGTCTGTCTGAATTTCATTTGGTCTTTTATTTTTTCTTTGCCAACACATAATATTTTATACCCTGTATAAATTTAGTTACTTTAGAATAAAAGCCATTTTCAAGACCTCTGAAATGCAGAAACGAGGTTGTCTTTAATTACTCATCAGAGAGTCTTTGTGAGGAAATAAGAATCATACACGGGAACAGTACATGTCCTAGTTGAGAAGCCTACGTGAGTTAATCATTGTGGCTGTGTGCAAGAGGAATTATGAAATATTGTCATTCGATTAAGGCAAGAAAAATAGATACATAGAGCCAATATATATCCAGATTAAATGGCAAATAACTCATTTCTGCCATATCATTGTAGCATTACATCTATCTGTAAAGCTCATGTAGTTAGTGTTTTCTAACATGTTCCAAGGATCTAAGACATTTTCAAATCAGTTTTACTCAGAAAGGCTAGTGTGCTTAAATGACATTAGTCAAAAGAAAGATTGATTTTTTTAAAGTAAAACTCTCGGTTCGTTAGTCATTTGAAGTGATGGATATGGATTAGCATGGTCATCTGCATTATCTCACTTATTCCTAAGGTAACCGGCTCTACATCACCATGGTTTCCACCTGTGGATGGAGAAGATGAAGCTCAGTAGACGTGTTCTACTGTCTCGAGCTGAGTGAGGCCATGGTTCACATAGAGGAGAAGCCAGAAACTGTGGATGATCGCATCTCTTCTTCCCCCCTCCTGAAGTCGGCCCAGTGGAAGACCAGATTGGAGAATGTCTATGGAGGTAAGGACAGAAGTGAGGAGGATCACGGTGGGGAGGACCATGGTGGGGGAGCACAGTGAAGAAGACTAGGGTGGTAAGGACTGAAGTCAGTGAGGACCAAAGTGAAGACTGAAGTGGGGAGGATTACAGTGTGTAAGGACCACCAGTATCCAAAGGGGAGTGAGGAGCCCCACAGGAAGTAGCCAGGTACCATCAGCTAAACAGATATGTCAGGCAGGATTTCAAGACTATCCACCTCTGGCTGGGGGAAGACAGGAAAGTAAGTTTGTGCAGAGTGGATCCGGTGAAGTCCCTCTGGTGGTTGTGCCAGCCAGTGAATGGGAGAGGTGGAGGGCTCAGAGGCTAGTGCAGTGACAGCTGCATGCAGAGTAGCCATGTAGCATGCCAGGGACAGCACTTGGGTGAGGGAGGCAAAGACGGTGAACCCATATTTTCCATGAAAGAAAGCTCTCCTTGTGCAGATCTGCCAGTGCAGAGGGGCAAAGAAGAATGCACTAGAAAATGTTGCAAAGAAACGAGTAGAAAGTGTCCTGTTAATTATTCCACATAAATCTAAAAGAAAATACAGGGACAGTCTCCTTTGTCTGGTGGCATCTGGTGGCTTCATGAACATAAGGCTCCTTTCTCCCCCCTGGGCTCCCATGGTGGTCAGTGGTCAATCCCAAAGAAATTGGTCAACTCGTTCTTTAACTGAAAACGTTCATGTGGGAGAAAGAAGGAGGTGATGACAAGTGGATGGGGCTAAGGGTGGTAAACATGACCACTGAACTAGGATGGGAAACAGGTATTGCATAAATCAAACAGGATGGAAAACCTTGAGTAGAAGACAATGCAAGGCAAAAGTAAAAGTGAAGCAATAAAAGAAAACTTAAGAATGATTTAAGAACTTTCTAAAAGTTCTACTAACTGAGAAGATAAAAGAAGAAATGTCAAACAATTCTACATTTCCATATCGTCTCTCAGACAGTGTCAAGTAGCGACATTAAAGAGAGAATTCTCAAATCATTGAAGATGCTTAGAGCAGAAGGGCTAAGAAAGTCACCTAACTTTCAGGCTGATAAAACTGTTCTTGTCTAGACAAATGTGAGCACATTTCTATACCCAGCCATTTTATCTTTGATGCTCATTGGTCTCCAGGTCTCACAAGACTCACAACCCGTGTATTCTGGAAACTTCTCTATGATATATCATTTAACCCTTCAAAGGATTTTTTAAAAAGTTCGAAACTATATTATGTGACTTAAAACTAATTTATTTTTAAAAATTTTTTATTATTTTATTCAATTGTGCATGTGTGCGTGTTTGTGTGTGTGTGTGTGTGTGTGTGTGTGTGTGTGTGTGTGTGTAGAACCATGGGCAAATTTGGGAACCACCATGGACCACCTCCACCTCCTCCTTGTTTACTCTGCCCTGGGATTCACGGGCTCCGCCCTGGTAGTTTACTCTGCCCCGCAGGCTCCGCCCTACCAGGACCAGAAACACAGGCCGCCCCCGCTTCTGCCCGGCGTCTATACGTGGGGTCTAGGATCCGAACTCAGGACCTTCCGCCTGCAAGGCAGAGGCTTAACCCCTGAGCCACCTCTCCAGTTCCACTTAAAACTAATTTAATTAGATGCAACTATCAAAATCTAAGCAAATGACATGCTCTTGAAGCTTAATAAAGTTAATTCTGCCATTATCATCATCATCACCATTATGATCAATAGCACCTTTGTCATCACCATCACATATCTCACTGTTATCATCACCACCATCACCACCATCATCATCATCACTTCTATTAGTATGTAAATTCTATGTTATTTTCATTGGCTAGAAAACAGAAAAATTGAAACCATACTGTTAATTGGTACCAAAAGATACAGCTTCTTTATCCTTGAGTTCTATAGATAGAAAATTATACCTATGAGTATATGCATGAAATTTGCATAATCATAATTAGAATAATTGAGACTTAATATGAGCTTTGCAAATCTCTTGAGACAAAGTGCTTATGGAGCTGTGGTCCTATAAAGAAAGTTAGCTACTGAGGATATATTAAATGAATAAAAATAGGATGAAATAAAAACATTAACGAGGCATAGAACAAGATTAGCAAAAATCCATCACTGTGATGACTTTATAGCTCCTGTTTTCAAAGATCTGAATGATTTCTTTAAAGCGAGTATATTATAACAGTTGGTGAAATGGGCTTGGTGAGAAATCACGTACGATCAATCTCAGTTCTCATTTTGAAGCAAGTCGACAAGTCATGAGGGAAGACAAAGGAAGCATGGCTGTGGGAGCTCACAGCAGCCCCAGAGCTGCCCTTATCTGGTTCTGACTTGGCTCATGCTTTCCCTCACAACAGAGTCTTAACTTCTTAAAGTGAAGACATATTAAATTTTCAATCAAGAAAAAAAAATCAGCTTTTCAACTGAAATCCTGAAAAGAACTGACAAAATGAGGCTTAACCTCATGGGACAGACAGGAGGGGGAGAACAACAGAGAGGAAGATGTAGCTTATGAACCACGAGCATTTGCTTAGAACGAGTCACGTGATGATTACCATAGAACCTTGTGTAACTTAAGCCGGGCTTTCCCCAATTTACACGTTCCCTCGCCAACTCCCAGTATCACAGAGTGCCATGTTATTGGAGAAGGGATTCCTCGCAGGTGTAGATAGCGAAAGTCTTCAGACTGAGCTCCTATAAGGAAGACTTGGCACTTAGCAGGTACTTTGTAAAGAGAAAGGCAGAGATGGGAGGAGGAACCTGCATACCAGAGTGCCCAAGTCTGTCAGCCACGCTGAAAGCTGGAGAGAGACCAGGTCACACTGACCAGAGCTGCAGAAGGAACCAGTCCCAACTACATCTCCATCTGCACCTCCAAGATCATGATGGGACACACTTCTGTCTGTCCCTTAGACGGCTTGGGGATGTTTCTGTGAAGTGGCTCAGTAAACACAGGATCCAGCAAGGGGCTGAAGTCAAGGGGAAATACAGAGGCCACTGCGCATGCGCCAGACATTGCAAACCAGGAAGAAGGACGGATCCATCTCCACAGCCCTGCTCCCTACCCCTCATCTGCTTCCCAGGACCCCTGATACAAAAGCCGGGGCACACTGTCAAAAACAGTGAGAAAGAACAGCGACGCCAAGTACCCACCTCTCTTATCAAAAGCAAGGAGGACTCCAGTCAGTGTGGTCGTCCCCGAGAGTGGGTCCTCCCCGAGGTGGGTCCTCCCCGAGGTGGGTCCTCCCCAAGGTGGGTCCTTCATGAGGTGGGTCCTCCCCGGGGTGGGTCGAGGTGAACTTATCTTACTTGAATGTGGACCTGGCCCCTTCTGCAAGCTTCAAGCATGCTCGGCAGTGTCCCTTTTGTGCAAAATTATGCATGTGCACAGGCTGTCAGGCATCCTTTAAAATGTCTTTCTGGGCCAGGAAAAAAATGTGCATCTGCAACTGTCTCACAAGCCTCCAAGGATGGGGTGGAAGGCACTGTGGACCATGCCTCTGCCTCAGGAGCTTCGTCTCTACCTCCCACACTTTGAATTTTCACCATAGATCATTAGCTGGCTGGAAGCAAGAAGCCAAAGCTTATACCAGCAGCAGTTAGGACTTAGCAGAATTTTCACCTGGAGAAGAGGAGCAAAGTAGAGAAGAAAAGTTCAAGACATGGGGACTGGGAAAGTGAGCATCTCCCGAACTGCTGCTCTAGTCGAAATGAAGAGCTCTGGGTTCCTTGCCAACGGGTGAACTGGGGAGGTCTGTGAGCTGTGGGTACACCGTGTTTCAGAGATATCACAGGAAGCTGCTTCTCTCTCTCTCTTGTTTTCTCTTTTTCTCTTTCTCTATCTTTCTTTCTCTCTTTCTTTCTCTCTCTTTCTCTCTTTCTCTCTTTCTTTCTCTTTCTTTCTTTCTTTCTTTCTTTCTTTCTTTCTTTCTTTCTTTCTTTCTTTCTTTCTTTCTTTCTTTTTCTTTCTTCCTTCCTTAGCTTCCTTCCTTCCTTTCTCTCTCTCTCCTCCCTCCTTCCCTCCCTCTCTCCTTCTCTCCTTCCCTCCCTCCTTTCCTCCCTTCCTCCCTTCCTTCCTCCCTCCCTCCATTCTTTTCTCCCTCCCTCCATTCCTCCCTCCATTCCTTCCTTCCTTCCTTCCTTCCTTCCTTCCTTCCTTCCTTCCTTCCTTCCTTCCTTCCTTCCTTCCTTCCTTCCTTCCTTCCTTCCCCTCTCCTTGCATGTGTGTTGTGTGTGTGTGTGTCTGTGTATGCCTCTGTGTGTATGTGCGTGCGCGTGCGCGTGCGTGTGTATCGGGGGCGTTGGATGTGCCTATGGAGACTCAAGGGGTGAGCTGGAGAATCGCCTTGGACTGCTCCACCTCCTTTGGCTCTGCTTGTTCTGCATCGCCCAGGCTGGAAGGGCAGGCCAGCGTCACCATGTCCGCTTGACATTGTCACGTGGGATCCAGGACCCCAGCTCAGGTCCTTCTGCTTGGGAGGCAGAGCTGAGCCCCCAGCATCTCCCCAGCCCAGGACCGCAGCTTCTAGGCAACGAACTGCAGCGACTGAAAGGCTCTGAGCATGTACAGGGAGGAGAGACAGATGTTATAAACACGTCACACCATTCTCCTCTTCCCAGAGACACAGACCACCGGATGACAAGAATGGTTTGCCCGTTGTCATGTGACCGGCTCACCCTGGGTGGATATCACTTCTCAGTTACCTTTAGAACTTGTAAAAGAAGGCAGGTCTCTGAAAGAGGAGGTTGCGAAGAATTACCCTTGCAAAGATTGTTTCAAGGTCATGCCGCCATGAAATGCAGAGGCAGGAAACTCAGAAGAAAGTACAACCATGATGGGGTGCTGGGGTCCCAAAGGAAGAGACCTTCCAGCCCCCAGAATAGCCAGAGAGTTCTACCCCATACCGCAGACAGCACAATGGGGTCTGAAAGCCAGAGGGGATCTCCAATTCCAAAGAAGGTAGAGTTTCTTGCTCTGATAGGCTTTCAGTGTGTGTGCGTGGGTGGGGGTCCACACCACGTGACCTAGGCTAGGTGCTGGGAGTCAGGAATGCCCTGAGAACGACCAGCTGTGATTCGGGCTTCTCTTGTGTCTGTGTGGGCAGAAGGGGGGCAGGCCCGCGGCTGTGAGGGGTGGGCGGTTCCTTGACCACAGGTCCCTACTGACTGGGTCATGAAAGAGGTGCAGAGGCCCGAGGCCTCATTTCTGAGAAACAGCAGGAGGGACAGCTAGAGGGGTTAGTTGAACAGTTGCTTACCATCCTGCTTCGTGATGAGCCGGAATGATACCTGATGTGCTTGGGCGCTGCTTGGGTGGGTCCCCAGGGGCCTCACATACTGGCTCAGGTGGGACAAACTTTAAAACGGGAAGGCCTGGAGAGAGGCAATTAGGTCACCAGAGGTCAATGCCCTCGGAAAGTCTGATGCTAGCTTTGGCTTTTCAGTGTCCAAAACTATGAGAAAAATATACTTGGAGTGTGTGTGTGTGTGTGTGTGTGTGTGTGTGTGTGTGTGTGTGTGTGTGCTATGTGCACGCAGCAGAAAAAGATTCTTAAATATGTCTGCCTGTGGAGCCCCAAGGGTGACATTAGGAATCATCCTTGATTGCTCTACCCCCTTATGGCTTTGCTTTGGGGTTTTCCAAGCTGCCTTCCAGGGCTGGAATAACAGGCCACCGCCGTTTCCTGGATGCATGAATAGAAAGCCCTAATTAAAGCTGGTACGTGAAGTCTAAGTTTTTAAAAAAATCAGACAGCATACTTTTAAAGATTTTTTAAATATTACTTTACAAAATAGCATTTTCGTGCGTCTGTTTTTTCCAGGTGAGACAGCAGCCTCGAGGGTTCCAACAGGTAATGTCTGGCAGAAAGTCACAGGCCATCAATGTGACAGGCAGTCAGGCTGAAGGTGTGTGCAGATGCAGAGCAGGGATGCATAATCGGTGCTTTATTAAGTGATTATCACGATGCATTTATCCGCTTCTTCCTCTTAGCAGACTCTGCTCAGACCAGTCCAGGGGTCACAAGTGCCATTTTGTCACTGTGAGTTTGGCGGCTGCTGGTGGGCTTTCGTCTCCCTGGCAACCCCTGAGTTCCATTTCTTTTTCCTGTAACTTCAGATAGAACCGAGGCCTGACCGTCCACAGGGCACAGCAGACGGAGCTGGTGCAGCCCCCCTTGGCTGGCTCTGCTGGCAGGGGGCACCTGGGACCAACCGGAAGCATTTTACCCAAAGAGGCGCTGCCCCTACTTTTGATTCTGCTAATGGATATTTTGAACAGAAATGTTACATTCAGACCTTCATTAACAAGAACAAGTTTTTATTAATTTTAATTCATTATGAGAGAGAGAGAGAGAAAGAGAGGGAGAGAGAGACTGAAATTCTACACAAACCGTTAAGGAAATTTAAATAGAGACTAGTCCTATTTTAAAAAAAAAAAACCCTGGGGCTGGAGAGGTGGCTCAGGGGTTAAGCCTCTGCCTTGCAGGCAGAAGGGCCTGAGTTCGGATCCTAGACCCTACGTATAGACGCCAGGCAGAAGCGGGGGCCTGCGTTTCTGGTCCTGGTGGGCAGAGCCTGTGAATCCCGGGGCAGAGTAAACAAGGAGGAAGCGGTCCATGGTGGTTCCCGAATTCGTCCGTGGTTCTACATACGCGTGCGCACACACACACACACACACACACACACACACACACACACACGCATACACATGCACAATTGAATAAATAATAAAAAAATTAAAAAAAATAATAAAAAAATAAAAAACCCTAAATATAAAAATGAGCAGGAAAAAACAAACAGATCTTTTAAGCAAGTTTGACTTAGCTTGGTTTGCAGATTTGGAACATGGTACATTTGTAGCTACCTTAGGAGCATAGGGTATCTTAAAATACATTCCTTTCTTTTTAATGCATGGCTTGGATTGTTTCTCCTTAACCCCCAAAAATACATTCATGGGGGAACCCTCACCTACGTAGCTCAGTGACTATTTGGAAGGCATTTTTTAGAGGGGTGATGGAGTCTGAAGTGAGACCACTAGGTGTGTGTTCACACCATGTGACTGAATACACACTGTGTGACTGGCATCCTTGCAGGAAGGAGGAATGGGCGATATGCCAACAAAACGTAGGAAGGGAGACAGCTGGGGGGTGGCAAGGGGCGCTGCACGTTGGATCCACAAGCTGGGGCAGGATGCTGGGATCACCAGCAAACGTAGAGGCTACAAAAGGCGGGGCGAGAGCCTCTTCTGGACACCTCTGTGAGAACCAGGCCGGCCCTCGTGTGGCGTCCCAGCCTGGAAGCTGATGGAAGCGTAACGTCTGCCTTTTAAAGCGTCTGCATTGCTGCTCTGTGGCAAGATCTGTCGATTCCACCATGTGAGGACCAGAAATATGTAAAGTGCTCGCCAGACGAGCGAAACTGCCGAGACGACATCCCCAGATCCTGTACAAATACCAGGCAGATGCGGCGTCCCGCCTGTAATTTGAGTCTGGGAGACTGGGACCCACAGAGCAAGCTGGCTGGCAGATTAGTCCTATCCAAACGTGCTGTATCTGCTTCCAGACCTTGGCTCAAAAAGAATAGGATGCAAGACCTGTTCTTACATGTGTGCGAACATGCATTAGCACACGTACACACATATATGTGAACATACATACACACATGCACACACTTCTCACATACACATCAAAGCAGAAAAACAGGTTTAAAAAGTAGATACGTGTGAATACATGCAGGTTTTAATCATTGTCCTTTCTCTATAAACAACAGACTATTAATTACACACACAGTGCTCCATCGTATCAGTATCACAACCAACATGGTCAGCAAACGCTAAGCTTGGCCGAGAAGACACAGAGTATGTACTGAGCACAGTCAGCAAGTACTAGGGATGGCCAACAAGCACCAAGAATGGCCAGCAAGTACCAATCATGGTCAGCAAGCATCAAGCGTGGCCAGTAATTACTAAGCATTGTCAGAAAAGACTTATGGCCAACAAGCCATAACATGGTCAGCAAGCACCGAGAAGTACCAGCAAGCACTGAACGCAGTCAACAAGTACTGAGAGTGGTCAAAAAGCACCAAGCCTGCTCATCAAGCACTGAGTGTTGCCAGTGAGTACTGGGCACGGTCCGCAAGCACTGAGTGCTTCCAGTGAGTACTGGGCATGGTCAGCAAGCACTGAGTGCTGCCTGTGAGTACTGGGCACGGTCCACAAGCACTGAGTGCTGCCAGTGAGTATTGGGCACAGTCCGCAAGCACTGAGTGCTGCCAGTGAGTACTGAGCACGGTCCGCAAGCCCTGAGTGAGTGCTGCCAGTGAGTGAGTACTGAGCACGGTCCGCAAGCACTGAGCAGCAGGTTCCCACTGCTCCCAGGGTTCTCGGGTCCGCTCTCAGACAGACCGAGCCTGCTGGCCTCTCCCAGTCAGCAGGACACTCTCTGCTGTTTGCTCTCTCCTGCCGAGAACGTTGTGCGTCTCTCCTTGGCTGGTTAGCAGCATTTTTCAGGGACGACGCTCAGTCACATCTCTCTTCCATGAACATATGGATCAAAACCAAAATGAAACGAACATGGAGACCAGCCCCGTGGAAGGCTACAGGACAACCGAGAGGCGCTGGCATCTGCCCTGCCCTGCCCCATATCCGCCCCGACACGCTTCTCTTTTCCTTAGGAAGCTCTTTTCCACGAAGGAAAGCCAAGGCGTGGAGATGGCAGGGGGTGTGCCCACTGTGGCTGTGACGGGGTGGGATCAGCCTCTAGTCTTTACTCCCAGGGGGATGATGTCGCCTGCGGTGGACTCTGTGGTCCCCCTCGTGGATGATGCCCCAGAGGTGGACGACGCCACCCGAGAATCTGAAGCCTTCTGACTGGGAGAATATCACCCGAGAGGGACATGGTGGCCTGCATCGGACAATGTCAGTTGAGGTGGACTTTTCGCAGGGACAGATGTTGAGGGGAATGACGGCACCCCAGGTGGACACTGTCACCTGAGGTTGTTGGCGCCATCTGCAAGAGACATGATGGTTTCTCAATGGACCAAGTCCCATGGAGCCAACAATGTGCACCTGGAGGGGCCGGAGACTTTCAGGGGACACGGGGACCTCCTTTCTGCTTCCACCTGAGCCTGTCGCTCTAGCCGCTGCCACCTGCCGGTCCTGAGTGCGAGGCTCTGGCCACAGGCAACCCATTGTCAGTCCTCCATGGGGCTCACACACAACCTCATGCCGGACAACTGTGAGCATCTCCTTCAGAACCTGCTGCAGCCACAGCGACGCCGGCTCCTGCTCAAGATGACGTGGGTATTGTGTGTGACCTGTGCGTCCTCCCAGGCCCCTTTAGTCACCTCTAGATGCTTCATTATGAATATCCTGTCACATCGCTTAAGATGAATGGTAAGGAAAAAAGTCTACGTTTTCAATGTGGACATACTTTTTCCATATCTTTGCAGCATCCTGCAATAACCAGGACTAATGATGCGCTTCAACTGCGTATTCTGGTAGAAGTGCCCCGTTCTGTTCTTGGAGGGAGGAGCTTGGAACTCTGGTCCTCAAAACAAGGACCCGCCGCCCTGGTCCAGGCCGGCCAGAGGCGTGGATTTAGCCATGTCAATTAGAAAGCTGCACATATTTTCAACAATGTTGAAAGCCCACACTGTAGTAACTTCACCTCCTTTGAGCAGTTAGCAGCAGGTCTGGGCTGTAGTCCATTATCTGTCTGTTATCTATCATGTAGCATCCATTTATCAGCTATCAACACTTCTCATCTCTCTCTCTTTAATTCATCATCTATTTATTGATCAATCAATTGATCTATCATCTATTATTCATCTATCAGCTATTACACATCTCTCATTGATCAATCTGTCATGTTATCTAATATCTATCACCCATCTGTCTCTATCATCTATCTATCTATCTATCTATCTATCTATCTATCTATCTATCTACCTATCTATCTATCTATCATCTATTTATCTATCATCTGTCATTCACTTATCATCTACACATCATCCATCGTGTCTCTGCAGCACTGGGCCCATCTCATTGAAGTCACCCAACCTCTCTGTCTCAAGGTCACAGCTTTTCATCTGCAACCTCAGTTCCTTTTTTTCCCACTGACTATACAAAGTCTCAAGTACGGGGAGTTAGTGTGGCCAACTTAGTAGCATTATTCCACCAACCACAGAACTTTGTGTATAGATGTGTGTGTGTGCACGTGTGTGCACAGACACACATGTTGTGGCCTGTACGGGGAGGTCAGAGGATAACCGCCTTTGCCTCCTACCTGCTTGGGACAGGGTCTCCTCGTTGCTCACCTCTGTGCACCAGGACAGCCGGCCATGTGCTCCCAGAAATTCTTCTGCCGCCACCTCTCATGTTGCCAATGGAGCTTTGAGATCAGCGAGTTCTGGGGATTTGAACTCAGATCTCATGCTTGCACAATAAACACTAACAATCCAGCCCGTTTCCCAGCCCAGACTGCAGAATCTTAATGTGCATGAATACATTTGCAATTCCTATGAGAACTATAAATGCTTTATATCCTATTCTTACACCACAGAAACTGCAGCCAGAGAACAAAATATGAAGCAGCCAGATTTTCATGTGTGACTAAAATGAGTGATTTTTCAATCCCATGATGTACGTTTGATGCTTTACTGTAACAAGTAATGAAATAAAAGTTTTAGTAGCTTTGCAGCATCATATGCATCTGCAGCTCTGCCTTCCATTGCCAACACTGCCAAGACACACACGTGTGCACACACACATACACGCATGAATGCATGCATGTACACATGCACATTTACATATGTATGCATACACACATGCACACATACATACTCATACACATATAGACACATGGACATATGTATGCACACACATATGCACATATATGCACACCCATGCATAAACACACACGTACATGCATATGCACACACATACTCATGCACACACGTGCACACATGTACATGCATATGCACAAACACATGCCTACGTACATGTGTGTGCACACACGCATGTACACACAGGCACACACATACACAAATGAACACACATATGCACATACGTATGCATACATACACACATATGCATACACATGCACACACATACACAAGCATACACAGATACACAAGCAAGCACGAGGACTAGCGGCCAAGGCCGCAGCAGAGCTAACCTTCACATGTCCTTACCTCCCCATCTTGTAGCAACTCGTCCTTAAGATAAAGCAACTGCTCTGAATGTCCTGCGGGATTAATTGTGCCTCCCTTCTCCCCACTAAGCAATTATATCACAAGCTTATTCTCTGCTACCTCTGTAAATCCCCACACAGATGTTCTCTGACTTAAGGTCTGACATAGTTTTTGTCTACGTTGATGCCAGAGTTCATGCATGGAGATATGCTGGTTTTCTTCTTCATATTCTGTCCCATCATTTTCAAGCGGTGTCCAGCATTCTGTTGCAACAGACCACTGGGCGGTCCTGCCCGAGTGTTCGGAGCACGTCGGACATGGGGTCAGTTTACAATGCTCACACGTTTGGATGCATTTTCATTTCCACAGCCTACGCAAGCTGAGGCATTTTAAAACATATTCGCAGAATGCCCAACACCTAAACCAATAAAAATGTTCACTTCAAAGGCAAATGTAAAATCAAGCATATTAAATTTTATCTATTAAATTTTGGGCTTCTTTGAAGAAAGCTCTGACTTGAGATACGCAGGACTCCATGAATGCCACACTTGGAATGTGAGTTTTCCCGCCTCCCACGGGCTCCAGCGTTCACTTCCTCAGCTGGTGTTAATGTTTCTGGAAGTTGAGGCATTTGGGGAGGTGGGGTCCTGCTGAGGAAGGCACACCACAGGGTGGCCCTGGAGGGTGGTGGCCCCGCCCTGTCTCTTCTCAGTCTTACTCTTGCTGTGCCTCATGGTGGCTGCCGAGACCTGAACCTGAACAGGCCTCCGGCCTCTGCCTCCAGCCATGCCTTGTGCGTGTGATCCCAGCCGCAACGGATTACGCCCCCTCTGGAGCTGCAAGCCAAATAAATCTCCCTTTCTCCCTTTATTTGTTTGTGTCCGAGTGCTGTCTCACAGCCAAAGAAAACAGTAGCTGCAACACCGACGACACTCAACATAGCTGTTGCACTATGCGCTTCTAGATCGCATGCACTAAAATGTTCTAGATTGTACAGGAAGCAGTAGTGATTTGCTCTGATAATTTAAAAATATATTATATATATATATATCAGGAGATTTTAGCAACTCTATCAACCACACCACACCAGCGGCACAGTACCGAAAATCAGGTATCAGAATTCTTGCTTGATTGACTATTTGGAATCAGATAGAAGACGACAGCTCTGGTCAGCAGGACACAGGGCAGAGGCCGGGGTGCCAGTGCAAAAGCCCCCAACCCACCCCTGGCTGGCCTGTGACATGAACTCCATGAACGCTTGCTGTGTCGCTGGCTCTGGTCAGACTCTCCTGACTCATTCGTCTCTGCGCGAGGGGCTCAGGGCCTGGCTTCATGGAGACGCAATGCGTGCATAGCTGGATAAAGAGTGCTCCCGGGGGCCACGTGGGGCTGGACCTTCAGGCAGCTGTCAGTCATTAGATCGCTCCACCACACAGCTGACTCACCGCGCATATTTCAGTTTGCTCACAAGCATTGCAGTGGGTACTGAGTGTATCAACCACCAGGCGCGTGTGCCACTGTTGAGACGTTACCGGAAGGATGTTGCGTGTTTGGTTCCTGTTGCTGCCATGTTTTGCTGGACATCCTTTGGCCTCCGAAAGGAAGATTGCTAAGAGATTCGCACGGAGCTGTCTGAACACCCACTGGGCGGGGATAATACGGAGTTTGGTTTGTTCCCTCAGCTTAGCATCGCAACAGCAGCTAGCGAATTTGTGACTAAGTTCCTCCTCCCCTGCTAAAGATCCGTCTTCTCGGCGGGTGTTCTGGTTCATAGGCGGGGCCCTCCCAGGATGGATGGAGGTTGGTTTGGCTCGGAGGCCACGCCTGTAAGTGGGCTGCATGCTGTCTGTGCATGGAGATGGGGCCAGAAGGTGCATGACCTTCCAGATGTCCAGTGAGACATCGCCCCGCATTCCGCGCTCATCTGAAGACTGTCCGATCAGAAGTTGGGACTTCCGTGGTTGGGATGGCTGGGGTAGAACTGCCAAAGCCAAGATGTGAGAAATAAGCAGGTCCAGGGCTTACAGAAGACAGCGGATAGAATTTTTTATGTAGTCATATTTTATTAGTCTGCAAATATGCCACAGTGGGAAGTTTCATTTTTTTAAGTATAATATTTTAAATCTTTTTAGTTTTACAAGCATATTAGTTGCTAATCCCTGCTTCCCTCCATCCCCCCTCTGTTCCATCTCCCTCCCTTCCCCTCATCAATCCATTCCATTCCCTCCCACCCTCTGCTTCTATGGACCCAGGGTTCCTTCTGGCTTGTCTACTCTTGTGGGGGTTCAGGCCTCTGTGACATACTACGTTGCCCCTCCTCAAGCCACCCCACTGATAGGGACATTTCCCTTCACTCATCCAGCTTTAACCCCCGAGGTTTCCACTGTGTGTTCTTATCTCTCTTCAGTTCCTCGTAGTCTATGAGGCTTGTTGGTCTGTCAGTCATGATGCAGGTCTGGTAAGGACAAGTGTCTGTGCTGTGAGTTCTTAGAGCAGCAGTCCTGCCTTGAATGTAGTGTCTTGTCCCTGTAGACCTTCCCATCTTTAAGCTCTTACAATCTCACCATCCCCTCTTCCTCTAGATTCCCTAAGCCTTAGGATGGGGAGAGATTGGGTTGGCCTGATTCTGGGTGAACATTGGGTCACCAGTACTCTGCATTATGGCTGCCGTTGTTGAGCGGTCAGAATTTTAATGACAAGGAGCACTTGGGGTTACAGCCCAGCTCCCTGGACAGAGTCTGCTGGCTGAGCGTCATTTCTTCTTGAAAGAAGCATACATTTTTGATTAAATTGCGGGGCTGCTTTAAATGCTACATGAAAGGCAAAGAAGGACTTTCCACGTCAAACTTGTGAGATAATTGAGTGTTTCTTGGTTCTTATCCATGTGGGGTCTTCACAAGGCTTCTGTGCTACGCGCATGCATGGTTCATGTTCCCCTAAGACCGTGTCAATGCAGTTGTCAGAAGAAATAAAGATGTGCTCTCAAGTGCGTCCCAATCCAGTGTGAAAATAAAACACAATAATGACAGTAATTTAGCCACAACTGTCTTCAGAGCCTAGGTGACCCACACAGGCACGTGGAAGAAATCCAAGCACCGCAGGGAGCATGTCAGTGAAGTCACGCGACTCGTGCATACCAGAGACGGTGCGGTTATGATACAAATATAACCACAAAATGAATTACTGCTCAAAGACACATCTTCCTGAGATGCGGGGTGGGGAGGGGGCGCAGCCATGATTACCAAGCAGGGGAACTTCTAGGTAGCATCTGTTGTTTGTTTCTCATACACACCCAGAATGGAGGGGATTCAAATTTGGAGGAAATATATCCAAAGGGAGAAGCAGACCAGAGCATTAACTACAGCCACGGAAAGAGAGATGCCTGGGAATGCCCTGGAAACGCATCATCTAATCTGTGAAATAAATAGGCAGGGTTTGGAGATGATTTCTGAGCAATCGTCCCTTCCCCAAGCTGGCTGGGAAAGAACATTCAAGACAACAGGAGTAAGGTCAAGCCGCTCATTCAGGCTGAACCCTTAAGGAACCATCTCACGTGCATCTCTTGTTCTAGTTCAAGAACTTTTTTTAAAGCAAGAATGCAGAGGTGGCCGCCATGCAAGTGTGAGAATCTGGTTCAGACCCCTAGAACCTACGTGAAAACTGGGTGCAGTAGCAGCATAAGTTTGTGACTGTAGCTGGGGGGGGCTGAGCAAGATGTTAGGGTTTGCTGCGGCCACAGAGAGGGTCTGGGAACTCGGGGTTTGAGAGAGACTCTGACTCAAAAAAATTAAGAGATTGGAAAGAGACGGAGGAAAAACAACACCAGCCTGTGGCCTTTGGGTGCACACAAACACATCCATGATCACACACATGCACACACATGTATGTGACCCATACACACACAGAAAGAATAAACACTAAAGTCCACATGCACACACCATATGCACACACGTCGTGACTACACACACACACACACACACACACACACACACACAGAAAGAATAAACGCTACAGTCCATATGCTGATAATCTTGGTTGTGTCGTGTGAAATCACTCATTTCATGTTTCATTCAAGAACACCGAGCTGCACAGTGTTCTTGTTCCCGGGGTGCAGGGCCTGGAGGGGACAGGTGGGTGGAGATCTCTATCAGTGCAGAGGAAGAAGACGCGGTGGGCTCCTGTCACTTTTCTGCTGGATGCACAAGGCCAGCGATTCTCTGTCGGAGCTCCTGACACAGCTTCGAGGAATGTGTGAGGCAGGATTTGTGCCAATCGTTACATTGGATTCAGGAAAAGTGGGAGAATCTGCAAAGCCGTGGCGAGGGCTGAAATTAGTAGCATGTGTCTTAGCTGAATTAGGTATAATTAGGTAATTCCATGTCACATTCAAAATGACATTTTACAGGCATTCTGATGAGTCTGATGTTTTGCTGTTGGAGAGAAACATGGCTGCCTTGCTGGTCTCTGAACATCCAAGGCTGTGTGTGTGTGTGTGTGTGTGTGTGTGCGTGTGTGTTTGCGTGTGTGTGCATGTGCGCATGCGCACATGCATATGCCTGTATATGTGTATAATTATAAGTGTGTACAAGTGTGTACGTGTGTACACCTATATATGTGTGTGAATGTGTTTATGTGTGCATATGTGTGTATGAGTGTATGTGCATCTGTGCACATGCCTGTGTGTGTGTGTGCTTATAGGTACATGTGTATATCAGTGTATGTGTGTGTGTTTGCTCATGTGTGTGATACGTGTGTACATATCTGTGTGTGACTGTGCATGTGTGTGTACACGGGCATATGCACATGTGAGTGTGTGTGCACACATAATTGCACACACAAGAATTATCACACCCGAGAGTTCTTCACTGTGTAAAATGGAGCCGGGTGTGTCTGCTTTACATTTAGCCCCTGAGCTCACCAGCCTGGTCAGCGGCGGGCTGCCCGGCTGTCTCCTCAAGATGCGTCCTTCCCTAGAGGGCAAGGATGGGGAAAACTGAGATGCATCCTTCGCCGTTCATCTGCTCTCCCTGGGACATTGGATTTCCTGATATCAATCTGAAAAGGTCAAGCTGGCCAGCGGCCATGCACAGCACTGCCAGATCTCACGCTCTGACCAGCGGCCATGCACAGCACTGCCAGATCTCACGCTCTGGCCAGCGGCCATGCACAGCACTGCCAGATCTCACGCTCCGGCCAGCAATGACTTATCTCATGGGCCAGGGGCTGGAAAGAACAAAATGGAGGCTCCTTCATATTTTCAGAGTGACTTGAGAAAGCCCTCAGCCCTCCCGGCCACACATGCGCCCGCTGCCCTGGCCCGGCCAGCGCTGGAGGACAGCACCACCCAACCCACCTGAGCCGGGTCAGCGCTGACGCTGAGGACGCTCTCCACTGTGGCTGCTGCTGACAGATCGATACCAGTGTGGCATCAAAAATGCCATGACTCTCTCCTTAAGAGCACATCAAGCTCGATTAAGAAGCAGTTAAGAACAGACGACATTCGATTACGAACCGTTTATAGGCGTCTGTAAATGCCGGTGCATCGAGAGCAGCCCTCGCCCTGCGTAAAATCACTGCACGCGAAGAGCCCAGGGGACCTGACCGCCCGCTGCAGGCTGAAAGGGAAGCGAGGTCCTGGTCCCCCAGTTTCTTGATTGTGCAGCCCCCCAGTGAGCGGGGCGGCAGCCTCCAGTGAGCGGGGAGGGACGAGGTTTGGGGACGGCTGCGTGTGCTGTGGGGACACCATTCTGCTCCTTACAAGACCCCAGGGCGGGAACAATGTCCACACACGCCTAAATCCCTGCCCAGTTCAGAGCAAGAGTTGCATATTAATGAGCACATCGATCAAGTAGAACAGAAAGACATATGTGAGCTGAGAGACCCCCTGCCACAGAGGCAGAGTCGGCTCATGATCAATACCGAAGGGCTTGACTTTCTTGAAGCCATTTCAAATGTCAAAGTCTGCACCCAAGTCAGGGGACCGTCTCCTGGGAATCAGGCTGTCTGCCCAGTCACGAAAGGTGACTCAGCTCAGACCTGTATCAAAGTGTGGCTCAGGTCATGTCCCGAGGTCAGAGAGAAGTTGGTGGAAGTTCTGCAGGTAGAAAAGGCACAGGACAGGACATTTGCGGAACTACAAGCTTGCAGGATTCTCCAACTGGAATCTATTCCAAATCACAAAGGAAGCCAAAATAGAGATTAAGGGCACCAAGGGAATTAATTATTTGCCAGCACAGTTTGTATCAGAGCTTGTCTGATACAAGTACAGTGTTCAGAAGAAAGTTTGGTGTCTTGTAGATTTCCAGAAGACATGAATGAAACTGAATGGCTTAAGTCCCCATGGAAAGGTAAAGGAGAGATTAGCATCATTCGCGCAGCAAAGGGAAGAGGGTGGGTTAAGAGCACAGTGCTGGAAATCAGTCTGCTGGAGTCATGAAGAGTACAGACCGAAGAGAAATTAGTAAAAATACTAACGCGAGCATTAGTGAATTAAAATAGATGGCACAGAATTTACAGTTATGAAATCCGAAGTTTTAAGGTAATTAATAAAATGAATGTAATATTGGTAAAGCACGAACCAGAGTGAAATGCACAAGATTAGAAATGAACGGGGTTTATCGACGCTGAGAAGATCGAACGCTATAGCTGCAGCAAATAAAGGGAGAAATTAGAACTCTGCATATTACAGACGGAGAGGGCAATTAGCATTATTTGCATACAATATAATTGCATCAATGAAAAATTCATGAGCACCAATTGGAAAACTGTTACAAATAGGAAAGATAATTCCGTCAAATGCCTGACTTAAAAGGTAAAATGAGGTTTCCCAAGTGTTCACAAACACCCTTTCGGAATCTGGGTCTCACGTGAGCGAAGTGTGAGAACCACGTGAATGTTCTCGTGTGAGGACATGGTTGGCCTGTCTGATAACAATCTCCAAGTCCCAGGGTTGTGGTTTGAAACCGGAATGTCCCTGTGGTGGAGCACTTGGTCTCCAGCTGCGGTCACTGGGTGGAGCCTTGGCGCACAGGAGGTCTCCTTGGAGGAGTGGGCGGGGCTTCAGGGGTCTCTGCTGACCTCGCTTCCTCCTGGTTCTGTCTCTGTTCACTAAGTTGTGAGCAAGCACAGCACGCAGCGTCCGGCTGCCACTGCCAGCGCTGGAAGCTGTCCCGGGCCCACCTGACGGACTACGGCGTCTCCGACCCGGAGCCTGATGCGCCCTCCCTCCCTCCACTTGCTTCTGGCAGGCGGTGATCACTCGGTGACAAGTAGGCGACTCCTGGATTGCTCTGTATTCAGACCCCACTAACCACATATGGAGCAGATTGTGCTCCAGTGAGGGGATCTAGTTTAAAAACTAACTGTGAAAAGAAGCACACAGGCAGGATAACCAGAGCAGGAATTCAAATGCATCTTAAGGGCAAGGCGCAGGTGCGTGAGTAGACGGAAGAGCGGAAGGACCCACCGGCAGGCCAATACTGAAGATAAAGGTGGCGGCAGGAAGTGCTGTCCTGAGTTCGAGCCCCAGAAGCCCACGTGGTGGAAGGAACAGACTTCTGAAGGTTGTTCTCTGATTGCCCGTGTATGATGTGGTATGCATGCGCGCCCTCGCTTTCTCTCTCTCTCTCTCTCTCACACACACACATACACACACACTTCTCTGATCACCCGTGTATGACAAGGCATTCGTGCACTTCTCTCTCTGTCTCTCTCTCTCTCTCTCTCACACACACACACACACACTTCTTTGATCACCTGTGTATGCCATGGCATTCATGCACTTCTCTCTCTCTCTCTGTCTCTCTCTCTCTCTGTCTCTCTCTCTCTCACACACACACACACACACACTTCTCTGATCACCTGTGTATGCCAAGACATTCGTGCACTTCTCTCTCTCTCTCTCTGTCTCTCTCTCACACACACACTTCTCCTACCATCGTGTATGCCATAACATGCATGTGTACAATCTCTCTCACACACACACACATACACACACACAAATAAGGAATTAAATATTTAGAAATAAATAAATGACGTTAGGCACACAGAACTTAAGGGAAAACAATGGAATTTCAACTCTACCTAACTTGTCACATCCAAATAATCTCCAGAGGTTCTAATAATGAGAACAAAGAGGTAATTATTAGGGGAATGTTGTATTATGTGGTCTAACGTGAGGAAGCATTTTAAAATATGATATGAAACTCTATGTCCAATCGTGTAGACGGTTCACCCCATGAACTAGAATATTTCTTTAAGGCAGAAAATAAAAGCGAATACAGTGGGGAAAGTTTTATGTCAGAAAAAAGAGATCTTTCTTTAAATGTTGACAAATCTGACTGATTAATTATTAAATCAAAAACAAATCAACCACCCCGGAGGAAAGATGGATGAGAGACATGTTGGGGTGGTTGTGGGAAAGGAAGCTCACTTTGCAAAGATGTGAGCAGGGAAGTGCGACCCATCCGTGAAGAGGAAGACTACCAAAAAGACTAAGGCCACGCTTGCTCCTCAGAATGGCAGAAGTTCCTGGTGATACGTCAGCTGAGCAAGCATGAAAGAAACATTCTTCTAATGAAGGAACGTGAGCAGACCAAGGATCTAAGGAGACCACGGCGGCAAAGCGCCTATCAAATGTTAAAAAATACACCTGTCGCTCAGGACTCAGAAGGATCCAGGCTTGGAACGCTCCCGATAGACGCTCGGGTACATGTGCGGCTTCATTAGACACGAATCCTAACTGCATCTGCTAGTGAAACATTAGACACGAGTCCTAACTGTGTCGTGCTGGTGAAACATTAGATGTGAATCCTAACTGTGTCGTGCTGGTGAAACATTAGATGTGAATCCTAACTGTGTCTGTGCTGGTGAAATATTAGACACGAGTCCTAACTGTGTCGTGCTGGCGAAAGACCAACACCGAATGTTCGCCAGTGAAAGCCAAGCAAAGTGAGCTGCGTGAGCTATTAAAGGAGAGGAAGCTGCGTTCAGAAGCTTTACTGTTCAGCTGGCTCTGGGGTGCAGAACTGTAATTGCAGCGACTATGAAAGTTAAGGTGGGAGGTTCACAGGTTCAAGGCCAGCCTGGGCATCTCAGTGGGGAGGCTTGGATACCCGTGCCCAGTACACACTGAGGTGAATAGTCTCCATCTGACTGGGCTTCCGCAGCGGGGGTGCGCTTCTGAGAGGACGCCCAGGAGAGGGTGAACTGCGCTCATGTATGAAGCGAGATGCAGGGGTGCTGGGTGTGGACAGGTGTAGGCCTGTGAAACTGAAGATAAGTTGAAGGCTGACAATCCCATTATTAACGTGTTCTTGGCCCTCCCGCCAGCTTGGGATCCGTGTGCCTCAAGTGCTCACATGCGTCATCCTATGTTTCCCTGAGCCAGGGGCTCTGTGTGCGAGTCTCCCCCATGCCAGCTCCAGCAGAGCGCGGGGTTCAGCAGCCCACCCCACAGCCCAGCTCAGCACCTAGAGTGACTCTCACAGCCAACCCTCCGCCTCTGGAGTCTGAGACCCAGAATGCACCCCCACACGTGCCTCTTCTTCTGCCCAAGGTGGCCCCCCTCCTACATGCCTTTCTTTGTCACGTGACCCGCTGACTTGCGCGAGGCTGCTCGCATGAGCTCCGCTGTTTATCTGAGCGCGGGCAGCTTACCGTGGTCTCAATCTTGCTGCTCCTTGGAGTCACGTGACAGTCTTTCAAAACTCTTGTGTTGGTCTCCAGGTGAGAGGACCTTGGGTGTCTGGGTGGGGTCAGGTGGTAAAGAAATGTGGGGACCCAGATACGGAGGGAGGTGACCACACTCCTTACAGTGGGGGTGGGGGGGTGGACTGGTTGGGGCTGATTTTGAATGCAACATTTTGGGGGTCCACATGGGATTGAACTGGTGGCTTCCCATGGAAGCACCAAGGTCTCCACGGNNCCCCCAAGCAGCTGTGCCATACCTCTGAGCTGAGAACAAGGTGGAGCCCCCAGCTGTGGCAACCACGGGGAACATGGGTGTGCGTGCGTGCACATGTGTGCATGTGAGAGAGTATGCATGTACGTGCACGTGTGTATATGTATATGTGTACACGTTTGTGCACGTGTGAGAGAGACGCATGTGCTTGCATGTGCATGTATTTGTATGGAGAATATGCATGTGCGCGCATGTGTGAACACCTTTGTATGTGTGAGTGCGGGCACGCATGGCACAGCGTGCAGCAGAGGCCAGAAGATCCCCTTGGGTTGGGCCTCACTTTCTACCTTCCTTTCAGGCAGTCTCTCGCCGTTCACGGCTGCCTATGTCAACCTAGCTGGCACAGAGGATTCTGGGAGCTTATTCTCTAGCTCCCATCTTCCCTCAGGAGTACTGGGAGAACAGACATGTGCTCCCGAGTCCGATCTTATGTGGATCTTGAGAATTTGAACTCAGGTCCCAATACTTGCATGGGGGGCCCTTTTATCCATTGGGCCCTCTCGACCCTGTCTCTCTCTGAAAGGGCAGTTGACCATGTGAAGGGACGGTGTCATAGTTAAGCACAGGTGTCAACTTGACTCTTGAGGGTTTGAGCTCTGGGCACAGGTGTAGAGAGAGTCAATGGTTGAGTTAAGCCCAGAGTGAACCTGAAGGAGATTGTCTAGCTGCTGGGGAAGACCCAACCCATGGTGGGTGGGATTAGGCCCTGGATAAATCAGAGAGAGCTGGTTGAGAGAGTTGGCATCCTTCTGTATATTTGGCCAGACATGCTGGTCTGGCAAGTAAGGACCGTCCATCTCTCAGCCGTTACGTGGTGATCATGTGGCCGGTTCCCTGGCCCTGGTGTTGATGTGTGCTCTCCTGTCAAGCTGGACTGAGAACTGTAACCGGACTGTCGTAAGAGTAAACTCCTTGTTCCCTTAAGCTGTGTGATGATCATTTATCAGCAACCATGCAGGTGCACTGCAACAGACAGGCTAGAAGCATTTTCTACTCTATAGAGTTCAAGACGGTTTGGAGATTCTATGCATTTTATTAGTATGATCATTGCTAATAAAACCCTGCTGAAAATATCAGTGGCATCTGTTGCTTGAAACACTGAGTCCTTTTATGCCCAAACAAGAGCATCAGTCTATTTCTTTATCATATATCTAGACCTAGATCTTTATTAATCTACCCATCCCAAATTTGGCTTCCAAAGTGCCTTTCTCCCTCAGGGACTTTGCACTGACCTTTCTTTACCCAGAATGCTATTGTCTCAGTTTCTTTCCATGAGCAGCTCTTTCCCTTCTTTTAGGATCAGCTTAAATATCTTCAAAATTTTCTATTTCATACTGAATGTGGAAAGCCCCTTTCCACAATGCGTAGACCAAGGCACTAAGCTGGTGAAAGCCGTTTGAATTGATCCACACTCGTCCTGGACTCTGCACCCAATAAAAAGAAGACGAACCCACTCATTCTACTCCCTCCAGGATAAAGCCACAAACGGCTGACCAGTGAGATATTTAAGGGAGGTGCCAGGATTCTTGCTTTTTGACAGTGGTTTGAGCATGAACATATGGGGGAAATGTTTTCAGTGAGATCATCAGTCCAAATAAATCTGCTTGGCTTCTAAAGCGCAGGACTGGAAAGAGCCGCAGCAGTGCGCACAGCTGTAAGGGCTGTAGCCTAGGAAACCCCAGTCTCCCCCGGCCGGGTGTGAACCCACCTGGGCTGTTAAATTCAGTGTCCACCGGGGCTGGGAGCTGCAGGTGGACCAGCAGTCACGTCGGCTGTCGTGTGACCAGCAGCACGTGGCCCTGCCGGACACTCCCACAAACTGGAGACGGAGGAATCCTGGCACGTCACGTCACTCCTCATCTTGAAATGCCAGGTGGTAATCAGGCTCCGACACTACCACGGCTCCCACGGGACTGTTGGTCGCTGCCACGCCCCCGTCTCCCCCACTATGGCCCGAAGATGGCAGCAACGCCAGGGTCCTGGTCATGTTGGTCAACCTGGACGGTCCAGATCTTGGCGGCGGCTACTCTGAGCCATGGCCTCCTTGCAAAACCCCCCACCTGGGAGCCGCCCCCCATCTGGGAGCCGCCCCCCCCTGGGAGCCGCCCCCCCGACGTTTGAAATTCTGTTTTTAAGAATAGTTTCTTTTTCTATGGACAGGAAACATTTTCCTTCCCTTGGCGGGGGGAGGGGGGCACATAGCCGCGCAGAGTCGGCTCTTCTGAGCCCTGCGGACAGCCAGAGCATCCACGTTTGCTCCCAGTTTGCACGACCTCACCCAGCGATTGGGTGGGTTCAAACTCCAAGAACCAGGCTTCAAGGGAGCCGTGGCACTCTGAGGTCTGGCATAGTGGGGCAGGGTCATGTACAAGAACTTGCCTGGGGCTGGTCAGCTTCACCCCAAAACTCCTGCCCCTTATCTCACGCAGTTGCAACACGGTCACGCTGTTGCTTTGCCTTGCCTATCTGTCCTGATGCCTCCGGCCTTGGGCATGCCGGCCAGCGCTCTACCCCTGCACGGCACTGCAAAAGCCTTGCCGATTTTTTTTTTTAAGACTACATTCCCAGTATCTTTAAATCAACTAGATCTTGAGGATCTAGAATTTGAGCCAATGAAAAAAATAGCTGGCGTGATGCTAAAGCTATTTCGGCCACCAGAGGGCCCCCATATTTCGATCATTAGCTCCTAACCTGTATTCAAACAACTACGAAAATAAAAGGCAATTTCAGGAGCAGTGAGCTAATTGGAATGTAAACTGTTTCCACAGAAAGTTAAATCTGATTTCTTTAAAAAAATGCATTTGTCTGTCTCTTTACCCTAAATCCTGCCCTCACAGTCACATGTACACGGTGATTTCGTCCCTAAGGCGAGGACTGCCATGTCTTGTTGGAGTCCACTTATAAATCCGTTTGTATTACTTGCTTGACTGTGGCGACAGAAACCCTCCAATGACCATGTGGAGATGAGTGCTTTATGTCCAGAAATACAGTTTTCTGAAAGCATGTGTTTGGAAGCAAGAACAACATGAAATAAATTTCCCTGTCAGGGTTGATGTGGGGACGGAAAGCAAATCCCACATTTCAGTACATCTGGAAATTAACTTTGACAATTTAGAGTATGCGGAGGGTGACTTGCCGAGTGACAAACACTGGTGAACACGCACAGGTTCTCAACAAGGGTAACCTGTTAGGAGTTGACTGAGGAGAAATACGCATGTTGGAATTTTTTCGGGAATAATTATAAGAGTGAACCAGGGAGGCGAATGCCGGCTCTTGGCAGTATACCAGCTAAGCAGTGAAGTTCTGTAGCTGAGGAAAAGAAGGGAAATACTTGGGGCTTTTCAGGGTTACTCCCCGAGCCCCTTCTTAGAGTCCGAGCATCCCGTGTGCGAGACAGACGGGGGAGAGCTGACCACGGACGGTCTCTGGCTTCGGCTTGGTTCTGCCCACGGAGCCCCGGAGCTTCACAGGCTCCAGATCCCCATGAGACAAGAGCTGAAGCCCTGGGTCACCCCGCCCTGCTCATTGAAGCCCCCGGTCGTCCCGCCCCCTCACACACATGGTCCCATGGCCTGGCCTCCTCCAGCTCTTGGTAATCAAAAGGTTTAATTGGCTGAAGCTGTAGTTCCTTAGTCAATGCAGAGCCAAACCCCGAACATGAGCCCCAGAGTGTGACGTCAGAACCCATGGCTTCTCTGGGAGAAGCACTTGGGCCTGGACCCCCAGAGCAGCAGAGGCAGAGGATCCTGGGGGCCCCTGACTAGCCCACCTCGCCTACTTGGCGAGTCCCAGGTCATGGAAGACCCTGTCTCCAAAGTAAGGACTGATGATGACTCCTGAGATTCCGAAGGAAGGAGGAGGGCTGGGAGCAACTGCTGACTCTGACCCCTCGGCAGCTGCCGGGACACCATGACGTCCCCCTGTGCTGATGGACTGCGGCCCCGCAGAGGGCCAGCCAAGCAAACCTTCCCTTCCTGAAGAGTGATTTGCATCATCTACAGGGCAACAGGTGATGCCCCCGAAGAAGTTCTAATCTTGAATTGGTAGTTACGATGTCCACTTTCCCCTCAATTCACGATGAATGCGCTGGTTTGGTTTAGCAGCTTTATTTTCGCTGTGGACATTTCATGGTCTCCCCCCACCCCCAGAACCTGGCTTTCATTTCCTGCTGTAGTGAGTCTCGTCTGCTTTGGGGCGTCCTGCCTTCCGTGCACCGAGGACGGGGCTCCCTTGATCATCCTTCTCACCGGTCCGCAGAGTGTTTGTGTCCTTGGAGCAGTCGGCAGCCGCGGATCCATCCGTGTGGGATCCGTGTGCGAGGCGCTGAGCTAACACGGCAGCGAAGCAGCTCAGGTGCATGCTAGGCAGACACGTCGCGCCAGCAGCACAGACGACTCGAAGGGCGCTGGGTCTTTGGGACCCTCCCCCCAGCTCCCAACTGAGGTGAAGCTGACCTGAAGCTCTGCAGCCGCAGAGGGGATTTGTGTCATCCCCCACACCCCCACCCAGAGAGAGTCCAGCTCACACTTCGAGGACAGGACTAGTTCCCAAGTACACGGCACATGCTTTTGTGAACAGATCACTTAATCCTCCTTAACAGCCAGATTCCTGGGAACTGTTTTTCCTTGTTTTATGGATGAGGAAACTCAGGCAAGACGCTGCCAGCCGTCTGCTCAGGTCACATGGCTGAGACGTTGCGAGCCAACGTCCACACCCACAGAGATGTGCCCACACCAGGCTGCTGCCAGACCCTCAACCAGGAGGGAGAAGACCCTGCTGTGTCTTGTGCCTCATGGGGAAGCTCCCTGGAGAAGGAGGACAGAGTCTTTCTGCTCTTTCAGGGTCCTGATGCCATGCGTGTCCAGGCAACCAGCTGGCATCTGCCATAAACGTGGACGGTGCATCCGCCCTTCCATGCCTACATTTAGAAGCCGGCATTGCATCACAGTTCAAAACATATGTTGTGGAGAAGATGGGTGAGAAATATTTTTATATTGAATCACATTTCAAATTCACTAAGTTATTTAAAGCAATCCTAAAGAAAAATCAGTTTCTTAAACTAAAGGAAACTTTGGGGACAAAAATCATCTTTTATTCTATCATGACACAACTTCTAATTTTTCTACTTTTACTGTGTTGGGGATTAAACTTAGGGCTCCTGCATGCTAAGCATTCACTCTCCCAACTGAGCCGCATCCCCAGCCCCTAGTCCCTGATTGGCACGACTTTCTGATACTGACCTGGGCACATTCATGTACCTTGAATTGGATATCTTGCTTACTAAACCAAAGCAAGAGGAGCATTCACCTTGGGCTTTCAGTACCAAGATCACAGTAAGGAAGTCTTAAGATGAGGCGGCAGATGGTTTGAAATCAAACACATGGACTGTTGATCTGGCTGGTTTCGTGCATGCACATTTGTTAGAGGGGTGGCTTATTTAAAATGTTTACATGTTTAAGTGTATTTTGGTAGCGTCGAAAGCCACGGGTGTTCATTTCACAGCTCGGTTATCTGATGCTTCCATTCTGTCTTCTTCTACAGACGCGTCTCTCCCAGTCTGGTTTGGATGCAGAACCTGGGTGACAGTTGACGCATGTGCCCCTGAGGGAAAAGCAAGCGCTTCATAGTTCTCAGTGCTGATTAGCACGCGTGCCGCGGCGGCATACCGGATGGCTTTATGTTGCTGTGGTCCTATGGGTTGGTCTCAAGGTGAGCGTGAACCTATTTCCCCAGCAAATAAGATGGTCCCTGTGGATCACTGGTTTACTTTGGCAGAAGTCTCAAGGTGTTCCTGTGGGCATAAGGGGCAGTTCACTAGCCTGGCAGATACTAAAAGTGGCCACAGTGCCTCAGTTTACCTGTCAGCAGAGCTGCGGGCTCCGTCTCGTGGAAGAGTGGCTGATGTTTTGGGACCTGCAGATGTTGAAGGATGGTATCAAACATGTGATTTCGGTACAAGACAGATGCTGAATTCATTGTGAATGTGTTCCTCTAAGGAGCGTGAGGAAGCCGCTCCGTGAAGGGCCACACTCTCAGGAGTGAACTCTGCCTCCTTGGGCAACAGTGTCCATGTCAGGGGTCTGTGACAGCGGGGGGCTGTGAAGTTAGGCATCTGGGATCCTGCAGGGCCTCTGTGACCTAGAATGTGTGGGTCTTGCTGCTTTTAAATTGCTGTGTATTAAGCCAGTTCCTCTAGAACTCATGCTAAACGTCCAATACCGCTGGATGCGCCTGGATTCGGAGGTGGGATCTCTAAAGAGGAGAGTAAGGCTGATGAAGTTATGGGGGGCGACCAGTATCCTGGTTGAGGAGAGGCAGACAGACACGGGCACGCAGAGCTGCCATGTTGGGTCACCGAGAGAAGTCGGCCATCACTGTGGTGTAACTGGGTTGGTCCCAGAGGCGCATGTCAGATGGAGGGATGATTCAGAGGTGCTGAGCCCCAAGGGGAGGTGCCTAGTAAGAGGTCCTCGGTCTTTGGGGTGCGCCTGATGACGGCTTCATTGTACACGCTTACCCGCACACGCCCGCATCTTGAAGAGGGCGCGCTGCAGACACGAGCAGCTTGCCCAGCTCTGCGACTGGCCGGCGTCATGGCTTGCCCCTCTACAAGGCCCACCATGGACGTCCCCACCATGTGACCCAGCCAGCCCAGTGGAGAGATGCCGGCTCCAGCCTGATATGGACCTTTATGAGGAAAATGCTCATCGTTGCTTCATAAGTCACCTGCCTCTGGCTTTTACCTAAAGCACTGACCAGGAATCCATCAGAAGGCCCAAAGAAAGGATGAGGAGGAAGGAGCCCCGAGGCGCCTTAGACCCGAATCCCAGCCTCCAGAACTGCGAGAGAATAAATTCATGTTGTTTCCATTGCTATGGCAACCCAGAAGCTGAAAACAGTGACTACCACAGAAAATTCATGAGGCTGGGCGGAGCTCAGTGTGGGGCGCTGGCCTAGGAGGTGCATGTTCTGGCTGCACCCCATCACAGCAAGTAGCACAGAGCACCCCGAACATACCTATGTCCAGAACACTCTAGAAGATGCCCAAGAACCCACAGGCAGGGCTGGGAGAGGAAGACGAGGGTGGGCACACGTCTGTGCAGTCTGCAGCCCCAGAGCCTCTAGGTAGATGGAGACCGAGGCGCAGACGCCCTGAAGCCCACCGGACACCAAGCTGGGTGCATGGAACAGCAAAGAGAGACATGCTTCAGAGACGGTGAGAGGGAGGACTCGTGCCTGCGCTGCGACCACACGCACACAGGCACACGCCACACACACAGGAGACACACGTATCACATCCATCACACGCCACACACACACATGAGACATGCACACCACATCCATCACACGCCACACACACACATGAGACATGCACACCACATCCACCACACACCACACACATACAAGAGACACACATACCACATACATCACATACCACACACATACAAGAGACACGCATACCACATACATCACACACCACACACATACAAGAGACATGCACACCACATATATCACAAACCACACATGTATATGAGACACACACACATACATCACACACACCACACATACAAGAGACATGCATAACACATACATCACACACACCACACATGTGAATGAGACACACACATACATCACACATCACACACAAGAGACATGCATACCACATACGTCACACACCACACACATACAAGAGACACGCATACCACATACATCACACACCACACATGTATATGAGACACACACATACATCACACATCACACACAAGAGACACGCATACCACATACATCACACACCACACATATATATGAGACACACACATACATCACACATCACACACAAGAGACACGCATACCACATACATCACACACCACACACATACAAGAGACATGCACACCACATATATCACATACCACACATGTATATGAGACACACACACATACATCACACACCACACATACAAGAGACATGCATAACACATACATCACACACACCACACACATACAAGAGACACACATACCACATACATCACATACCACACGTGTATATGAGACATACACACATACATCACACACACCACACATATACAAGAGACATGCATACCACATACACCACACACATCACACACATACAAGAGACACACATACCACATACATCACACACATACATAGAACACATGCATCACACACATATACATATATACATTTCATCTATCACACATGCAACACACATATACAACACATACACAGATCACACATCCTTACACATACATACATGTACATCACATATATCATATGCAAATATACATATGTACACCACATATACATATCACACACATATCACATACATACACATCACACACACCAAAAATCATACACATACTGACATGTCACATACATGTACCACGCATCATACACACATACATACATTCCCAAGCGCACACACACACACACACACACACACACACACACACACACTTGCGTGTACAAGCATGGAAAATGAAGAGACAAACTCGCCAGCTCATCCCTTGGCATCATGGGTATCCATGTGAGATCAAACAGCCCTTTTTAAAATGTTCTTTGCAGACCGAGCTTGCTGCTCCTCACCCAGAATCTTAACGGACACAATAAACAAACAGCACAGAGTGAAGCTAAAGATGGCGCCTCTCTGCAGGAGCCGGCCCTCCTCCCGCCCAGCACACCCCCTGTGGTCCTGCAGAGTGGGGTTTGAAAGATGCAGCTTGCATCCTGCTGCCTGGCCGAGACCTGACATGTCAGCAAATTACCTCTGGTTCCCACGTTATCATTAATCATGGGCCTCCGGGAAAGGCGGGGTCCCCCAGACCTAATAAGCAATGATAACCTGCGGCTGTGCTGGCGGATGTGCTTGTGTCTCGGGCGGGGGCAGCGTCCCTTAGGGATGGAGGGAAAAGCTGCCCTGGAAGCGGGCTGGCTTCACGCAGCCTGCCGCGTGCGGGAGCTCATGGCCGGCCGAATGCTGCGACCTTGGAGTGGGCTCGGGAGGTTCCCAGGGGTGTCTGCAGAGGCTCAGGTGTGCAGAGAAGAGGGCTCAGCTCCCCAGCAGCCAGCCATCTTGCTGTGCCCCCCACACCACCCTTGTTTCTCTGTTCCCAAACAGCGATGCAGCCTCCACAGCTCCATGCCTCCCCCTCCCGCTGCGAACAGCTAGAGACCGGCTCTCACGGCTTCGATGCCATAGCTCTTCTAGGTCACCTGCGCCTGGATTGATCTGGTGGCTCATCTGGGTGTTAACATTCAGCAGAGTGTCCTTCAGAGACCACGGGACTCTGGGCTGCCACATCTTCCCAGGCAGCTGCCCAGTGATGTAGCCCAGCTAGTCTAAGATGCAGCTGGAGGGCTTCTGCTAGCGACGGACAAGTTCTCTGCGGAGGTTTGCAGGGCTTCAAGCATTTCCCCCTTTATGACTATCGTGAAGGGGGCTGTAAAGAAAACTCTAGTCCCCTCGGATCCCTGTGACCTTGCGCCTTCGGGGAATATAGGTAAATATTCCTCTTTGGGGACTGATGTGTTTTGGATGGATACCATAGAGTAACTTCCACTGGGGATGCTATTGGCTTAATGATGTACAGTCCTGGGGGGAGGGCCATGGAAGAGAACTGTGGACCCTCAGTTTCTTCCTACGGATTTCCGGCATGGTTGGTGCTTCACCAAGGTTAACAGATACATGTTCACCCCTCCCTAGGAAAGTCACAGAGTACCTCCCACTTGAAGCCTGAAGCCTTGCGGCCACTTGTTCATATACTCGTAACTACAAAGTGTAAACTGAAGAGATCTTTTGCCCTGTGAGTTAAATGCCTTGGGTATTTCATTACAGTGACGGAAGCCATTGGCTCCGGGACATACTGGAAGTGGGGTGCCTCTGCCACAGGCCTGGCACGTGTCCAGCTTCCTAAGCAATTGACAGTGTCCAAAAGTGATTTGTATTTGTCTTGCTCTGTATCCAACAAATAAAACAGTAAATTACAAACATCTCACACTATAATGCAATCATGGATAATTTGTTACCTACAAGCCTCTAAAAAAATGTAGCTCTTGGCCAATAGGAAAGATGTATGTGTCATCCTTGGCCAACAGGGAAAATTTATAATCATTTATTTATTTACTGTGTGTGTGCAAAGCCACTTGAATATGTGTCCCTGTGGAGCCCAAGGGTGACATCAGGAATCATTCTGGATTGTTCTCACTCCTTTTTGCTTTGCTCCAGGGTTTCCCAGGCTATGTTTTCCTGGGCTGGAATTTTAGGCTACTGCCGTATCTACCGGGCATTTATACATGAGACCAGGGGATTCAAACTCAGGTCCTTTTGCTTGTGAAGGGAAAGGCTTTAACCCCTGAGCCATCTTCCCAGCCCAAGATGTGTAATTCTTGGCCAGTAGCATTTGTAATTTTAGATGTTAAGTTGAGATTTGGAGCAAGATTGGTTTTGTGGAGACAGGGTCTTACTGAGTGGCCAGGCCCTGGCCTTGAACTTTCCTGCCTTGTCCACCGACCTCAGCAATAGCCCAGGTAGGACCCGAGCCCTGGTGTGGGGGCAGCTACGTGGGGGAGAAACAACTTCACGTGTTTGAAAACGGATGAAGGGCAACTTCGTTGGCTTGGAGGATCGAGACCATAGACATCACCCTATTGGTCCTGCTTTCTGGAGCCATTTCAACAAGAACTAGGATTGTTCCCAAGGCTTGGATTCTGATGGCGGGAAGGGGAAACGCTTCGAGTCTAGAATGTCCGATTCCTCTGTTTGTGCTGCATCGGAGGTTCAGAGAATGTCAGCAGGACAGCCGACCGCTCTTAGCGCGGCGTGTCCACACTCACAGAAGGTGTGGAGCGGAGTGGAGACGGCGAGGTAGCCGCGGCTGCGCTCCAACAGCTGTGCTCGCAAATGAGGTGTCGCAGCACGAGCCCCGCCAGGGAGGCTAATGACACGCAGCCTGATTGTGAGACTGTAATTAAGCATGCGCTGTGCTAAGGACGTAATTATTTTTTAAAATATACCCGACTTGCATTTCTACGTGGATCAACTGTGTCGGTGAGATACCTCCCTAAGTCTATAGTGAATGATAGCCATTTTTAAGAACAAGCATGATTATTCTTAATATCTCAGAGTTAGTACGCATACTGAAGAGTAATGATGTATAGCAACAGACACACGTGCACACAGACAAGCTCTAGCTCCTGGATTAGCGAATTATCTATTTAAAAATCTCCAAAAGGTTCTTTCTTTCCATTTGGAGATGTTGTTTTCTTTTTATGTGGAATCGATTTGCATGGTAAAGAGGGAAGCCAAGCCACTTATTAGAACACCTGTTATAGACCAGTGTGGTTTTAGACATTTTAAGCATTTTCAATGCTTCTTAGTTGAAAGGAGGAAGAATCAAGCTAGATGAGCAGTGTGTTTATTTAAGAGGCAAACTGCAGTCACCTAGCAAGGGCCTGAGCACACAGTGCTGAGACAGGCAACTCGGATGCTCCGCCTTGGAAGCCGAGCGCCTCTAACCAAAGGAGGACGCTGGCAGGAGTCAGAAGGTTTGCTAGGATCGCTGAGCAGCAAGACCGTCTGCGAAAGAGAAGCCGCATTCACGTGACGATCTTCCAGCAGGGAGGGTGCCTAGCTGTGGTGTTGGAACCTGAGCCTAATTTACAAATTAATGTCCGCAGAGGTGCATCCAGGTGAGGAAGACACAAAGCACACTCAGAAACAAGGGGTGGAGCCTTCGAATCCATCCACTGCAGTTCGGGGCAAATTCTGCTTTTTTTTTTCTATTATGTGACATTTTTTATTATTTTATTTTTCTAGTTTTACAAGCATATTGAGTACTTATCCCGGCTTCCCTCTATCTTTCATCCCTCTCGTCTCCCTTCCTTTTCCTCACCAATCCATCCCGCTCCCTCTACCCTACTGCCTGGCCATGTCTATGGACCCCAGGTTCCCTCTGGCTTGTCTACCCTCGTGGGGAGTACACCAAGATGCCCCTCTTCAGGCCACCTTATAGTCCCCAAGGTTTCCACTGTGTGTTCTTATCTCTCGAGTTCTGTTTTTAACTGGGCAGAGTCTTCCTTTCAGGGGTGCCCCCAACCTCACCCAGCTGTCTAACCCTCAGCAGCTTTGTGTTAGAACCAAAGGCTGAAGCCCTGTGTCTGTGAATGACGGAAGCCAAGCCGGCCCAGCCGGGGCCTCACGTGGGGCGTGGCCGAGGAAGAGCACCCCAGCATGGCTGATACTGGGCTTGTCTCTCACACCATGGCCTCCTCCAGACCCTCCTGCTGGCTGGTTCCTCTCCTCTTGACGGTCCTGACTCTTGAGGTGACCTCAGACTGTTTACCCCTAGAGACTGTCCACTGTGACCTCGATTCTGACACAGAGGGACTCCTAAATGCATATTAAAACAGAGAGAGAGAGAGAGAGAGAGAGAGAGAGAGAGAGAGAGAGAGAGAGAAAGAGAAGAGAAGAGAAGAGAAGAGAAGAGAAGAGAAGAGAAGAGAAGAGAAGAGAAGAGAAGAGAAAGAAGAAAGAGAGAGGAAAAAGAGAAAGAAGAGAGAAAAGAGAGCACTAGGGGGATGGCTCATTGGCTAAAGTGCTTGCTGCGTTAGCAAAAGGACCAGGGTCAAATCCCCAGATCCCATGCAAAAGGCCAGTCGGGTGCAGGACCTGACCTGTAATTTCAGCTCTGAAGGTAGAATCAGGGTAGCAGTTAGATACATAGGTGTCAACTTGACAATCGAAAGCTAAGCTCTGGGCACATTTACAGAGAATTGGTAGTCAAGGCAAGCCGTGTGCAATCCTGCAAGAGATTGTCTGACTGATGGGGAAGACCCAGCCCGCGGTGGGTGGACCATGCCCTGAGTAGATGGATAAGGCGGAGGTAGCTGGCTCGGTGAGTTGGCATTTTCTAGCCTCCCTTGGCAGTTTTGCTGTCTGGTGAGTGAGGTTTGCCCATCGCAGCCATCCTATGGTTATGGTGTGAGGGTATAGTGAGGCTTCTGGTGTGGGCGTGGCTCTCCTGCCAAGCTAAGAACTACAACCAGAACTTTTCAGAAAGAATAAAGCCCCCTCGTTTCCTTGTACTCTTTGGTCATTAATTTTTCGGTGACATATAGGTAACTTCAACAGTCAGGGGACCCCCAGAGCAAGCTGAGGGGCCAGACCACCCCTATCAGCCACTCAGCCTGAAAACAGGGAATGGAGGGGACGCCCAGTGCCACTCTTGTGCCTCTATACTCATGTGTTCTCACATGCATACACTTGCACACACACCTGCACCCACTCACATACAAGCCCGGCGCATGCACATGCATGTGCCCTATATGCCCATATATAAGCCATGCACATGCCCATGCATATGCCCTATATGCACATACATGTGAATATGAAAACAGGGAAAGAGGGAGGGAAGGAGGGAGGGAGACCATAAATATGTAAAATTTACCTATTAGTCAGAAAAAAGCTTAATTTAAAACTTTAAAATTACAAAATGAGAGTAGAAAGTTTAAAACATGCTGGCTACAATGCTGAACAAAACTAAACATCAAAAAAACGGACAAAAATTTCTCAAAATTTCCCCCCAGGAATGAAAGAGAAGAGAAAAATACCAAATTCATTTTCCAAAGGCCAGCATTACCCTGGTGAGAAATCTATATAAAAAAGAAGATTGTCACCAAGGAAGAGTTATAGACAAAGACCACAAAAGTTACAACCTGGTATGTCCAAGGACAGACTTGAATGTTCTCAGCAAACACTAGAAAATAGAATCCAGCTGCACATTGAAAGTCGAGTCACATGGAGCAGGTGGGCTCTGCCCCCAGCATGAAGGATGGTTCGGCATCTGAGCTCGTGGATCCGGGACAAGACAAGGACACTCACTGTTAGCACCTCCACATGACACAGAGCTGGAAGCCAGAGCAATCGGACAGGAGAAAGAAGACGTGGCCGGGTCAGAAAGGGAAAGTGCACTTGTCTCTGCTGAGAATGACACATTCTCACACACAGGTGACACATTCTCACACACAGATGACACATTCTCACACACAGGTGACACATTCTCACACACAGATGACATCACAGAGAAAAAGCAGGTCTTAGCTTAGACATGGGACCTGCGCGTTCGCATTAAGAAGGTGACTCCAAGGACGGCACGATGACTCAGCAGTAGAGATGCTGTTCCAGCTTGGAGACCTCTTGGATCCCAGGGGACAGTAGAAGACAGAACTGACCCCACATCCTCTGACCGCCAGAGATGCACCAGGAACATATGAGTGTGTGTGTACACAGATTTATACATACACATAAACACAACTCACACACACATACATGCTCACACATACACAACTCACACACACACATGCACATACACACAACTCACACACATATACATGCATACACATACAACTCATATACACATACATGCTCACACACATACATGCTCACACACACATATACAACTCACATGCATATACATACAAATACAACTCACGCACACAAAGTACACAACTCACATGAACATACCTATACATACACAACTCACATGCACATATACTCACACATATGCACACACTCACACATATAGTCACACACATACATGTATACCTCACATACACTCACATATACACACATACATAACTCACATACAAGTCATGTACACATATACACACATATACACTCTCACACACATATGCACTTACACAAACACATTCACACACTCCCATTCTCACACACACTCATAAAAACACACACATACTCATATATACATTCACACACATGCACATGCATATATTCACACTGTTGCAGTTCGCCAGTATGGCTGCTGATAAATGACCATCAAAAAGCTTAAGGGAACAAGGGGTTTATTTCCTTATGATTCCTGGTTACAATTCTCAGTCCAGCTTGACGGGAGAGCACGTACCAACACCAGGGCCACATAACAGCTGAGAGATGGACAATCCTTACTTGCCAGACCAGCATGCCTGGCTAAGTGAACAGAAGGATGCCAACTCTCTCAACCAGCTCTCTGTGATTTATCCAGGGCCTAATCCCACCCACCATGGGCTGGGCCTTCCCCATCAGCTAGACAATCTCCTTCAGGTTCGCTCTGGGCTTGACTACTAATTCTCCACAAATGTGCCCAGAGCTCACACCCTCAACTGTCAAGTTGACATCTGTGCCTAACTAGGACACAGACTCACTCACAATACATTCACATTCACACATGCACACTCACAAACACACACTCACATACAAATACACTCACACACTTATACACACCACAATCGTGTACAAACCAAATAATAATAAAGTTTTTTTAATTTTTTAAATAAAAAAGTAATACAACATCCTCAAAAATACCTAAGAATAAATTTATACAGAGAAACGAAGGGGCTACACTGGCATTAATAAAATAAACAACATTTGCAAACAAATGGAATAGTAGTGAGTGTTCATTGCTTGGGAGACCTAGTGCTAGCCAAAATGTTCAACCTGCTCAAAGGAGTGACAGATTAAAGGAAATCCAGTAAAAAGCATTTTTCCACCGAAATAGAAATATAAAAAGAATAAAAACAATTCTAAAATTCACACGGGACCAAAAAGACAAAGAGACCCTACATAGGAAACACAATCGCAAGCAAACAGAACAGAAATGGAGAAGTCCTGTTACATGACTCCAAAATATACTATAAAGTGATTACAGTCAAGACAGCATGATCCTTGCACAAAGCAAAAGACAAAAGTATCAATGGAATGAAACAGAAAGGTGGGAAATCTTTTCAGATTTTAGAAGCACCCAGAAGAAAGAATTGCCTGCTTGAGAAATGGCTTCAGAACAGTAAATGTCTGCACATACAGAGATGAGTCTGGCTCCTCGCCGCATCCCAATACGGATTAGGCATTCAAATATAAGACTTGCAACTGTGAAACTCCAGGAAGTGCATGTGGAGGAAGGGCTAGGCATGCGAGGACCTGAGTTTGACCCTCCGTGTCCACGAGAAAAGCCAATACTGGCAGCATGAGTCGGTGGTCCCAGGGCACGGGAAGCAGAGGGGGGACTCTGGGGTCACTGACCAACCAGCCTGGCCAAACCGATGCGCTCCATGTTCAGTGAAAGACACTGCTTCGAAAAGTAAGGCGGATGGAAGAAGAAGACCCCAGGTGCCGACCGCTGGCCTCCAAGTGCTCCTATGTACACGTGCACACATCCACACGCAGGCAGCACACACACATGACGTAGAGGGAAAGCGTCGAGCCCTGGTGTGGGCAGAATCCTGAAAGTGCAGAACATAAAAACAAATCAAAAATTCCCCAGACAGAGCTGGGGGGATGGCTCAGGGGTAACAGTCTGCACCTCACAAAGGAAGGACCTGAGCTTCAAGCCCCAAACCCCATATTAAAAAATGTCATTCGGATAGGATAGTGGCCTGTCATTCCGGATCCAGAACACAGAGCCCGGACCAGAGCACTAAGGAGTCAAACAATCCAGGATGTTTCCCTTGTCATCCTTGGGCCTCCATGGGCACACGCACACTCAAATGCCCTCTTGTATACACACTGCACACATGTGTAATGTAGACACACACCCATAAGCTCACACATACGGGAAAAAATTATAATCTACTGCAAGCAAAAGAAGCGAGGAATGGAGTGAGGAGGTAACCCATGGAGTTAGGAGAACGTATCTGCAAATCATACAGTTGATAAAGAGCGGATAGAGTATGTAGGAATTCCAGCAACTCAATAGTAAGGAAGCATTAAATAAATAAAAACAGGCAAAGGACTGAAGAGACATGTCTGAAAAGGCCAACAGATGTTTGGAAAATGTTCACCCTCTTTGATCATCAGGGAAATGCCTTGAGATGATACAAGTAACTGTTAGAGTGGCTGTTACCAAAAGCTTGAGGACAAGAGAATATGGTGAGCACAGAGTGAAGAGAGAATCCAGCCTTCTGTGGGAGGAGCGGCAAATCATCCCCTTCATGGTGGGCCAGGTGGCTTGACAGGCCCCCATAGAGACCTGCAGCCACACTTGAGCACTGATGCAAGAATCCACACTCCAGGGTCTACACAGAGCACAGAATCTGAGATGCCCAAGGTCGTCATGTAAAACGACCCATTTTGCGTTTTTCATGTGAATAGCCCTAATGCACTGCCAATCACCTCTAGTCATTTGTCATGCCCAATCCACTGCATACACTACACCGCTAGTAATCATGCCGTATGCTTCAGAGAAGAGTAGCAGCAAAAAGTTTGCACGTGTTTTAGTTAGGTGAAAATGTCCTGGAAATTTTTGAGCTGCACTTGACCAAATCTGTGGCACAGAACATGTGGGTAAGGACAGCCAGTTCTCTCTCTCTCTTTATATATACATATACGTGTGTGTATACATATGTGTGTACATGTATATATGTTATATATTATGTATACATATATGTATATAATATATATACATGCACACATATTTGCCATGCACACATAAATATATACATATTGCATGTATTAATGTTCATAAAAATTGCTAGACTTAAAAAAGAAAGTAAATGCACCTGTAAATCCGAATTAGGATTTGAGAGTCCACAGAATTCCCCATGCTAAGGCAGGAGATTAATTAGAACACAGGAGAATGTCCCCTTGAAGCCCTGTAACACGCGGTCCATTCTTAACCACGTGAGAGATTTTGCAGCCCGCAGACGGAGACATCACTCTTGGGAGAGTTAAATAGGAAGGACGCAGGTGGCGGGCACAGTATTCAACATCAGGCCCCAAGCTTTCTCAGCCTAGAGGACGCGGGTGAAATGAACACGCGCATAGCTAAGGACCGGAGGTACTGAGAAAATGGCCGCCCATCTCGGTCTGTGGTCGACTAACATGACTGAGTGAAGCCCAGTGTGTCAGACGGGCAGACAGCTGGTGGGGAACCCTGCTCACAGGGTGGATCAGTCCAGCCACAAAATCCTCAGGCCTGACGGGCTCTGACTCAAGCTGCCCGTCTCTCTAGCTGGCTTCTCTGCTGCCCACCTACCCCCGCCACAGATACCCAGGCTCCAGCAAACAGAATTCAGGAGCGCGGCTCCATCCAGGAGGAACCTCCCAGGGTGCACAGCGTGCAGATGAACCACGCTGGTTCTTCATGAAGATCTTCCTGCTTTCAATCGTGCACGCGAGACGCCACGCACCAATATGCCTGCTGATTCTCTGGGAAAGCGGAAGAGGAATATCAGTGAATTTATTTCTCTGCTGCTTTTTCCCCCCTAACTACACCTTACAAAATTGGGTCAAAGGAACAGAAGTGCAAGTAAATGCAGCAAATGCTTTCCGACCCGTGACTGCACAGAGAAACATCCAAAGTTCTGAGATGGCTGTCAGAAGATGGAAAGAGGACCAAGCACAACTCGATTTTGCCCTTTTAAAAAATATTTATTTGCACACTTCCTAAATACACCAATATCTATTTTTATCTGGGAAAACTACTATTAAATACACATGCTCTCTAGATAAAGGATTTATGGTCTTGTCTAGAAGATGTGCGAATTCTAGTAACAAATTGCTCTGCTGGTTTCTCTCCCTTTATTTTCTGTAGCCAATTAGACGTTCTGCCTCTCTCCGCTGTCCTGTGGACTGTGGGGGCAGGTATCTTCTCGTGCGGCAGGTGAAGTGGCTGTCCGACCCTCGCTGCTTCATGCCTGCTGCGAATCCTCCCTTTCCCTTCCATGCTTTCCTGGCCGGGGAGCGTCCCGTTAATCCCGAGCCCTGCTTCCTCTCCTCCTGCCTTGCAGTTCAGCAGGGAGGAGAATTCCCTGCACACCAGGCCCTGGAGGTGACCTTGTGATCTAGGGGCCAGTAGTGGCTCACGGTCTTACCTCCCCAGCCTGGAAGGTGACTCCCCAAAAGAAGTCTCTGGCTACCCTGGCAGAGAAGGGGCAGGTGCCACAAGGTGCAGCTCTGCTGAACTCTTGGGGACCAGGAACCAATGCAGCAGCTCCCAGAGTCCAGAAGGATGGATGCAGGACAGAAAGGTCTAGAGAGACCCAAGCAAAAGGTCGGCGCCCAGTGTGAGCCAGCGAGCTCAGAGGATGCTCCGCCCCTCCCTGCTGCTGTAAGAGCCACTCACTTTTCAGACCTGGGTGATAGGTTGAACATCGTCCCTTTGAAGCGTCACTGCATTCACCTAACAGAAAAATCAGGCGATAAACCTGAAACTCAGGCAAGTCATAGCTTTTCTTTCCATGTGCATATATGTGGAGGGTACACATGTGAATGTGTGTTTCTTATGTGCATGTGGGTGCGCATGTGTACTGGGGAAGGCGGGCACATGAACATGTGAGTGTGTGATACAGACCTTAAGGTGATGTCGGGAGTGACCCTCGTTCATGCTTCCATCTTGTTCTTTCGAGGCTGGGTTTCTAGCTAAGCACGGAGCTCACGCAGAGCCAGCCTGGCCAGCCAGGGGCTGGCAGTGCCGGCAGGTTGTCGTATTTGCTGTGATGTTTTGACCGTCTTTAGGTGGGATGTGGGAGATCCAGACCCTGGTCCTTCTGCCTGTGCAGCAAGAGCTTTATCTGCTGAGCCATCGCCCCAGCCAGAAGACGCCACCGTTGGTGTAAGTACCTCCCACAGCGTCAGGAGGCCACGCTTCCAATATGACCTGCTGCTGGCGGGAATGTGTCTTCCGCTGGGTGTCTTCATCCTGTGTGGCAGCCTCGTCTCTCTGGGTGAAGTTGCTTCTGTCCCAGGATGTGGAGGATGGGGTTTTTTGCTGGGTGTATCTGCCGTGCTCAGTGGGGGCTCCCTGAACATCACGCATGTTTCTCTTCCCAGTGTAACTTCTGGCCCCTCCCATTTCACAAAACCCTGCCTCTCCTTGCGTCCACTGGGACACACTAAGGTCACGTCCGCTAAGGATCTTCGGGTTTCGTCTGCCTGCGGTCAGCCAGACAGCCTCCTCCCTCGTGGGCACACATTTCTGCAAGCGCAGGAACGCTAGCATTCCCAGGACTGAAGTTGTCTTTCTCGTCCTCTGTCTGCAGATGAGGTGCAGGGATCTACCCGGCGAATCCAGTTATTTTCCTCGGGACTCTGTGCAGACCCGCAAGCAAGCCTGTGACTCCATGGTGTCCCCAGGGTTCTAAGCGTCCTCTACGGGAAGACCGTCTTCCTGAGGGATCGTTCAGGAACATTCCTGAAACTGCTTTCTTCAGAGTGGAGGATGCTGATGGGGAGGTGGGTTTGCTGCGGCCGGGGCTGGGTGCGCAGAGAAGGGAGATGTGCTGGACAGTCAGGGTCAAGGCGTGTCTGGGTCTCCTTTGCTTGGCCTCTCTCAGCTCCTCGGTGGACTCCATCTTGCAGGTCCTGACCCTCCACCCTCCCCTGTTCCCTCTGCTCCACTTCCCTCACTGTTCCTGTCCCCTCCCCTCTTCCAGGTCTCTCCTCCGCCCACACTGACCTCGCCCCTCTCCTGAGCTGTCCAGGCAGAGTCTGTAGTCTAGAATCTTCTCAGGCTCACATTCACAGGCTGCCTTGCCTGCAGGGACCTCCCCCTCCTCTCCTTCAAGCAGTTCCATCACTCTTGACCTACTATCTTGCCTGGCTTTGCTGGGGGCGTTGATCGATGCCTCCTGAATTAGTAACGAATTCTGTGGAGGAGGAGCTGGCAAAGGAGCCTGGATCACACACAATTCAAAGATCTCTTACGCCACCCCCACAACCCTGTTGCCCCAAAGACAGCAGCGATGAATCACAGCAGGAGATGTACACAGAGCCCCGGGAAGTGGGTCTTCTGGATGCTCTGGTATTCTGCCAGCATATTCTGGAAGATGGCGTTTTGGTATGGTAAAAGAATCTGGCTGGTAGATTCTTGCCCAGAGTTCCTGGCTGGTCTTTCCTGCCCTAACCCATTTCCGAAGGCTGGGAGGGGCTGCAGACACACGTGGAGGCCTCTTTGTTCACGAACAGAATCCAGCAGTGAGGTAACGTCAACGAACGCTGTTATGACTGTGGGATTTATGCTACGAAGGCTTCAAGACACAAAGTGGCAAGCACCTCCAGATACGCTTCCATCCCACCAAATGCCAGCGCGGAAGAGTAAGGAACCGCCGAAGACTCCAGACAGGTCCCTCAGAAAGCCTGGCCCTGCAGCAGACTGCTCTGGGCAAGTCCCAAAGCCTCGGGGGCTGGGCTTCGGTTGAGTCACTTACACCGGAGAATGTGAGAGACGCTCAGCCCTTTCAACCAAGCGGAGCCGGAGGAGCAAAAGAACTCACCAAGTGTGAGAATGGCTGCTGCCGTGGGAGAGGACTTGGCAGGGTTGGGGTGCCGGGGGTGCTTTTGGCTTCTCTCTGACATCTTGAGCTCCTCAGCCTTTGACAGCAGAGTGATTTTTCTATGACATGCACACACGGGCCTATCTGTGTACAAACTCCATTTTTCATGTATGAATATCACCTGACTGGACCAGGGGCACGTCTTTCTCTGCCATGATGTGCCACTTAGTACATCTTGAAAATTTGCTACCATGACACAGCCACGACTTTCCAGTTGACATGGGATCTGCAACGCTCCAAGTCTGTAGCTGTGCAGATTTCCCACCTTGTCAAGGCACTATAAAGATTAGATATTAATCGGCCGCCATATATCTACAGGGCAGAGGAACTTCCAGTGCTTGACCTAGAAGCTGATGCCCTGAAAGGTATTTAATACAGAAGATCACAACTGGCCGAAATGCAGAGAATAGATGACTGTTGACAGCTCGGCCCTAAACCGGACATCCAAGTCCCCCCCAGCCATGGCTCAGGAAGCATCAAGGAAGAGTGGGTGTGAGGCTGTAATGACCAGAGGGCTGCGGGTGGCGCCACCAGGTGAAATCTGGATTGGCGGGATTGCAGCGTCCAGGAGCCCACTGAGCTGTGTCTACTTGCACCACAGCGCAAGGTCTGGCATGTCAGTGTCACACCACGGGAGGGGGACATCTCAAGAGGCCGCACACCTCCCTCAGAGATTAGCAAAGGCCGATGCTGGATGGGGACAAGGGAGCCATTCTTCCCAGTGCTGTCCCTACTGGTATGTCATCCTTGCTCCGGCAAGCGCCCGGACACATGTCATTAATAACAACCAGCTGGGACTTAGTAAGCTGGACACAGAGAAGGACATGAGAGTGGATAAGAGGGAGTAGGGGATTGGGATTGGGTAATTAGGGGTGAAAATAACATAAAATCCTGTGTATTAAAAGCATATAATAAAAGTATATAAAAAGATAATCTGGAACCAAAAGCATGAAGTTTTACATGACTCTCTAGGAGAGATGGCTCAGGGTTAAGACTCTGCCTCACAAGCAGAAGTTCCTGAGTTCAAATCCCAGGTCCCATGTAAAAATAACAGGCAGAAACAGTGGCAACCTGTACTTCTGGCCCTGGTGGGCGGAGCCTGGGAAATCCCAGAGCAAAGCAAAAAGGAGGTAGCAGCAATCCAAGATGATTCCCGAAGTCATCACTGGTCCTCCACAGGGACACATAGTGTCCTCTGAGACACACACACACACACACACACACACACACACACACACACACGCACAATAATAAAGTTATTAAAAATGCTAGAGAGGTCTGTGTGTGGGAGAGGTGCACTGTCAGGGCAGGCATATATGTTTGTACATGTGTTTGTGCACACGTGTGTGCATGTGTGCATATGTGTGTATGTATGAGTCAGACATCAATATCAAATGTCTTTCCCAATCACCCTTTGCTGAAAGTGGCTTCCAATGAGCAGACCATGCCCGGTGTTGTCTCTTCTTCCAAACACTAGTGACACACGTCCCCTCGCGGTCAGCACCAGCCAGAAATCAGAACCGCCGCAGAAACTTGCAGCAATCAGATGTCGCCTCACTTAACAGAATTCAACGGCTCTGCACCAGAAGACCTGGGAAATCATCTCTTCAGATACAATCGTGAGCCATGAGAGAGCATTTCAGTCAGCCCGACTCAGTGGTGACTCGTCCTGGGAGGAGCAAGGACCTCTCCTGTCTGAGAGAGGGCACAGTCCAAGAAAGGACTTGGCCCCGAAGCACAGCGGCCCGGGATGCTGGGGGAGAGCGCTGGGCTCAGCAGGCGAGCGAGGACAGCCGGGTGGTCTGCAGAACAACATGCAATGGGCTCAGGAGAGCAAGAGCACATAGGATTAGCTAAAACAACGAAAGCCCCTCACAGCACGGGTGTGTTTCCAGCGAAGTCATCTTAGCAAGATTTCTACCGAAGGTTTTCTACAAATCTGTCACCTCTTAACTGTGTAGGGCCAGATATACAGCCAGATAACGCAAAATAAAAGCACTAGGACGCAGAGAAATTGAAAGATGGCCTGTCGCTATAGCAGGAGGCAGGAAGATGCCTCTGACTAGAGCGAGGTGGGATCCCAGCGCAGCTCTGCCCTGCGCCTCTCTGGCGAGCAGTCAGGGGCTCGTGTGCACCGCACCGCACCAGCCATCTGTGTTCGCTCTTCTGCGAACTCTGTCATCCCAGTGGTCCACTCTTGAGTGCGCTGCCTTCCTGTTGCTTGAGTAAGTCTTTGTGCATGTGGACGGTCACGCTCTCTCAGGTGCACAGCGAGCACATGACCAGATACAAGACTATATGACCCGACTGAACCGCCTGGGGATTTGCACCATACGACACATCACACGACACAGATGCATGCACACTGACGTGACATGAAGGTTACCTGAACTTGTCACGAGATCTACTGGGTGTCCATCAGCAGAGGGAGGGATGAGGAAAAGGTGTTTATCCAATAAAATTTTTATAAAATGAAGTTTTTTGCAATAAAGAAGGATGAAGCTATGTTACTTGGGAGAAAATAGACATGACTGGAGATCATCATATGAAGCAAATTCAGTAAGTCTCAGAAACACAAAAATTGCACGTTTCCTCTCATCTGCAGGTCCTGTGTTTCTTGTAGTTCCATCGAATCTCCTGTGCATGGACTAAATGGAAGTAGTAGTGAAACTTTTTTGAGGGTGGAGGGTGGGGAATGAGGTGTAAAAAAGGAAGGGGAGGGGCACAGACAGGGAGTGTGGTATAGGAGGGGAAGGTGCTCAGTATACAAATGTACCTACACAAATTATTTAAAAATTTAAAAAAACTAATTAATGAAAAGGAGAAGTGGAAGGACTTGTAGAAATAGATCTCTCCTCAAAGGAGGTGGACAGCCTTCCTAAGGATGACAAGAGGTTGACCTCTGACCTCCACACACACGCACATGCATGCATTCACATGCCTGAAACACTCATTGTACTCACATGCATGAAACAGTTCAAAATTATCATTAAGCTATGTTGCATTAAGCTTTAGATCATCAATTTGAAAAACATAGATACGAGTCCAGCACAGGGAAAGCTCCGTGGTCTGAGACCCCTCCACCTTGACCTTGGACTGTGCACTTGACTGAGATCCTTCCTTTTCTCGAGCATTCCCCCTCTTTTGTCTAATAAAAGCACCTGTCACCACTTGTGAATAATCAGTGAGAAGCTACAAATGCACTGCTTCTTTCCCTCTGAACCAGGACACCCTCTTCTAAGAGCAAAGATGGTCCTTTGCAGACCCGGGGAAGACCACCGACTGGAAAAGAAGAATTGACCCCTGCTTGCTTCTGGCATTCCAGATCTTACGCATGCCAATACTGTGGACTCCACCTGGAAGGAAAAATATTTAACTTTGTGGTCGTGAACAATCATTTGTTTGGACGCCTCACTCAGTCTGTAGAATAAGGCAGTAAACCCTCAGAATCTCAGGAAGGCATGCACCCCTTGTTCCAGGTACCCCAGCACCAGCCAGGTGAGCCCTGTGCTTAGCACACAGGCGCAGTGTTCGCTGAGGTCAAAATTAGTCTTTGAAACCATGCAATGGGGCTGGAGAAATGGCTCAGGGGTTAAGACTCAGCCTCACAAGCAGAAGGTCCTCAGTTAGGATTCCAGATGTCACATAAAAAGGCCAGGCAGAAATGGCAGCATCCTGCACTTCTGACCCTGGCGGGCGGAGCCTGGGAGATCCCAGAGCAAAGCAAAAAGGAGGTAGAAGCAACCCAGGATGATTCCCGAAGTCAGCCTGGGTCCTCCACAGGGACACACAGTGCCCTCTGAGACACATACTCTTTCTGTCTCTGTCTCTCTGTCTTTTTCTCTCTCTCTCACACACACACATGCACTCATGAAATAAATAAATAAATAAAGTTTTAGGTTCATGTAATAACCGTTAGGCATTTGGCATTACCTAATACCACGTGACATCATTTTTAGCTAAATTTATCATCCGTATCCTGCTTTGACCCACGCCGTTGGCCATATATCATGTTTTCTGGGATCTCCCAAGCACGTTCTTCCCATAAATATCCCTAACGTTAGCCTAAATCTTGATTTATTTTGAATTATCCTTGGCACCCATGCCATCGGTTGGGATTCTAACACCCAGAGGCCAACCTCCCTCGAGGAGGCGGTTAGCAACACGGCCAACTGAGGGACACTCGATGATGTCATCCCTTTCCCTCCCACCATTCCCACCCGCCACGAACCCATCAAAGGAGAACAAAGTCGCTCCGAACTGACTTCTATTAAAATTAATTTTTAATAACTGCTTGGTTTTATCACTACTTCCCCAAATGCTAATTAATTCTAACTCTAAACTATGTAATTATAATACTTCTGCTGAAACACAAATTATCCGGCGCCCTGGGGTGAAGGAGTTAGAATACATTTCATGTTCCCTTCAATGGAGAAGACGCACCGCGTCCTCCGCCATGGAAGTGTGGACTCTGGGCAGCCGCTGGCCCCCGCCCCCAAACCTCTGCAGACCCCCTTCCTCTCCGTTTAACAGGAAGACCGACTGGAGTTGACAGTTGGCATCCAGTGGGTTCGATGCCCCCTCTCCGTGGGATGGGGAGGAACGGTGGCCTGCCAAGTTATTTTTGGCCCTGCTCGGCGGCACAGGGAGCTTTCAGCCTTCATTCTGTCCCTGGCCTTAAGTGGCAGCTCCTGTTTCTGCAGAATGTGAACTGACGTTGCCATGGAGATGGAACAAGCGCTCCCTGCTTCTGTCAGAATCCATCTCTCTCTGCAGCTAAGCAGGGGTCAGAAAGGAAAGAAGCCCCAGCGCCCAGAGGAAAATGCGGAGAAAGGGAGGGAGGGAGGGCTCCACCGCACCCCACAGCACCCCACACCCCATAGCCAGAAATGCTACCAGCCTTTCCCACAAGGACCCCTTGCCTCATGGCACCTCCGACTCCAACCCCTGTCTTGTTATTAGAAGCAGCAAACGTGTGCTCTCTTCCGTCCTCTGGAACCCACTCGGCCCCTTGCAGATTGTCACGTGACAGTTCTAGGGTTCCTACGCGCTTGGCTGTGGGAGACGCAGACTCCCCTCCGTGGTGTGGAATCTGTGCTTCTCCTTACACTCCGATCTGTGTTTCTGTGCTGTGTGCGTGTGCGCGTGCGCAGTGTGCATGTGTGCATGCATGTTCTGTACAAGCACACGAGTATGCGGACCTGCGTGCATGTGGACATGTGTACAGGTCCTCGGGAGTCGTCCATCTTTTTAGTCATTGTTGGTTTTGAGACCAGGTCTCTTCCTAACTTCCTCTCCAAGCAGATGGGTCTGGGCTCCCACAAGCCTCAGGCCTCCCCCAGCCCTGCTCCCAAGCCCTGGGATTCCATGCACACCCCCCACATCCAACATTCTTTTGGGTAGGTTCTGGGGTATCAGACTCAGGACCTCCGCTGCGGTCTCCTTGCCTCTGTCTGCCTCTTAATATGGCTCATCCATTCTACCGGCAGCTTGAAGAGTCACGGTAGGCGCCGTGATTGCCAGAAGAGCACATGTGGGGCTGAGAGACATCGGGGGGGGGGGGCTCCTTCCCGTGCCCTCCTTGGGATGAGCCTGGAGCTCACGGCTGCCCGAGACTTGGGTCTGGGAAGGAAGATGAGCACGCGGCGCTTCAGAAGCTCTCCTGGGCGGCTGCCCCAGCTTCCCTCTGCGAGAGCCCATATTGCCCGGGGCCTTGGTCTCGGGGCCCGTTTGTCCTACTCTGCAGGGTTCTGAGTGTGAGCTTTGGCTTGTGGTGCCGGGCTCTGGGCTGCAGGACTCTCTGCTTGCATGAGGTAAATGTGCCAGTGGGCAAGGGCATGCCTGCGCATTCTGAGCCCTTGCCAGGGACCCAAAGCCCGGGATGGGACATATATCTCCTGTCTGTCGTTTATCTTTCTATCATCTGCCTGTCTCTATCCATCATCTATCTATCTATCTATCTATCTATCTATCTATCTATCTATCTATCATCTATTTATCATCTATTTATCTATCATCATCATCTATTTGCCTATCATCTATTTATCTTCTATCATCTCTCTATGTAATATCTATCTATCTACTGTGACCTATATTTCATCTACTATCTAGCTATCTCTATCATCTATCTCTATATCACCTATCATTTATTTATCTATCTAATCTATCTATTATCTATCATCTACCTATCTATCATGTATCTCTGTTAACTATCATCTATCTCTTTATACATTTACATAGATGCCCACACACTAAAAAATGCCCAAGAAAGCCCCACACTTCAACCCATCTATAATCGCCATATTGTCTGGCCCCAAATATGAAGATGTTGGAGCCATGGAACCCTGATCTAGAATCGGCCCCCGCGGGAGGTGTGTGCTCCCACGGGAGGTGTGTGCTCCCACGGGAGGTGTGTGCTCCCACGGGAGGTGTGTGCTCCCATGGGAGGTGTGTGCTCCCACAGGTTTGCACAATACTAAACTAAGCAGAGAGAGTGAGAGAAAACTCTGGCTGAAGGGAGGCAGGGGGAGACAGGAAGCCCACCCAAAGACAGCGTCTGACAGCAAGCTGCCCTCCCGTGGAGAAGAACGGGCTGAAAAGCGCTGTCCATCTCTGCTGTCACGTAGCAACTTGAAGTGACAAGAAGCGATTGTTGCGAGGCGATTTGTTCCAGTTGATTAGAGCTCATTTGGCTCAGAAGGAAGTCAGCGTCTGTGTTCATGTGGTCAAGCACAAATCCTACAGAATGGATTTAATAAGGAGGCCACGCACTTTAATGCTTTCCTTAATTTGATTTCCCCTTCCAACAATATCCACTGGTAACTAACTCTGAGGCATGCCGCATGCGGCTTCAGGTCTTCTGTCTCAAAACGTGGGGTTTCGACTCGGGTCTGCGGCTCTGGCTGAAGCACGGTCTTTCCTCTTGGAAAGGACAGAGAGAGAGAGCAGACACTATCTTTCCCCTGCAGCTTTTCACACCAGATCCTGCTAACATGTGACCAAAACCATTTTAGACACACAGCCTCGGTAGTGTCCGAGGAGCCTGGGACACGGTTCCCTTCTCTCACTGCCTTTCCTTTGTCAAGGGCAAATGTGGGCTGTGCCCCCACCAGGCCTCTTGAGCCAGATGGTGCCGCAGAACAGGGAATAGTCGGCTTCGCTGTGCTGCGCAGTAAAATGCTGTCCTCACAATGCAGAAGCACTTGAGGAACAAGAACTTGACGAGCAAGCCAGTTGCTTGACGTCAGGAGTCCACACGTCCAAGTCTCTGCCAGACACTGAGGTCCAAGCTTCTGAAAGTGTTGTGTTCGTCCTCTGTGTGTGTTCCCTTACACGTATGTGGATGTATGAGTGTGTGTGTGTGCGCACGTGCATGCACACGCAAGCCTGTGGAGACCAGGGGATACTCCACCGTGTCAGTTATTTTTCTTTTCAGGCTATGTATGCACACGTGCATGCATGTGTGTGTGTATGTGTATGTGCACATGTGTGTGCGCATGCGTTTGCACACACCTGTGCATGTGTGCACGTCGGTGTGTGTAGAAAAGAGACTGTGGAGCTCCTTTTGGTTTGCTCTGTGGTTTCCCAGGCCCTACCAAGGCCATAAGTACAGTCCAATGCCATTTCTGCCCAGCATTTTCAGGTGGGATCTGGGATCTGAACTCAGCACCCTCCACCCGGGAGGCAGAGACTTAATTCCTGAGCCACTTCCCCAGCCCCATGCGATGTCTTTCTTTGGCTGCTGTCTACCTTGTCTTCTGAGACAGACTCTCTCACTGCCTGGAACTCACCAACAGGCTCGAGTGTCTGCTGCGTCCCGGGGGTCTGTCTGTCTCTGCGCTCCCACACTGGATGGCAAGTGAGCGACCCCCTGACGGCCTGAGATGGCTGCTGGGCCGAATCAGGTCCGCATGCTCATGTGGCCGGCGCTTTCCCACCACGCGATCGCCTCAAGCCCTGTATCGGTCTGTTGGTTGGGGTTTGAGTTCCTGATGAGTCAGTGATGAGACAGCCAGTCCCTGTCTTCCAGAGAGGGGACCCCCCTCCCCGGTCGTCTCTGGAAGGCGCCCTGCTCTGTCCACGAGGCACTTTTCCCCCTTGGGCTCCGTGCTCCTGGCTTTCCTCCTGTGACGCTGTGACCGCACACATGGACGCTGACCTTCCCTCCTAGATGCTCTGGCAATGTGGCGGTGGCAGCGATGGGGGCTGCTACTCTCCATGGCCGTCCGACGTGAGGCCCCCGTAGGACCCGCCCACTATCAAGATGGAGCCGTTACTCTGGATGTGGCTGGTAGATTCATGACCAAAGGCCTTAAGGGAACAAGAGCTTTTATTTCGGCTCGCGATTGTCTAGCTACAGCGCCTTGCCCAGCTTGGAAGGAGAGCTCACACCCACACCAAGGGCCGAGGGAACTGGCCAGGTCAAATCCACAGGACTGCTGAGAGGGACAACTCTCACCTGCCAGACCAGCATGTCTGGCCAAGTGTACAGAAGGACGCCAACTCCCTAACCTGCTCCCTCCGTCTTACTCACCTGCCTGGGGGACCAGGCCTACCCACCATGGGCTGGACCTTCCCAACAACTAGACAATCTCCTGCAGGTTTGCTCAGACCCTAACTCAACCACTGATTCCTTATAGTGGCAGAGTCCTGGCCTAGCAGGCTCAAGGCTTTAAATTCAGTCCTTCATACAGCCAAGAAGAAGAAGACGAAGAAAACAATCAAGAGTCTATGATGGGCTGGGATTTTTCCCTTTCCTCCAAGTGACTCAAACTAGGCATAATAAAGGGATCAAAGCAAGACTCTTCCCTTTACTTCAAGGACACGACTTCCGCCAGAATCAGTCCCTGGATGCCGTCCCTTTGCTGGGCACATTCACAGTGTACGCAACAGATGTACAATGGCCCGCAGCCCGTGCCCCGCATTGGCAGCAACACGCTGATTGAAAGTGTCACTTCCTAGCGTGCAGTGGGAGGTCCACTTTCCTGAGGGAGGGGAGAGGACTACGCCTGTGTCTGCGACACTCCTGACGCTCACTCACATTGCTGATAAATTACACGTGCTCACGTCTCTCTACAAGAAAGTGGTTGGCTCCTGCAGGTCTGAGGCCAGGGAAGGGGCACAAACACCCCTCGTTTCTCTTACGCGACACTCGGTGTGCCCTTGGTCCTACCTACCATCCGCTAAGTTAGCGGGGAAGAGAGATAAGAGGGGAAAGTGGCCAGCAGTCCACCGTCCTCTCGAGAGGGGGTGACTTCGAAGCTTCCCTTTCCCAGCTCCTCCTCTGGCTCCGAGCACCAAGCCTCCACGCACCTGTGGGGGGCTCGTCCTGCTGTCCGAGCTCCTGGGCACTGGCGCGGACCAAGTTGTCATTTCATGACAGAATGGGGTGGGGCTTTCAGAGGTGGTAGACACGCAGATGACTGTTACTGTGATAGTAGTAGCTAGTGTTCATTGGATCGGCCTTCTCCCCCCAGCTTTCCAGTGCCTTTCAAAGCCACTCACATACTCTGGTTCCTCTTCAGATCGTATAAATCTTTCCCCCTTCAAAGCCACTCACGTCCAATACCCCATCCTTGGAGCTGAGCTGACCACAGACAACAGTCCCTTCTCTCCGTCAGTGGTTAGCGACCCTGTCTCCAAAGTCAAGTGAATGATAACTGTGGATCATCAGCCGGGGTGACCTCTGGTCTCTATTTGCAGGTGCACACACATGCTTGCACATCTGAACAGATATGTGCAAGTGTGCATGTGAACAGAGAGAGAGAGAGGGCTGCTTCCTTCCTTCCACGCTCAATTCTTTAGACGACTTTGTGATAAAAATCACTGGTTGATTTCACGGTGCTTCACTGTCCTCGTGAGATGTGCTGGTGACGTCAGTGTCTGGCCTGAAGGGACTAACCCGGAAGCACATATGAGCAAGAACAGACAGTGCCTTGATGGCATGAGCCCTGCAGGGAGGAGATGCAGGCAACTTGCAAGGGGCCTCACTGCAGGCCACACACATCAAAGAAAGGTGGGCGACACTGGAGTAGGCTGAGGGAAAGGGTGGTCACAGCCAGGCCGGTAAGATGAAGGAGGGGCGGGACTCTCAGGGAGAGTCCACGCAGAGGTGAGCTCTTGCAGTGGGGATGACCACGGAGGACCACACTGGAAGGGACAGTGTATGGGAGGCTGGGCGCTCAGTGTGTACAGGGGTGTCTCATAGGACTCTGGGGGGCTCCAGGGAAGCCCGTAGTCCTGCGTGTAGTAACAGGAAGGATGTCATTTAATTTGCTTGGCTTTAGCGGGTGAATGGAGATCATACAGCGGTAGATGGGCCGTGCCAGGGTTCTCGGGACCTGGTGCTGCCTCACTGTAGTGCAGAAACGGTCAACTGTACTTACTATTTCAGGTAATAATGACTAGAACTACCTTTGTATGCCTGCACGCATGGGCGTGCATGCAAATGTGACTGTCTTTGTGCTATGCAAATACATGCGTGCAAATACCCAGTGTTTACTGCACATAGACATAGTGGTCTATGTTGTGACTATGCTAAATCCATTTAAAAACTGGCTCTTTCTCTGGTCTCCTGATGAAATATGTAAAGCACAAAGTTATCCAAATGGACTGGCATCACAAGAAGAAATAAATCTGCCTCTCTGTATGTTTCCCATTGTCTGTCCAGATATTTACACACTCACCTAACATCTATCCATCCATCTATCATCTGTCCAGGTATCCACCCACTCATCTAACATCCATCCATCCATCCACCCATCCATCCATCCACCCATCCATCTATCCATCCATCCATCTGTCCATCTGTCCATCTATCTGTCCGTCCATCCATCCATCCATCCATCCATCCATCCATCCATCCATCTGTCTGTCCATCTATCCATCCACCCATCCATCCATCCATCCATCCATCCATCCATCCATCCATCCATCCATCCATCTACCCATCCATCTATCCATCCATCCATCTGTCCATCTGTCCATCCATCTGTCTGTCCATCCATCCATCCATCCATCCATCCATCCATCCATCCATCCACCCATCCATCCATCCAACCATCCATCTATCCATCCATCCATCTGTCCATCTGTCCATCCATCTGTCTGTCCATCCATCCATCCATCCACCCATCCATCCACCCATCCATCCACCCATGCATCTATCCATCCATCCATCTGTCCATCTGTCCATCCATCTGTCCATCCATCCATCCCTCCCTCCCTCCATCCATCCATCCATCCCTCCCTCCCTCCATCCATCCATCCATCCATCCATCCATCCATCCCTCCCTCCCTCCATCCATCCATCCATCCATCTGTCCATCTGTCCATCCATCCATCCATCCATCCATCATCTGTAATCCAACCATCCATTCATCTGTCATTCATCTAACCAGCCAGCTGTCTTTCCATCCTTTCATTGATCCTTCCACCTATTCATCTAACATCCATCCATTCATCCACTTACTCATCTATATATATTCCATCCATCTATCCACCCATCCATTTCTTGTCCATCCATCCATCCATCCATCCATCCATCCATCCATCCATCCATCATCTATTATGCAAACACTCACTCATCTATCATTCGTCCAGCCAGCAAGCCATCTTTCCATCCATTCATTAATCCTTCCACTCACTCATCTGTTCATCCATTCATCTGTCCATCCATCCATCCATCCTACCATCCATCCATCCATCCATCTATCCATCCGTTTGTCCAGACATCTCTTCTTCCTTTCATTTTTAAAGTGCTGATGTAATTAAAGCATGTTATCATTTCTGATAATGAAATTGCTTTGAAGTTAAGAGCGTGACTTGAATTCCCAGAAACAAATTATTTCAGTTACTTTTGAGAAATATTCTATTACTGATGTTTACTCTGGTTCAGATATCTTCTTATTTTAAAGAGTTTCACAATATTTTTAATTAATAAGTGAATTAGCACTTACTTCATTACTATGGGTGATCAAAATTTAGAAAATAAAGTTAAAACAAAATCTCAATAAAAAATCAGTATTTCAACAGGCAACTGTATGGTTTTTTATCACTTGAAATTAGGATATTCCCAAGTCAGAGTATGAAATTTTTTATGAAAATTGACTTGCGACCAGAATAGGAAATTTGACCCCAGGTGGCAAAATCAATTCAGATCCTTCTGACACTTCCCGACCTTGGAGGTTCTCTAGGAGCAAGTTGTTGTATGAAGATGATATTTTGGGCTGTTAATTATTTCGAGTGATTTCCATCAGGGAAAAAAGCAAATGTCATTTGTGACAGTGAGACGGAAAGTCAAACCTTCTCTTCCTCTTGTACCTCAGAAAGGGAGAGAGGAAGACTGGCTCATAGGGCTCTTGTCTGCACCGTAGCTGAAGGGCTCAGAGTGTCAGAGTGACAGCTAAGCCCCGGGGCCCTGCGGGCGCTGCCCAGCTCTTCTGCTGCCCGGGCTGACACGGCTGCTTGCTGGGAGGCCGCCCATGCCTGCCGCCTTCCACAGTGTGACTGTCTGCTCGCTCCTTCCTTCCTTCCTTCCTTCCTTCCTTCCTTCCTTCCTTCCTTCCTTCCTTCCTTCCTTCCTTCCTTCCTTCCTTCCTTCCTTCCTTGCTTCCTCCCTTCCTCCCTGCGTCCTTTCCTCCCTCCATCCTTTCCTTCTTTTTTCCCTTCCTCCCTCCCTCCCTTCGTCCTCCCTCCCTCCCCTTCTTTCCTCCCTCCCTCCCTCCTCCCTACGTCCTTTCCTCCCTCCGTCCTTTCCTTCTTTTTTCCCTCCTTCCCTCCCTCCCTCCTTCCCTCCTTCCTTCCTCCCTTCCTCCCTCCTCCCTCCCTTCCTCCCTTCTTCTTCCCTTCCATGCCTTCTCCGTCAGTCCGGCCGTGACTGAGAGACTTACGTTCTTAACCCATCACGCACTCAGGCCTACCTTCTTCCCTCCCTCCCTTCCTCCCTCCCTTCCTCCATCCTTTCCTCCCTCTTTTCCCGTCCTTCCTTACTTCCTTCCTTCCTTCTCCTGTTCCTCCTTCCTTTTCCTTCCTTCCTTCCTTCCTTCCCTTGTTCTTCTTCTCCTTTCTAAAACAGGGTCCTCTGATCCAGAGCTCACTAGTCCCCCTCATTCTCAGGATGCCCTCACGCTTTGGCCTCGCCCAGGCTCGGGGGACTTGATGGTCCTTTCATGTGCTCATCTGCTCACTGTCTGGCGCAAGGACACACGGGACTGATGGTTTGCTCAAGCTGCCACCTTGCTCCTCCCTGCTTTGTAGGGACTAAGCTGGCTCGTCCTGTGTTTCTTTCTGTGGCATCTGTCAGCTGTGACCATCTGATTCCAACATGACCTCTTCTGACATCACCAGGAAATCATCAGAGCATTTGAACCAAGAGACATGGATTCATCCAATGGAAGACAAGAAATAACCACGTCAGAAGAGGGACTTGTGTAGTGAGCATGTCGGTCTGACCAGCTCTCAAGAGGTAGATGGAGTCACCGAGGCATGCGCCCTGTGATTCAGGCTTAGACTGATACCCTAAAACCTGCACATCTCTGGGCTTGTCTGTACTGAGTTACTCGCCATCCTTAAGGCGTTGGGGAGAATTAAATAGTTGATACTTATTCAAAGGCTGAATCTCAGATAAAGAGAAACCATATGCTAAAATCAAAATTTTCACACTCTCCTTTCAAAACAATTGTATTCACTTATTTATTTTTTGCTTGCATGCATGTGTGTGCATACATGTGTATATGTGTGCATGTGTGCATTAATATAATTGTATGTACGTGTGTGCATGTGTGTGTGAATGTACTTGGGGGTGCGCGTGTGTGTAAGTGAGTGTATACGCAGGTCACCTGATAATTCGCAGCCATATAAGCCGCAGGGATTGAACTCGGGTTGGCAGGCTCGCCAGCAAGCCCCTTCACCACTGAGCCACCTCATTGGCCCTGTGTTTTCTTCTTTCTATAAGATCCAAGAGCTTAAGCACATAAGTTTCTCTTAGACACATATCCATGTTCATTAAGTTGGAGCAAAGTCCAGAGTCACGCTAAGTTTACATGTGTTGACAAGGTGACACATTCTTGGCCTGTCTTTGCTGCAGTGTATTAAGGGGACACCTTCTTGGCCTGTCTTTGCTGCAGTGTATTTCAGCAACTATCAGGCTTTCTCTAGCCTTCATTCTGCGCTTCCTCCTCAGGACGCAAGGTTTAAGAGGACCAACAGGGTCACAAAAAAATTATTAGCATCGCTAATACTTTCCATACGAGGATGCTACTTGCATCTTATTCCTTAGCCGCAATCACGGCAACCTCCCCTTCCCCCTGTCCCCCACCCCCCACCGGGCTGGGAGCAGAGGAGACAGGTGCATGAATGACAGCCAGTCCCTGACCCTGGGGTTCAGAGCCTAGTGTGACCACATACGCTAAGGGCTGGCAGACCCGACAGATGTTCCGGTGTCAGGAAAACCTCAATGGGGGTGAGCAGCTGGGGCTGACGTGGGGTGGAAGATGCTCAGGCCAGTGACCTAGAGAGCAAGGAAGGACTGGAAGTGGCCGGAACGTCCAGCGCGGCTAGAACGACGCAGGAGAAATGTTCAGCATGGCTGGAGGCGTGTGCAAGTGGAGGCGTGTGCAGGCAGGAAGCAGAGCTGAGGGGTAAGGTCAGCTCTCCAGCGGCCACACAGCAGCCCTCGCTGTCCTGCCCCACGCTGGGCAGCAGCTGTGATGGTCACTCGGTCGCTTATGAGCTTAACATAAGGGTCTCGAGTTTGCCCATCTGAGCACACGGGAACGGCAGAATCCAGGCTAAGTATGGTCTGAGTTACGAACCAGAAGCAACAGATGCTAATAGGTGCACAAACCGGCTCACTGTCCACACCCCAAACTCAGATGCCGGAGGCCAGGCCTTGGTACCTCAGAAAGGAACAGAAACTTACAGCTGAGTCTTTGAAGAAGTGTCTGAAACCATCTAAAAGTCAAAGCTTTTCTAATAATATGGAGATGGACTTTTACTATCAAAACTGATCAGTGGATTCTAACAATTTAAATTTAGAGTAAACATTTGTTCTTATTGAGTATTAATTTTTCTAAGGATATAAAGAGGTTCTCTTTCCCCTTATCTAAGGTTTTGCTCTCCACCTTCAGTTAGCTATGATAAGCATGGCCTGCAAAGATGACATAGAAAATTCCAGAAACAATTTTGCATTCTTGTAACTTTTATTACAACCCCTTGCTATAATTTTTCCATTCTACTGCTGTTCATTACCACTATTCTCCTGGTGGTGCTAATTCATAAATTAAACTTCACAGGAGGCGTATGTGCCTAGAAATATTTCACACACACACACACACACACACACACACACACACACACACACACACACACTTTCTTATTAGCCAAGTTTTCAAGAATCAGCTGGGGGACTAAGAACATGTCCCTCGGGTGGGGCAGTTGACTGAGACCTGAAACCTGGCATCAAATTCTCTCTTTGGGAAGAGAAAAGGCAGAACACAGTTTCCACTTTCTACAATGTGCAGCTTCAAGACAAGGGTTTCCACAGTGGGTCTGGCCGCAGGAAGCAAAGCTCCGTCTCACACATCCCAGGGTGACACTGTCTCCCTTGCGCCACGTTCCCTGGTCAGCACACCTGGATCTCAAAGCACTTGGTTCATTACAAACATTTTGGGTGAAGATTTGGAACGCTCCCTGCTGGCGCGTGATCGAGGGGACAGCCACTGCTTGACCCAGCTCTGGCTTCTCAGGAGAGACCTTCCTGGCACAGCGGCACCTCCAAAGCCTCACATTGAACACCATGAGCACCCCACTCTTAACAGCCCACCCCCACCTCTGTACCCCTGCAGACCCCGGGTGGAAGCGGAGCAGCCTGCATTTCTGGTCCTGGTAGGGTGGAGCCTGTGAATCCCCGGGCAGAGTAAACAAGGAGGAGGTGGAGGCGTCCATGGTGGTTCCCGAATTCGTCCGTGGTTCTACACACACACACACACACACACACACACACACACACACGCATACATATGCACAACTGAATAAAAAAATTTAAAAAGAAAATCACAATTTGTGGACTGGAGAGATGGCTCAGGGGTTAAATTCTTTGCCTCACAAGCACAAGGACCTGAGTTCAGATCCCACGTAAAATGCTGGTGGCTGCAGTTCTGGCTTTGAAAGGTGGAGCCTGGGAAATCCCAGAGCAAAGCAATAAGATAGAGCAATCCAAGAAGATTCCCAAAGTCACCCTTGGACCTCCAGGGGTGCTCTCTGTCCACATGGTTGTACACACATGTACACAATCCACATGAAACCCACACATGCAAAAAAAATCACAATTAGCTTTGATCCTTGGCTAACTTTCTATTTGCTAGTTATGAAATGGTTTATTTCATCTATTTTTAATTTTGGCACTTCATAGTTCTTATGAATGAACCTTGAGCCTTGTCCTTTTTACCTTTCATTTAGAAACAGGGTCTCCCTAAGTTGCCAAGACAATGCACAGGACTCCTGGCATGTCTCAAAGAGTCACTTCTCCCTTTTTCAGAGATATTTAATATTCCTATTTTTCTAAATTGCTAAGGGAAACCCTGGTGACACGTGTCCTCTGTGCGTGCTGTCATTTCAGGCTGATAACTCTGTGACTGAGGTTTTCCCGAGACTCTGCCTGCCGCGTAGGTGCTTCATGTGCACACGTGATCCATCTTCTGTGCCCTTCTCATGACGTGTGAGTCTTTAACAAACACTGTCAGACTTCTGGTCTGCTTTCTTCCCCTTGTGTATTTCCAAAGTACAGAAAATAAGAAATGTCTTGTTCCTTCACATATTCGCCAAACATTGATTAAGGAACTTGTGAGTCCCAAAAGGAAAATGTGGATCTGACTTTCCAGGTGGAACCGGTTTCTTTCCCTCTGCCAACCAGCACCGGGAAAGTGTATTTCCACACGCAGTGTGATCTCCTGCTGCCGCGATGAGTTGCCTGTGTCCACGGCCCCCATTCTCCCCATGCAGACCCCGAGCTTCTGAGGGGGACACTGCTTCATGTCCCTTGTTCAGTCCTCTCAGGAAGTGCAGCCTTGATCCTTCTATGTGCTGTGGTGCTTGGCGAAGATATCAACAAGGAAAAATTCCTAGGACACACGGGCACTGAAAATGTCTGCAGGAAAAGATTAGCAACAAGCAATCGCTAACCGGAAGAAGAAGGTCAGCCCCATAAGCAGCCGCCATCCTTGTTTCCTCTGCAGCCTCTGAAATCATCCAGAGGTATCTCCATCTTTCTTGTATGCCACGCTTGCTGCCTGGACCCACACTCTTCCCATCACCGTGCCAACTGACGAAGCATAGAGAGGACTATTTTGGAGAAAGAACCCACATGGGAGGTTTTCAATCAATGCAAATGGAGTTTCAAAAGTACTAGCAGAAAATGCTCACACGTGCTTGCTCGTGCACTGCCAGGGTTGGGGAAGCCTTTCTGTTGCATCGGAATGTTCACGAACATTTTATGCAGATTCAAGAGGACATGTAAAATGCTCAGAAACATTAAGCAATTTGCATTATCATGACCTGTTCTAAACTTTCTGCTGTGGATTCTATTTTAGAGTTTGCATGAGCAGTTTCCAGCAGCAGACTACATTTAAACATTTATTTGCGGCAAAACCTATGAAACAGGCTGGAGAGATGCTTGGCGGCTAAAGTGTTTGCTGTGTAAGCAAAAGGAGCAGAGTTTGAGCCCCCAGATCCCATGTGAGATACCAGGTGAATGTGCAAACCCGTTTGTAATTCCAACCTCAGAAAGCAGAAACTAGAAATTCCCAAAGCAAGATAGCTAGCCAGATTGCCCCAATTAGTCAGCTCTGGGATTTAATTAGAGACTTCTTATGAAAGAATGAGGTGGAGAGCAATGGAAGATGATTCCCAGTATCAGCTTCACACTTCTACATATACCTGCACACGCACATGCACCCACACAAGCAAATATGAATGCTTGCACATACATAGCCCCCATACTCACATACTCACATTCACATGACGATGGGGAAAGAGATTGTGTCATGCTGAGAAGCATCGGATGTTCTACGTACATGGGAGTAAGTCATATGGCTCACTGCAAATATTGCACAGTGAACATCGTTAGTTGTCACAGATTGGATGATGCTTTATTTTGGCTCAGTCAACTTTCTTTATTTTTCTTTTTTTATTATTTATTCAATTGTGCATGTGTGCTTGTGTGTGTGTGTGTGTGTGTGTGTGTGTGTGTGTGTGTGTGTGTGTGTGTGTAGAAACACGAGCGAATTTGGGAACCACCATGGACCCCTCCACCTCCTCCTTGTTTACTCTGCCCCGGGATTCACAGGCTCCGCCCTACTAGGACCAGAAACGCAGGCAGCTCCCGCTTCCGCCCGGCCTCTATATGTGGGGTCTAGGATCCGAACTCAGGACCTTCAGCCTGCAAGGCAGAGGCTTAACCCCTGAGCCACCTCTCCAGTCCCTGGTTCAGTCAACTTTCTAAAGCATCTTCCTTCCTTCCTTCCTTCCTTCCTTCCTTCCTTCCTTCCTTCCTTCCTTCCTTCCTTCCTTCCTTCCTTCCTTCCTTCTCTCTTTCTTTCTTTCTTGGATTAAGGTAGAGTTTTTTAGAAGAGAGAACAGAATTCACAGATGTGAATCTGTGAGGGGCAAGAGCCAGACTCCAGGCATAGAATCCATGAAGAACAAGGGAAAGACAGAAAAGAACTCAAGGACTCTAGATGTGAAGTCCCAGGAGGGACAAGGGAGCCCCATTTTCTTGATAATTAAATGAGTAGAGGAGTTTTCCAATGCTGGAAACCACATTCCAAACACCCGGAGAAGAGACACCCTGGGATTGCGGGTGGGTTTCCAGTTACAGTGTTGGGGCAAGGCTGGTGGGAAGGTGTCTTTGCTGGGGTGGGTGGGTTGGGCGAAGCTGGAGGGTCCTTTGGGGTGGCTGACACCTGCCCAGGGGACAGGGTCACTAAACAGCATTTTTTTCTTGAGGTCTGCATCGACCTCATCCAAAGACCCCAGAACATCAAGCAAAGATGCCGTCAGCTCATCATAGGGCTAATGCTGCATCCTCTGTCCGCAGCCCCACCTGTGCCAGGGTGGAGGGTCCGGGGGCAGACCCCCATTGCCACCCACCAGGAAGGGCAGGTGCTTCCACCTCGGTGGGTCCTTCTGCCCTTGGCCCCTCAAAGTCACTGTCCTTCTTTCTCAGGGCCCACCCTCCCTTGGGACATTCCTGACCTGGTGATGAAAGGGAACATGACCTGGTGTTTCTAATCAAATGGGCCCAGAGGCCACCCTGCACCCTGACGGTCTCCTGCAAGCTCCTGAGATCCGCCTCCTCAAAAGCTAAAGGTGATCCGCTCCCCACAGCAGCCCCGGGGATCAGCTGTCAGGCCACATGAAAACCATTCTCTTCATGGTTAAAACTTTAATGCACTGCTTATAGGTGGATGCAGAGAGGGGTTGCATAATTAATAGAGTGCAGAGAGCCTACCCAGAATATACAATGCCCGCTAAGGAGGGAATGAGAGCCAGCCTCCAAGCAAGGAGCAATCCCTGTCCCCAGATTTCCTCCACATGGGCCAATGTCTCAGTGGAACCCAGCATGGGGGGATCCACTGGGCCTCCCTCGCTTCCTGGGCAGGCATGGAGAGTCCAGTAAGAAAAGCCTAGGGCGCTCCGTTTCCATAGCAACATTTCCAGCATCCTGAAGACGGGGCTCACGCTGGTCAAGGGAACTCAGGACATCTCTGTCACGTTGCAGGGGAACAATGGATGCTCTGGCTGGAAGGGGGGGGCAGAAGGAGCCCAGGGGGTGGCAGGAAGCCATCAGCAAGGGGCGCTGGCTGGTTGCTCAGCAGAGGCAGCCCGGCATATGGTGTCTGCAGCAGAGGCGGGGAGGAGCAGGGGGGAGCCGGTTGGCTAATCGCTCCAGTCGCCTGCACCCTCAGGCGGAATCATATTGCTTTATGCAGATGAGTTCATAACGGTTTCTTCAATTGGCTCTTATATATATATTTAAGAAAAAAGGCGCAGGTTCCTCACGCTGTGTCAACAGCCACCCGAGGGCGTACCACTTCACAAGGCGGGTGTATTACTATTTAAACACAAGCTTTTAGCTGAACATCGCTGCTGCCTTCTGAGTTTAATTACCGCCCTCCCCATGGGGCCCAATGAGCCATCCACTCCTCCCAAGGGGTTTCTGCTGGTGATCTTTAACTAAGCCGGGGAATGAGAAGTCTGCGCCTCTTAAAGTGCCCCTGCCAGCTCCCCGCTCTGCTGGAGGATTGTGGGAGAGGGGCTATGAGTCTCCAGCCTCCCAGAATCCATGGGGGACTGTGGGGGTGCCTATTGGAAATGAACCAGCAGAAGATGGGCCTGTTGTATACATGAAACATACAAGGTGATGTGTAAGCGTTTTAAACGCACGGTTCTTCTGAACTGCAGGGGGAGGGGCTCTGCCTTGTTAATATCGAAGTGGCCACTAAATGCTGACACCCAGAGACCTGCCCTTACCTCCCCCCCAGCTGAACCAGGTAGTTGATAAATCATCATCATTAGATCAGACTGTCTAAAGAGGGTGTGGCTGAGATATTTAACCATGTTTAGTAAACAGAATAAAACATCAAGGGCCATGTGCGTTGTTGGCTGTGTCTAAGTAGCCAGGTTGAAATGTCCTGTGTTTGTCTAAAACCACAGAGAGTCATGCTAAGGAAGACATAAGAGATGCATCATCTATGTTTTGGAACAATAATAAAAAATGCATCAATCCAACATAAAATTTTAACAAGGCCAGTAGCATATTCTCAAGGTGGTGCCCATCTCCAAACAGTCCAAGGTATTACATTTGGCTCAGAGAATTCTATACTATTTGTCAGTCATTTACTCTAATGTCTACCACATGTACCCAGCTTTGAGAGGATTGTGTACATACAAATGAAGGAAGCTACGGAGGACATAGAGTACCCCATCTCCACATTACTACAACAAACTGAATAATAGTACAATGTGCTAAGAGCTGCTTTCCTTTGCCCACGTACTTGTTTCTTAGGTATTCCTGGGAGATGGGCCAGTGGACAGGCATGTCTACTTCTCCTCTCGTTCTCCTAGCAACTCTCCAGGGCTCTGTTGACAAAGACCCTATTGGAGATGAGGAGGGAAACAGAACTTTCTAGAATTCCACCTAATATACTGAGTAGAGACAATTGACTTGAGTCAATATAATGAAGAGTTAGAAAATTGTTTGACTCATTATAGAGGGGGGGCGTATGCTCACATTCTCTTACAGTGACCCAAATTCCTGCAAGCCACGCAGAACAAATAAGGCAGCTCGCAGAGGGGTGCATTGGACGTCTGCTACGGCCTGATGAGGGTCTCTCTACCTGGGATTCCCCAGCACTGGCGCTGTGTGGGAGAATCTCAGGAAAACTTGACTTTGATCCTCATGCCTGGTAAATATGGAAAGGGGCTCTTTAGCTTTTGTTGAAGGTCTGTGGAGACTGCTTCCTTTTCCTTTGGGCCATCTGCCCCTCTTAGGCTGGCACCTCCTCTCTCTTCTCTTCTCATGATCTGGCATCCAGCCCCAGGTCAGAAGCTCATGCAGTTAGTGCCAGAGATACCATGAGCAAAAGATTAGAGACCTTATCACATTTATGAATCCATAGTGCGTGTGTGTGTGTGTGTGTGTGTGTGTGTGTGTGCAGATACTATCCAACTTATGAAGCGATTACCTCCTAATAAATCCACTCCAAGTCAGAAATACTCCAAGCTGAATATGCACCTCACATCCCATCATAAGGCCAAAAAGTTGCCAGTCAAGCCATTAAGGTCACATGCCTCTGGAGGCATGGATTGTCTGACCGCCCCCAGACCTAGGTGTTTGTTATAGTCTCACAGGCTGTGTAAGGAACACTGAGCTCCAAAGACAGAAGCAACTAAAAGGAACGTGGACAAGAATCAGAGGACTCAGAATTCACGGCCGCTTCCCACGCCCACAGTAGATGCAACAGACCCTAGACTCATGCTGCATCCTCAGCCTTGACTCCTCCACCAAGCAAAGCCATGGCTCACGGAGAACCCTCTGTGTCCACCTGCTGCTCCAGGGTGGGCACCTTGGGGACCTGCCGCCCTCCGCAGGTAGACGACACTTCCATCATCTTCAACAGCCTCATTGTCTGTCCCCGCCTTCCCTCCCCTGCCAGGGGCCACCTGCTTTCTCTGCTTCCCAGATCTCAAATCACATTTCAATTTGACATAGCTGCGGGAGCATTCTTTCTCTCTGTTCTCATCTCGTGGAATTGGGCTCAAGCAATCTTTAGCATTCGTTTCTCTTTGTCTCCCTCTCCTATCTAATTTCACCACGAGGCAGGCCAGGTAGACAGTTTTGAGATGACTATTATGTAAAGAGCTCTTAAAGACTCTTCCCTTCACACCAGGTAGCTGTATCATCATCTCTTTTCTGGGGGGGGAGGGGTGAAATGCTGCTGTGACTGTAGTCAAATAATGGGGGTGGGAATTGGGGGGGGGCATCAGGAAAGGGCTTCCAAAGGCTTTCAGAGGAAGATTAGGATGCAAATCCAACCCGGAAATTTGAAGCCTCACTAAGCATCTTTGTTTATCTGATTACTGCTCAAAACCATCTGTTCTTAATTGTAAGACAACAAATTGTTCCACAATCAGCGAGGATTAAAGGACCAAGCCTCTTAGGGTGGTTTCTATGGAATTTCAAAATAGAAGGAGAGAGGATGTGTGTAGCCTTTTCCCTCTGGAGTTTAGAAAGCCACCAAAACGCTTTGTTTATGTATTTCCGGGCAGAAGTTATGAAGGCCTGGTGCTTTCATGTCACACGAAGGGCTTGTGCACTCAGAGGACCTTCTCCTCTGAGAATTTCTGGTGTGTTCTCCAGGCGAGCACAGCCAGGGTATGTCTTTCACACCAGACTTTGTCACAGAGGGGCACTGAGAAAAGAGTAGCAAGACCTCAGATCCCTGAGGGACTGGACTCCAGAGAACCATTGTACCCTGGAAAAGACTCAGCCTGGGGTCTGGCAGTCATTTCTTAACGCTTGGAAAATAAATGCAAGTTTTATATGCCTAAGTCGCTAGCCAAGCTTACGTTTAACTCCTTTCTAAACAATCTTTCATCCTCTAACCAGGAACTTTGGCAAGATTTCTGCCTTAGCTGCTTTTCTGTTGCTGTCTAAAATATCCTAACAGAAGCAACTTAAGGGGAGAAGGTTCATTTTGTTTCTCAGTGCAAGGATATAGTCCATCCTAGCAGGGAGCTATTGGTAGGAAAAGCTTGAGGCAGCTGGTTACATTGTATCCACAGCCATGATGTTTACACAGAAGTACCTGGTTACATTGTATCCAAAAATCTTGCAGCAAAGAGCTGATACACAGCTAGTTACATAGAGCTACCTGGTTACACTGTATCTATAGTCTTGCTGCAGAGAGCTAATCTTCCCCTAGTTACACGGAAGTAGCTGGTTAGATTGAGGTTTGTCTTCTGGACATTCCACATTCTGTCAAGTTGGAAGTAACACTAACCATCTGTGTTGTTTAATAACTCAGCTGTCAACTTGATGTTGACATAGTCAACATAGCCTCCTAGAAACCAATCCTCAGGCCACACCCATGAAGGATTCTCTAGGTTAACCTGTACCTAAGGGATAGCTTGACTAGGTCAATTAGAAAACATACACTGTGGGTGGAACTTTTCTCTGGTCTGGGCTCCTGAACTATACAAAAAAGAGAAAGTTGAGCTGAACACATGTATTCGCTACTCTCGGCTTCCTGATTGTAGATGTTTGTGACCAGCCGTCTCAAGCTACTGACACCTTGACTTCCCCACCATGACCGGAGCCCCTTCCACACCTGGAGCCGGGAGCTACAGCAGATCCTTTCTTATTTGAGTTGATCCTGTTAGGGTACCGCACGACAGCAAGGCAAAGAGAAACATCACCCTCACCATAGCTCAATGCTTCTCTTTGTCAATTTGCAAGCTAAGAAGCTTCTTTGCCATTCAAGAACTCTGGGAATCCTTGCAGGTGATACCTGCTTCCATTCTTGCATCAATTTCCACCTGCATGTTTTATCTTGAAGTAGTTCCTCTAACATTCTCTGACAGAATCACACTACTACTCAAACAAGACTTAAAAATAGAGGGTTCCTCGAAGCGGCTGAATACCATTTCTTCACTGAGCATGTGCGTAGCGGAGGTCCAGCAGGTGCTTAACACAGGCAAAGGAGTCCTCCCACCCCATAAGTAGCAGAGATCCTGGGGCAGTGGGAACCAGAGGGCGGGAGGAATCCACAGCGTCCCAGTCCACAGGCAGCACTTGTCGTCATTCACAGAGATGTTGCCTTTTCCAGTGGGCAGTTCTCTTAAAAGTGAAATGCAAGGCCCAGTGAAATAACTAAGTGGGTAAGGTGCCTGCTCCCAAACCTGGCACCTGAGTTTGCTTCCCCAAAGCTACATGGTAGAAGGAAAGAACTTTTAAAAGCTGTTCTCTGACCTTTACCTGTGCACCATGGTAGGCATGTATGCATCTCTTCTCTCTCTTCTTCTCCCTCTTGCTTTTGTTCTCTCTCTCTTTTAGGTAAAATAACAATACTACTACTAAAATAAACTTAGGTAAAATAACAATACTACTACTAAAATAAATAATACACACTATTACAGGAAGGGGGCCAGTTCTGATAGTCATTCAGTCAAGAATTGGGCTCTGAAGGAGGAGAATGCCTGGCCATCCTTGCTCAGAAGGACACGTTGTCAAGAGGGCTCACACACACACACACACACTCACACACACACACTGTGCATACACTTCTCCTGGTTGTACTCCACTGCACCGTTTACTCCTGTTTGCACGCGTTCCTAGGATGACCGCCCAATAGATCTGATGTATCTAACAACCAGTTCTGTAGTGAACCTCAACGGTCAGGTGGATGAGATCCAGACTCGGGGGGGCCTTCGAGCCTCTGAGTATGCGGCCGAGAGGGATTATCTAGATGGACTAACTGACACACGGAGACCCACCCACTGTGGGCGGCACCAGGCCAGGAGACCTGGTCTGGAGCAAAAGGGGAAAGTGATCAGCATTCAGCACTTCCTGTTCCGGCGGCTGATAGGATGTGACCAGTTCCTGCTGGCTTGATTTCCCTTCTGTGATGGGTGACCCTCAACCTGCTCACCAAGCCTTTCTCCACCAAGTAACAAACTCTACTCTGGCGAGTTCAGGAGACCAGGAGAATGATTTTTGGATAACTCCTGGGTTGGAATTTAATGCCTAATGTCATAGGTTAGAGTCCCGTTTCTTCTTGTCCTTCATGGTTTCTGAGCACCTTCAGCACAATTCTGCTATTTTCCTACGTAGTCCCTATGCCCAGCACCCAGCACCTAGCTATGCCCAGCACCCGGCATCTAGAACACAGAAGTCGTTTAAATGATGGTGACTGTACAAATGAGGGGCTGGGATGAACCTCACACTTCCCAAAGCTGTACAGTCTCCACATTCGTCCTCTGAGCATCTGCGGATCCAGCGTCCACTCGCTGTTAGTCTCTCATCCCAGCCTCAGGCCTCTGAGCATGCCATGAGAGACCCCCCATCAGGCACCATTCAGTGGAAGACGATGTATGAACTGGATGCCTGAATGTGGGGGTCTTTCTTTGCTCAGCAATATGTGTTACAGACATGCATGAGCTTCTCTGTGGATAAAATCCAAACAATAGTGACCGTTTCTCACTGCCAGAACCTGATGACATCATCTGGCAGCATCCAGATACCGAGATGACATTTAACTGGTTTCTGAAATCTGCTCAGAACCAAGGTTTAGTTGCAGCAGCAAGAAAAAAATACACACACACACACACACACACACACACACACACACACACACACACATAAATCAAAGTGAACTTTTGGTCATAGAGCCACATCATGCTGTGGCTGATGCAGCAATCTAAGTTCCTCTTATGAAATGACGGCTATACATGATGGCACAGGACCAACTTTGGTTCTGAGAGCAAATGGTTCTTTAGCTGGCTCAGATGGCGGCTGGGAATCTGGTCAGCACAAGAAGTGCTTTTGCAAGAAACCAGACTGTGCACAGTGAAAAGTAACATGGGTTTTTGACTTAAGTTTGCTGCAAACGTCTTTCAAGCTCTAATTCAAGGAAACTATACACAATATACACAATCACTGCCTTCCAGTAAGGACCTTACATGGGTTAGATGACAAAGATGAGATAAAACCCATGAAGATTAACGTACACTTTTTCTGATCTCTCAGTAGAGCATGCCAGTGTGTATGATGTGTGTATGTATGTATATGTATTTGTGTGTACATGTATGTGTGTATATTTATGCATGCATGTATGTGTGTATATGTAGATGAGTACATGTGTGTGTGAATGTATGCATGTGTTTATGTATATGTGTATTTGTATTGAGTGTGTATATGAATATATATGTGTGTATATGTAGATGAGTACATGTGTATGTGTGAATGTATACATGTGTTTATGTATGTGTATTTGTATGTGAGCCTGTATATGAATGTATGTATGTCTGTGAGTGTATATATATAGATGAGTACACGTGTATGTGTGAATGCATGCACATGTTTATATATGTGTGTATTTGTATGTGAGTGTGCATATGAATGTATGTATGTGTGTGAGTGTGGGCACATGTACACCACAGCATGCAGGCAGAGGTCAGAGATCGACCTTCCCAGCCTGTTCTTTCTCCCCTTGCAGGTTCTGGGGCTGGAACTCAGGTCGGCAGGCCTGTGCAGCAATCACCTGTACTCGCTAAGCCATCTCACTGGCCCAATGCACACAGTCTTCATTACTAACAGTGATGTGACGTCAGTGAATGGCTTAGCATGGCCAACCATTTCCCCCAACTCATTCCATGGCAAGCTTTTTTCTGGTAACTGTGCTTGACTCCTATAGACCCATTTTGTCCTTTTGCGCTTCACAGCCCCAGACCCTGCATGCCTGGCATGTCCCACAAGGCGCTCACAGGAAGGCGTGGTGGGTGTTTGCTGGCCGCCCCCCCTCAGCACTGGCTGTTTATCTGCCTCGCACCATCGGCTCTTCCCGAACTGATTTTCCTGCCACCTCTGAAAATAACAGCTCATTAGAAAGTGATCAGAGATTGAGTGAGCAATTGAGCGTAATTACACAAAATTATATAGATCTTCACCCAGGTCCTCCACTCTGCATCTGAGCTCAAGAAAGACGGAGGCCTATATTTACTGCTGGGGGCTGTCCTCAGAGGGAAAGAAGGTGACCGCTGAGTGCAATGCCCTGGGAACCCAGACACTCACTGCCCGAGGGACAGGATCAGGGGCCGAAAGGGTGAGAGACATGCAGTCAGCAGACAGAGGCGGCCATGTTCAGGGAAAACTTGCAGGAACCAGGTCCTGAAATAAGCAGAATGGAGACCACTGATGTCCCCCAAGACAGCTTGACCAGAGGCAAGAACATGCATCTCAAGCGATAGCAAGGCCATGTTGAAGCCGGTGTAAGGACACTGGCTTTCCCAGCTCGCCTGGGGCTATCTGGGTGTCTTTCACCATGCAAAGCACTGCAGCCTGTTGGACCACTGCGTTCCTGCTGCAGGCTGCTGGACTGCTGCATTCCTGCGAGCCAGAAGCTTGGGCACCTGCCCGAAGCCCTCTGCATGCCTGACACATCTGTGCACCAGGAAGAGAAGCAAAGGGAAGCTGCTCTGAAGCTGATGACGGTATTGGGGTATTACAGTTTGCGTGTCCCTTGCCCAAATGCTTGGAGACAGATGCATTTCACAAGGTGCACATTGTCCGATCTAGGAACCCGTGCAGATAGATGCACACCATGCATCCAGAACCAAGTCTAAAGGTGAACGTCACTCACTTCTTCTGTAGACACCTTACATCTTGAAGGTAATACTGTGTGATATTTTTAATAATTTTGTATATGTAAAAATGTTTCATGGTATAGAATTTCTCACTTGTAAGGAGACAATGGTAGATAAAAGCTCCACATTTTGGAGCACTTGAGATTTTAAATTTTGGAATAAGGAATCTCTGTATCATCCAGAGCCTAATATGTATGTATACACATATTAAACATATATATAACATATACATAAATACATAAAGATATGTATGTGTGTATGCATGCATGCATACTTACACAAATGTATACATATACCAGTGTATTGTAATTTTTTTGGCAGTACTGGGATCACACACACATCTTTGGGTCTACCAGGCAAGCCCTCCACCACAGGCTGTATCTAGTCCCCATAAATGAAGCTTCTTGGCTGCTTGGGAAACTTACAGTCTTCATTTGTATGCTTAGAACCATGTTCCCAGATGCACCTGTGGGCACAGGTGGAAGTCACCAGCAGGTGTCTTCCTCCATCACCTTCCACCTTTGCTTTTTGAGGAAGGGTCTCTCGCTGAACCTAGAGCTCACCATTCAAGTAGACTGGCTTCCTGGTGCATCCCCAGGAAGTGCCTGACCCATCTCTGGTTCTGAGATCACAGATGAGTGCCATCCGTGGCCAGCCTTTATATGGTACCAACCAAGGTCTTTCTAAAGGCTAATAACATTACAGGAATCCGGTGACTAGGAAAAAGTTATCAAACCTCAAATCTTACTTCAGTGCTTATATAAAAAGTAATTAGACATGGACTTTAAAATCATTTTCTAAGCAGGGAAAGAAAAAGCTGGAATGTGCTGCATCCTTATCCAACCATCCTGGTGGACAAGGTCCCAGCATAGTAGAATATTGTTTTAAAGAAACAATTTCTGGAAAAAGGACATGGCATTATTTGATATAAATAAGAGAAATAAGTAAAATATGGGAATTGTCAGACCCCAGTGTTTTTGCCCAGTTTGGGCCTAAACTCTGCTTGCTGAGGAATGTCACAGTGATACCCATTGGTAGGTGCTAGGGATTCCTCCCTATGTAATTTAAATTTCCCTCTGGCTGGAGGAATCCTTCTGGGAATTGGGTGTGCCTTCTATTTGTTCTTAGGTTCTTTTTAGAACTAGCTTCCTGTTCTCTGATTTAGAGAAAAAGCCTGGTTTTAACTTTAAATCAAAATTCTAAATAGAGATTTCACAGTAAGTAGACTTGTTAGCCAGATTTTATACACTGATTTTAAAGAAATTAGAAAGCAACTTCAAGAGTCTTAAAACATAGGTGGGTAAAATTCCCACTTATGAACTAATTCAGAAACTTTGTAAATATAAGACTATGCCATCTGTTCATTAGAATCAATACACAACTATTTCTTACAGAGCATATAAGTTAATAGAAAATAGTAATAAGGTAAATTCTAATATAGTTTCTACCATAGTGACCTAATATGGGCCAGCTTATGTGATAGCAGCCAGAAACTGGTATCCTCCAAAAGGAAAAGTTAATGTAAAGCATGTCCTCCCTCCAACAGATTAATCTATACCATTTACAAAAATGTATAATAGATATGGCACATGTATAGTTAATTGTAATGAAAAACATGTTATTTATTGAAATCAAAAGGAGCTCAAATCTCCTCTGTGTTTTTAACTAGTCTCAAAATGTAGTCTCTGTTAAAACAATGACAACTATGTGAACTCAGGCCCTATGGCTATTTTGGTGGAGCATTATAGATAAACTAGATTTGGAAATACTGGGAGAATGGTTCTGTAAGTGCTTTACCCTCAAGTAATGGGTTAGGTTCTTGAAAAAATCACCTGAAGGTGATTTCTGCTGACTAGGAAAATATGTGTCTGTTTGCAGATGTAGCATTCTTTACCCCCAAATATGCAGTATAAAAGCTGTCACAAAGTTTCAATAAAGTGGATCCAGATTCACTCAGCCTAGAGAGTTGTGTGTGTCTGTTCTCCATTCGCTGACTCCTTGCCTTACCTTAGTCACAGGGGAGCCCTGGTTTGGAGATCATGGCTCTGGCTTGTGGCAGGAATGGATATGCAAGCTTTCTCCAGGCCACCTGGCCAGATAGGTAGGATGCAGGGGTAGAGGGGTGGCTTCTCTGATGTCACTCTTGAACATGGTGCCCCACACTCTACCTCTATAGTGGGGCTTGTTTCCTTCTTTTAGAGTTCCTTCAGCGAGAACCCGAGAATATTGGGCTCTCTCTTTTTGTGTGTCTGCAAATGTCTTCCTTGTGCTTTGGTTGATAACATAGCTGGGTATAGAAATCTACACTGACATTTAGTTTCCTGAAGAATATTTGAAAGATGGCCCAATTTTGTTGGGAATCTGCATTTTCTGTTTAATATGATCAAGACATAATTTTTTTTTCAAAAATTCTGCTGGGTTTATGCAATTTCTAGAATCTGAAGATTCATATTCTTTATTGATCCTTGGATCTCTACTGAGTTCCATCTCCTTATATTGGCTCTCATGTTGCTGTCTTAAGTCCTAAATAAGAACCCATTGGAACATATGAGTTTTCTTTCTGCTAGTCTTGTAACGTATAATTTGTCTGTCATCTATCTATCATCTACCTATCATATAGTATCTATAATCTATCATCTGTCATTCATCTATCAATTTCTAGTTGTGGATGCCAAGAGCTATAACAACCAGCACCTGACAATAGGAAATCTTTAGTATGATAGTGGCATGTGGGGTGCGGGGGGTGGTGGTGTAACCATCTGCTATCAGATCAGATTGAAAGCCCACTTTTGGGCTGGTAACACATACCGTCTATTTTAAACTTAGCCAAACACATGCGAAAGGGATGCCTATAGACCCTGCAAGGGGTGGGAGAGAATCAAACTTCTTAGGTCAACTATCAGCACTTGAGAGTAAATTCCATGTACACATGTGCCATTATTCCCTCAGATTAGCATCTCAGCCCTGGAAGAAGGAATAGTCTCTTGCAGTGGAAGCTGTACAACACAGAGACCCACTGCTGGCCAAAGTGCAGGAAACAAATGACTGTGGCACTCAGCTCTAAACAGATATCGAAATCACCCCATGCCAAGGCTCAGGGAACTTCTCAGAAGAGGGGTAGTACAATCATGAGAGTTTGAAGGTGGCACTTCCAGACAGGACTCTCTGTTCACGACAGGCTGCTGCATCCAGGAACTCACATCAGGGGTGTCTACCTCTACTAGACCTGCATGACAAGTGGCTGACCAACTTTTGCTATGAGTGAAGGAAAATCTCATAAAGTACTATACATTTTCTGAGAGAACACGGAAGATTAGTACCTAACAGGAGAAGGGGGGCATTTCTAATCAATCATTTGCCCACTGATGAGTCAGCCACCCATAACCCACCAGCTCCTCAGACAATTGCCAGGTCAGACATCCCAGATGAGACTCTTGAAAAAAAGGCTTGAAAGTAGAAGGAGGACTGGAAAGGAGACTGAAGACGGGCAGGAGGAGGATAGGAGTGGGTAATGAAGAGTGAAAGAAACCACATCTGAGTATAGAAGTGTCAAAAATAGCAATCAATCAATAAAAATAGATTTGGAAAATAAAAAAAAATCCATCTATAGCATCAAACACTTTCAAAGCCAAACGACAACTCATGGTTTGAGTATGAGTTGCCCCTCATGGGCTTGCATTTGAATCCTTAGCTGGTGCCAATGTTTGGGAAGGCTGCAGCACCTTTAGGAGGAGCCTTGCTGGAGGAAGACACACCACAGGGGGCGGGCTGTGAGGTTTGTTGTCCAAGCGCTGATTCCTCTTGTTCTTTCTACTTCACGAGGGCTGTGGTGAGCTGAACCCAAGCCGGCCTCCTACTTCTGTCTCCAGCTATTTCTTCCCTGTGTGATTCCCACCTTAAATTAACTATACCCTTCCTGGAGCTAGATAAACACCCACATGTCCCTAAGTCGTATTTGAGTCTGTTCCACAACAAAAAGAACAGCAACAGAAAAACCTCAGGACACCATGCCTGAGACCTTGCAGTGGGCAGAGAGTCTGTAGTTACACAGAATCTAGACAAGAAGAATATCAAAGAATTAAACATAATGAAGAAATTTAATTAGCAAATTGAAAGTCAGAATGAATGTGGCAGCGAGGCAGGCAGGCTGTAGGCCAAGAACAAAATATTACACCTGACATATGATTCACAACCAAAATATGAAAAGAACATTTGAACCCAGTGCAATGGATCCCATTTCAACATTATGTCTGAGGGATTCTCTAGATAAAGGCGGCCTCTGGGCGGATCCTGCAGAGATGATCTTGATTGCTGTAACTGGTGTGGGAAGACCCACCCATTATAGGTGGGACTATTTCTGTTTCACACCTATACAAAAAACAAACAAACAAAAGCAACAATGAACCACAAGCACCGGTCAGCCATCTCACACTCATCCCTGGCCCAGTGTTCTTGCTGTGATGGATGTGGTGTGACCAGTTTTCTCCACTCCTGTTGCCATGATTCCCTGGCATGATGGACTGTCCCTAGATTTGTGAGCCGATTCAATCTCCCTCCCACGGGCGCTTGGTCCAGGTGTCTTTTTACAGCAATGGGTCAGGAAACTCTTACATCCAGTTAGTAAACAGACAAACAATATGCTCCCAAATTAGGGAAATGACCTCAAAATTCACAGAAGACATACCGTGGCCTGCAAGCATACCGTGTGAAGCAAGCAGGATTGCTTATCAGAGTAATGCAAACTGAAACCATCACAAAATACTACTTCATGCATGCTGCCATGATTAAAATTAAATCACTGTCAATACTAAAACCTGGAGAGATTGTGGAACCATGGGAACTGGTAGGAGTTTAAGTTGTACCTTTTTTGATGTTTCTTATAAAGTTAAATATGCAATTTTACCCTAGTGTTTACTCAAGAGAAATGTTAACATATGTTCACAAAAAGACTTCTATAATAATATTCCTACCAACTTTTCTCATATTAATCAAACACTGGAAAGAGCTCAAAAGTCTGGTAACCAAAGGATGGGGGGAGTAAAATAAAGGGAAAATATGTTTCTGGAACCAACAGCAACATGTGTGGATTCTAGAAGTATTTTCTGAAGGAAAAGAAGCCAGAGAATGCATGCAACTGAACTCCACTCACCTGGCTTCCAGAAGCACAGAAGCCACCTGTGCTGGAAGAGACAGGGGAGGGACCCCAGGGTAGAGGGTGGGGCACCCACTGGTAACAGGGAAAGAGATACACTCTACAATGACAGCTAATCGAAATGTTCTGCACCATTTTTGAATGGTGTCACCAAGGCTGTAGCCAAATGAATAAAAATGCATTAAGCTGAAAATCCATAATTCATGCTTACTTACATAAATTATAGCTCAGAATTCATCTAAGAAAAATTGCAGTGTAGTGACACATGCCTGCAATCCCAGCTCTAAATGGAGAACAGAGCAGCTTCAAGAGCAGCCATAGTACATGGAGGTTTCCAGGGCAGCCTAGAACATACCTCAAAATCCTGACTCAAAAAATAATAAATAAAACAAGTTTCTGTTTAATTAAGAAGGTCACAAGTAAAGTTTTCATGTTATACACATGTAAGAAGATGTTTGAAATGCCCCAAATTGACAAAGCTGAGTATTCAGAATATACATATGTGTAAATGAAAAAAAGCAGACAGATTGCACTGGTAATATACACAAAACCAGGCAACTTTTCAAAAGAGGAAATTCGAAGTGCTCAAATAAATGTAAAGACATTATAAAATTAATCAGTAATCAGAAAGAATTAAGGAATGAGAAATCCTTGATCGAAGAATTGAAATGCAGGCATTTGCAAGAACTGGAAGACAGACAGACAGAAAGACAGGTAAGTAGATGGATAGATAGATGACAGATAGATAATAGAAATTGATAGATGACTAACAGATGATAGATTATAGATACTATATGATAGATAGATGATAGCTAGCTAGATAGCTAGATAGCTGGATAGATAGACAGACAGATAGATAGATAGATAGATAGATAGATAGATAGATAGATAGATAGATAGATAGATGACAGACAGATTATACGTTACAAGACTAGCAGAAAGAAAACTCATACATTCCAATGGGTTTTTATTTAGGACTTGAGAAAGCAACATGAGAGCCAACATAAGGAGATGGAATTCAGTAGAGATCCAAGGATCAATAAATAACATGAATCTTCAGATTCTAGAAATTGCACAAACCCAGCAGAATTTTTGAAAAAAAATATGTCTTGATCATATTAAACAGAAAATGCAGGTTCCTAACAAACTTGGGCCATCTTTCAAACATTCTTCAGGAAACTAAATGTCAGTGTAGATTTCTATACCCAGCTATGTTATCAACCAAAGCACAAGGAAGACACTTGCAGACACACAAAGAATGGAGAGCCCAATCTTCTCGGGTTCTCGCTGAAGGAACTCTGGAAGAAGGAAACAAGCTCCACTGTGAGGTAGAGTGTGAGATGCCATGTTCGAGAGTGACATCAGAGAAGCCACCCCTCCACCCTTGCAGCTTTTCCACATAGACAGCAAGGTTGGCAATGATGGCCAGGCCTCTGTTCCCGCTGGTCAAGGTCCAGATCACAGCAGACCTGGACAGCTCAGGTCACCACAGCAGACATATAGAGACATGAGTGACCCTAACTTGGCCAACTTCAAAGAGACTGATGGGGGCACTGCTCTTATCAACTTTTATTTTAGCTCTGTCCATTCAGGAGTTGAGCTTCTCCCTGTGGTGGTGGGGGAGCATCCAGGCCCCCGCTAAGCTGGGCACAGGCAGCCCCAGTGTTAGTAGTACAGCTGTGTGGCTTAGGGTTCCCTGGCTGGGCCTGGAGGTCTTTCCCTTTTGTGTCACCAGACATGGAGGGCACCTTGGAACCCACTAGGCCCCAGGGCCACAGAATGACAAGGTCACCTCAGCTCCCAGGGAAGTATCAGCAGCAGCGAGCAGAAAATGGCAGGGACAGCATCCCAACGGTGACATTGAAAAGGGGCTCAGATGGAGGGAGCCGGGCAGCTGCACCCTGACGGTGACATTGCAAAGGGGTCCACCTCGGCTGCAGACAGCTCCAGAGCTCAGGTATCCTGGACTGTGGCTGCCTTCCCTTCCAACCCCCCAGAGAAGAAACAGACGTCACAAAGTCAGGTTAACAACCCCCCACCCCTGAATACAGCAGAGACATTATCTGGGAGCACCTCCCAAGGTTTGGGATCCTATGACCCAAGTCCCAAGTCCTGGACCCCCCTGACCAAGGGACGCGTTAGGGGTGGGATCTATCTAACCAGAATTCCCAAAACTCTATGTTGGACAGGAATGGGCCGCAGTGGCAGCAATTCGAGGTGGCTGGAGAGGGGGTGCACGCTGTGGTCCTGCAGGGCCCCAGAACAGACCAATGAGGTGCAGGGGCTGCAGTTAGTAGTCTGTCTGTTTCTGTTATGTTCTTGTTCAAGGGGCAGGCGGAGCAGCGTGGACATGGACAGTTTCACAGTGTTGTTTCTCTATGCTTAAATGGGGAGGGAAATCCCTGCTGCTCCTCTTCCCACAGCCACACGGAAAGGAAAGAGGCTGGCTGATGGCTCAGTGACCCGGAAGCGCCACTGATTAACAGTGACAGTCTGGGACCTCTGAGGATGAGGATGAAGGGCAAAGACGTGCTGATGTGGAACTCGTCCATCCAATGTCATGAGCATCACTGATTACATGCAACGCGCTTGTCCTAAACAGGCCTCCAGACTTGAGTGAGACAGATTTTTTCCAAGTGGTCTCTATGTGTTCTGAACTGAGACCCAGCATGCCTTGTGGGTCAATCACCTAGATCAATACATACACTGGTAGCTAAGCAACTGAGCATCAACCAATTACAACGGCTGAGCCTTCGGGCCTTTCCAAGATCATGTCCAAATAAGGCAAACTTGACACGGCACTGACCAGCCAATCTCTGCAGCTCATTTCCTGCATCTCTGGTTAGGAATGCAGCTCATCTTTCAGAGACCACCGCCCGCCACACACTCTCCTGGGCTGGCCGGTGTGGCTGGCAGAGCAGCTATGGAGAATCCCATTAAGGCCCGAAAGGCCCACACTTGAACCCAGTTTTCCTAAGGGCTCTGTGGATGTTGCTTGGTCTTATCAGCTTGACTGTAATGCGAATAGTCTCTAGGGCTGACTCTTGTATCCAAATGATGCTACGGCCGGAGTCAGCAACAGCACCCCCACCCATCACCAGCACCCCCACCCATCACCAGCACCCCCACCTATCACCAGCACCCCCACCTATCACCAGCACCCCCACCTATCACCAGCACCCCCACCTATCACCAGCACCCCCACCTATCACCAGCACCCCCACCTATCACTGGAAATGGAAAGGTGCAGTGGGCAAATTCAAAAGAGTCCCTGGAGGACCACGCCTTTTCCAGAGAGAGCAAAAGCAAGACTGCGGCAAGGTGATTTTATGCTTAAACCATGACCTGTGGGGTCTGGAGAATGGGCCAGGCTTTTGGTTTTGAGCGAGTGAATTTGCTAAGCACCTAGCAAGCAGCAGCAGAAGATTGACATAGCAAGTACCAGATGGAAAGAAGGAAAACACCATCGGTCAGATAATTACAACCCGCAGCAGAGGGGCCTGGTTGAGGCAGAGAGAGAGAGACAGAGAGAGACAGAGACAGAGAAACAGAGATAAGACAGAGAGACAGAGACAGGGAAAGAGACAGAGAGAAGGGGAGAGAGACAGAGAGAAGGAGAGACAGAGGGAGAAAGAGAGCTATAGAGATGGAGACAGAGAGAGAGAGAGATGGAGAGAGAGAGAGAGAGAGAGAGAGAGAGAGAGAACACGCATATAAGATAACCAACTGGAAGCTTAAACATATTCAGCATAACCAGAAACAGCCCTGCCGGACTCCTGGCTGAGAGGTGTCGGGGCAGAGGGTCCTGGACACTCCCTGGTTGAACTGCAAGGAATGAACCGCAGCAGCGTCCGTTGGCAATGATGAGCCTTCTAGCTGCTTCCAAGGGGCCTGGCTGCAACACTCTCAGCTTTCCTTCTTCCTGGTACACAGCCAGGGCCTGGCCTCACTCAGGAGGTCACCTTCAGAGAGAAACGGTTCAGTCTGGGGGGCTGTGGATTTGTGTCATAGTGAGGCACAGGTGTCAACTTGATGGTTGAGGGTTCGAGCTCTGGGCACATTTGTAGAGGATTATGGTTGAGTTAAGCCCAGAGTGAACCTGCAGGAGATTGTCTAGTGGGTGGGGAAGGCCCAGCCCATGGTGGGTGGGACTCATCCCCAGGCAGGTAAATAAAATGAAGAGAGCTGTTTGAGGAAGTTGGCATCCTTGTGTACACTTGGACAGAAGTGCTGTTCTGGCAAGTAAGGATCGTCCCTCTCTCAGCTGTGACGTGAATGTGGTACAGCCAGTTCCCTCAGCCCTTAGGTGTTGGCCTGAGTTCTCCTATCAAGCTGGACTAAGAACTGTAATTGGACGATCCTAAGAGAAAATAAACCCCTTGTTCCTTTAAGCAGTTTTTGTAGTGATTTTATCAGCAACATGCAGCGTAACTGCAACAGTCTGTGATGGAAGAGGTGTGAACCCCAACTCTCGACCTAGCTTCTCAGTGAGTTTAAACAGTACATAGCAACTTAGCAGTTGAATGTGTACCTGACAACAAAAACAAAAAGAAAACTACCACCCCACCCCTCCCTCCAACTCCCCCCCATAGCACACACATCTCATTTGTACCTGCTTCCTTGCCTGGGTGCAGGGGTGCCCCCAAGCTTCAAAGATCTGCCAAAGGGGTTCAAGCAGAATCAAGGACACAAGCTGGGGCTGGTGAAATGGCTCAGCAATGACGGAGCTTGCTGCACAGTCCTGAGGACCCGAGTTTGATTCCCAGAAGCCACGTAAAGATGGAAGAGAGAACTGACTCTACAAGGGTGTCCTGTGATATCTACATGCATGCAGTGTCATGTGTGTCTACACACACATCATGTACATACATGCACATGCACATCCACCAACACACAAATATGCACGCACACATATATACTGTCATGGCTTGAAATGTGTCCCCACAGGCTCATGTGCTTGGGAAGGTCGTGGTACCTTTAAAAGGTGGAGCCTCGCGGGAGGATGGCGGACTCCTCCCACCCTACCTCCAGGAGGGCTCTGCTCTTGCAGCAAGCAGTCTCGCAGCTCTCAGCCTCGCGCCTCGCGATTTGAGTATGATGTAGCTTTTGCCAGCCAGGCCTTTTCCACCATCAGGGACCAGTTCTCCCCTTTGGAACCGTAAACTGAATAGATCTCCCTTGAATTGCTTGACTTTGGGTGTTCTCTCACAGCAACAGGTAAGAGCAACCAGTGCACATACATACGCATACACATAGGCGCACGCCAATGATCCAAGCATGGTGGGTAGGCAGCCGGCGACAGGAAGCACAGGCAATCAGTCTTGCCCTTCTCCTCCCGTTGCTAGGCAACTGGAGCGTGCAGTCAGCCCACAGCAGCTGGGTTGGACCTGCTGCATTCTTGATCCACACAGCTCAGTTTAGATCTGGGCAGGTACCTTACATTCCAGAAAGAGGCAGAACCCAGCCAGCAACAGACTCTACCCAGTGACGTCACATGTCAGCACTATGCGGTCACGTGTCCAACAAAGAGGACTTGGTCGTTGCTGCCAATCAATATTCTTAATGTGCTAAACCCACTTTAAAGAGGAAGTTCTCTATGATCAACTGTGAGCTGCACAGTGAAAGTATCAAGAAGCATAAAGATAGTATTGAAGGAAGCAGAACATTTCTGCTGCCCATGAGGAAAATCTCTGTGAAATTGACAATTTTAGAGTAACTGATTCTCCTTCCTACTTTTTAAATACTATTTTTACTCTCTGCCTGTGCGTATGTTTGTGGGGGAGATGCACTTGCACATGTGCATGGCTTTTGCATGTGTGCAGGGGATCAAACTCGGGCCCTCATGCGTGACAGCAAACAGTCCAACAAGCGGGTTTTATTGCAGACTGACAGAAAGTAGAAGAAAAATGATTACTTCACAGAGTAATAAGTATTGAGAGTCTAATCAATCGCAGTGTGCAATGGTCCATGAAGAACCCAGCTTTCCTTCTTCCATGACACGGGCAAAAGACAAACAATTAAGATTTTACCTTTCTGCATGTGTTATCGGATTCATGTTACTTTACACGAGGGAAATTGTTTAACTAGAGAACCAAGTAAGAACAAAAGACATTTCACTGACGGAGGGCGGCCAAGGGAAATTTCATTCACACAGAACAGAGAGCAAAATGGTTCATGTGAAGAAAAGTCCATCAGCTTCTATTGCAGGCCCTCAAAAGCAGGACTCACACATCGGGCCCAGTGACCAGGAGCTGGAGACCGTGTCTATGGAGGCTGCAGTGGCTTCCGCACAGCGCATAGCAGCTCCGCAGGCGGCCACCTCTCCCCTCTTCTGCCCAGCTTCTCAAAGACTATGAAATGACTGCTAATCAGGACAAACATGCGCTCTGCCAAGGAGTTCCTTTTCCCCTGGGAGACATCAGTGGGAAAGCAGCAACCAGCCCTGCAGCTCCCGCCACCCATCGGCAGTCCCACCTCCGAAACACAATCTCTGCACCCTGACCATCAGTACAGTGCAATTAATGTGAAGTTCATGTTTTGACTTCAAAGAAACGGACAGAAACATACGCACACACTATGCACACACACACGCATGCTCATGCTCACACACACCATGCACGCACACACACACCATGCACGCACACACACACGCATGCACATGCTCACACACACCATGCACGCACACACACACTATGCATGCACACACACGCATGCACATGCTCACACACACACACACATACATGCACACACATGTAGCTAAGGAAGGTAGAAACAAGAACCATCTTTGAATCCACAGACGTTACCCAGGGTGCATCCCTGGCAGAGTGTGGAACTTGCTGTCTGACACCTGCGCTCACCACACAATCATCTCGCTGTGGACTTCTGAACACCAGTCACTTCAGTGACCCTATGCACCACCATCTTCCACCTTCTGGAACTCACATCTAGATGGCGCGGCTTAAAAACCTGTGCAAAGAAACTGGTTCCAGTGTCCTTTAATCCACCATTTCAGATGAACACACCCGCTTCTCCCACGCCGCCATCTCTCTAAGGTCATGGTAATAATCCGAGTGTAGAAGTCCTTTCCTAGGTAGCATCTAGTTCTAGGGATTGGCAGCTGCAGCTACCATCTTATAAGCAAACTCAAGAGACAGCCCAGGGCTTAAACCATTTGCCTCACAAGCAAAAGGACCTGAGTGCAGATCCCACATCCCCTGTAACAACTCCAAGCAGAAATGTCAGGAGTCTGCACTTCCTGCCACAGAAGACAGAGTTTGGATAATCCCAGAGTGAAGCCATAAGGAAGGAGAGCAATCCAAGGGCCAGGCTAGCTCGGAGAAGGAGACTAGGTGAGAGGACTACAGATCCACCTAGCCTGGGGAGCGGCTGGCACCCCAGTTTCCCAGACCTGCAATTCCTATCTGGTTCACCCCACTTCTGTCCACTGCCCACGGGTATTTCCCACTGTCCAACGACACATGTCAAAGAGAATCGAGAAGGCATGTGACATATGATTCTTACTTTACACCTGGCAGAAAGAGAGAGAGAAATTGAAAAGAAAAACAAGTACAGATGTAGGCATAGTTCAGCAGTAGATGAATAAGTGAATGTCATCCTGACGTCCACCATCAATATAAACTTCATAACGATTCCATCTCTTTGACATGATAAAGGGGGACAAAAAAGTAAATCCTATACCACCCCCTGAAGAAGACATCGAAGCAGTAAATCCTGCATCACTGCGTGTGGTGGCACGCATAAATATTCACCTCTCCCCTTCCCGTCCCCAGGACCACCCGAGGCGTGGCCATTCACGGTCTCCCCCACCCACACAGCACCGGGCTTCTGTGTCACCAAGCGCATGGTGGCCGGTGTTATATGAGGCTGCTTGGCAAAAGGCTCGGGGCAAATGCAGTCAAGAGAACATATCGTTTTAATTTGCTTTCTAGTATCTCAACGCTGAACAGAGCCGTGGTGCTCGTGAGGGTGACTTGTGCCGTGAGGAAGAGAAATTGCCCACTGTGGCCAGGCTCCTTGGAGCAGCTCTTGTCGAGATCACCTTGCAAGGGCACGTAAGCTGGGAATGAAGGCACGTCTAGCGCCCACCTGGGGAAGTATTCGCAGCAGGCAGAGAGACATATTGTTGAATGCTAAGGTCACTTTCTCCTTGTGTCGAGATTATAAATGGCCCAGAATATTTGGGGGGGAAATCTTGGCTTTCTGTTTTGTGGATTCATTGCATATCACAAAAATCACATGTCTGTGTAGATATACAACAGCCAGGCCGAGGCGGGCCTTACTCTGATCTTGTTCAGCCAGAAATCTCCAGAGCCCGGTCGCATGGTGGTGTTAGGAATCGTCATGAAGGAGAGGCATGGCGACTGCATGGCGACTGTACCTACGTGAAGGCTGAGTGCAGCATTCCGCATTTTGCAGGTGAGGGGTTACCCCTAAAATGTGATTGTCCATGTAGGAGGTCAGCACTAGATGTGTCACCAAGTCGCCTGCTGGGGGGCTCCGCCAGCACGCTGGCTGGCAAGCGTCACGTGGGCTGCTGTGCTGTGGTAACATCTGTGCTGTGTGGAGAGGCACAGCCAGCAGGACAAGCCAAGAGGTGACTTCGCAAGACGGTTTCCTGCCGCGATGCAGATAAAATGCCGCAGCCTGCAGCTGCCCATCCCCCGCCCCTTACTCGGACCATCCATCTTCTAGATGGTTCTTTAAAACCACCCTCCTTCTGCTCCTGCCCAGGAGCAAGACTTGCTCCGCCTCTGCACCATCCCCACACTGTTCCTTCTGCCTGTTTCTCCTTTTCACTCGGGGAGTAGGGAGGATGACTAAGACGCCTCATTCCCAGGGGACCTGCGGAGGCCTGTCCTGACCATCCAAACCGCCAACGCCTGGAAGGACAGGTTCACCACCTCATGCTCGGCTAGCTGCTTTCCTACACCCATCGGAACATTAGCGCCACGAAAGCACAGACCTCGTGGGCTCACGCGATGGCTCAGTCAGTCGAGCACTTGCCGTGCAAGCACAAAGACCTGAGTTCGGTGCCCAGCCTAGGCGTGGGGGTACCTGTCGTCCCAGCACTGACAGGCAGAGATGGCGATCCACGGAGCTGCCCCTCAGCGACGCCAGCTCAGCTAGCGCGGACCCATGAGGCGCCCTGGCCATCGACAGTGCCTGAGGTCACAGATCAAATGGAGACTTCCCTGCACCCGCCACAGGTAACACTCACATGCATCCAGGCTTCATCCTTGCTTGTATTGCTGTTCTCCGTGCTTAAAAGAGCTCACGAGAATCTGCCGAGCCAGTGACCTTCGGAGAGGGCTGACGCGGCCAGGGAGCAGGGCTGGAAGACGCCCCAGCCAAGCACAGCCACCGACCAACCGGTTCTGCCAGCGGACACAGGCCCTGGGTTGTTGCTGGAAATTAGCACCAAGAGTGTGCTCTGTCCCAGGCCAAAGGTGCCGAACTGCACTGAGGGAGGTTGGGAAAGACGGGGCTGCCTCCAAAGACTGCTGGGATAAGGTCAGGAGGTCACTGGCTTGAAGGATAAAGCGGCAGCCAGCATGAGATTCTGAGCAATAGGACACCGAGTGACCGAGTGGTCTGCGGATGGGGATGGCAGCAGTCCAGGGGATTCTGGGAAACACCTGCACGTCTGTTCTACGGCACGGCGCACGATGGCACCGTGGGCTCAACGGCCTGGAAGGTGGTGGCCCACTGGCCCTGGCAGATACAGCGTGATCTTGGATGAGGCAGTTATATTTGGGAGGTCTCATTCTTCTTCTTTACATTTTAACGTTTTATTCATCAAACACATCATCCATACGGATCAGTCTCCGCCTGCCCTTCCCATCTCTCCCCCACAGGTATCTCCATTCCCTGCAGATCTGTCACATTCGCGTTGTTCTGTGACACACTGCGCTGATCAGGGTCATCTGTGTGACCCCAGGTGTGGCACTTAATGAGCCGACCTGGAGACCGGGCAAGTCGTCTTCTAGGTTTCAGAAGGCATCAGGGTGGCAGGCAGCAGGCTCTCAGAAATACTTTCTCCATCTATGGTGCTCTCACGGCCAGGCTCGTGTGCGCCCTTAAACCTACCAGCCAATCTCATGTGCACCCTCCAACACGCCAACCAGTCTCATGTGTGCCCTCCAACATGCCAGGCAGTCTCGTGTGCGCCCTCCAGCACGCCAGGCAGTCTCGTGTTCGCCCTCCAACACACTAGCCAGTCTCGTGTGCGCCCTCCAACACGCCAACAAGTCTCGTGTGCGCCCTTCAACCTGCCAGCCAGTCTCATGTGCGCCCTCTAACATGCCAGGCAATCTCGTGTGTGCCATCCAACACGCCAACCAGTCTTGTGTATGCCCTCCAACATGCTAACTAGTCTTGTGTGTGCCCTCCAACACGCCAGCCAGTCTCGTGTGTGCCCTCCAACACACGGTACCCACAGTGGAATGACCATATACCCCAGCCACACCACTTGAACATGCTCCTGAAGGACTCTGTCTTGCCACAGACACTGGTACATTCACGTTCACGGCAGAACCATTTGTCTTAGCAAAGAAATGAAATCAGCCCAGACGTCCATCTCCTGAGACCTTTGCAATGAGCCTGGGGTGCCCCGACATGGCGGAAGGAAACTTCTTCAGCCGAAAAGGAAATGAAGATGTTGACATTTTCAGGCGTGTGGAGAGAACTGAAGAAAGTAAGACTGAGCGAAGTGACCCAGTCCAGGGACACAGATGCTGAACGTTCTCTCGTGCGCTGCGGCGGCTTTACGTGTGTGCCTAGATTGCAGCACTTCTGGAAACCAGGGGAGTGGAGGAGGATGCTGGCAATGGGGAGAGAGAGGAAGACGAGGGCGGAGGGAGAGCAGAACGAGGCCTCTGTCTTATCTGTTTAACATAGATCGCAATGGTTTTCTCATGCGTTGTATTAGTGTCTTATGACAAAATCCCTCAACAAGCCGCTCAAGGCGGGTGTATTGTAGGTCACAGGAAGGCCTGGTGGCAGGGGCACAAGCCGGCTGGTCCTACAGCACCCACAGGCAGGAAGCAGATAGCTGAATGCTAGTGCCAGCTTGCTTCCTCCATTTTATTCAGTCCAGTTCCCGAGCCAGGGATATGCTGCCCATAGTCACAGCGGATCTTCAAATTTTCTGATAGTTACTTTCACACATAAGGTGGCTTTGGCTCCTCGGGGTGTGTGGACCATACAACACATCCAAGCCAGAGTTCAGAAGGGTGGAGGGGTGACGAAGGCCACCTTTTATGGAGGAGCTGACTGATCTCTGGGGGCTACGAGCTTCTTCAGCTCAGGAGAAGACAAGAAAGCGTTCATCTGCTAGTCGTAGGAAACAAAAGGTCTAGGAGTGAGAGGCAGGAAAGAGGAAACAGGCCGCATGCTGGCCAGCCGGATGCCTTGGAAACTACGGCGAAGCGATCCTGAGCACTGCGCATCTGGCTCCTCCAGCTTCCATCTCTTCTGGAACAATTCCGGGGACACTAACGCCCGGTGAGGAGACTCCACCACTGACAGTTTTTGAGGGAAATGAAATGCTTTGTCGCAATTTAAGACCTGGCTCATGTGACGCTTCATGGAGAAAAATGACTTTTGAGGAGGAATAAAACAGCTCACTGGTGCCTCATATCTTGAAAAATGTCATAAACATGCACACGTGTTGGTGGCCGCCGGCGGTCCGGGCAATCACTAAGGCACGGGCAGTGGACCGGGAGGCTGCCATGTATCGACGGTGCCAGCTTCCGCACCCGGCCCGGCCACACAGCTCACCACTCATTCACCATCAAGGCTCCGGCTCTTGGAGAATATTTCCTGCTAATTATTCCACGAATCCAATGAATCCTGTTTCAGCAGCCGCCATGTCTCAGCCCAGAGCTCGCTTAGCAAATGGCAACCGTCTCCAGGCCGACTAAGCTGCTTTCCTCTGATTGGAGGCCTTGGCCGTGTCGCAGGTGTAAACGGAAGATCACAGTAATCCACTTCCCAGGACGACCCCGTCAATCCGACATTTAAGCTGGATTTCCTCGAAAAGGACACGTTTAAATCATTGAAGCGCGGCCTCTGCTGAGGTAGTGACAGAGATGGAGGCTGAGGCTGATATTAACTGGCCATTGTCTGGATGTACCGTGTGCTCTGCCTTCCACTATGGAGAGCGAGAGGCTCAGGACGGACCGTTTGTGACTAGCTCACAGTTAGAACAGTTTTTATTAAGCTGGATTTTACATTATTAGATCATTCTCTTTTACATTGATTCTTACAACGATTTCTCCTATGTGTATATGTGTGCTTGTGTGTGTACATGTGCATGTGTATGTGTGTATATGTGTGCATGCATTGCATTTGTGTGCACACGTACTTGTGTATATGTACATATGTGTGCACGTGTGTGCATATGGATGTGTTGGTATTAACCAAAGTCCATCTTTTCCAGCAAGCATGACTCCGTGCCAATAGTCCTGGTTTAGACAAAGGCACCGTGTCGTGTACACAACAGTATCAGACCTCAGAGCATCAGAAAAAAACTGTTTTATCACCCTAAAAACTCAATATTTCACCTTCTTGTGTTCCCACACCCAATGCCCCCCAATACCTGGTGGCTACTGAGCTTTTGCCTTCAGGTCTTGGCAATCGGAGAATATGTAACAGTGGAAACGCACAGCCAGGCAGCCTCGGGGGCTTGAGTCGAAGGGTCTTCCCTGTAATTAGTGACTTGATCATTCATTTCAATTACGGAACCACATCCCACTGTGTGCCTGCACAGAGTGCGTCATCCTTTGAGTTATGGAAGGAATCGCGGGTGCCCCAGGGCTGGGCAATTGTGAGTCAGGGTTATCACAGGCATTCAAAGCAAGCATTGGACGGACTAGCTTTCAATTCATTTAAGTTGCTGCTGCATCCTGCCAAGTGTTAACTGTGCCACAGTCTTGCGAATGGCTTTATTTTCTTGCCTTTCCACTAATCACAGGGAGTTTTCTGGGGCTCCACACCACTAGCAGCTTTTGGGGTCGGCAGTGTCGAGGGGGGCCAGTCATTTTATTAGGGAGTGGAAGTGCACCCTTGTTTCACGCACATATCCCAGTCACAGATACTGCGAGACTGTCTCGTGTCTTGGCAGCTCTAGGTTTTCTTCCACGAAGTGTTTGTTCCAATCTTTGGCCTGCTTATTAAAACTCCGGATCATTATGTCAGGCCTGCGGTACCCGAGAACTCAGTGCAACAGCGTCTGCTTCCACTAGACCACTACGATAGCTGACCTAGCAACACTTTGCAATGGCATGGAGAAGATTCCGTCAGACAGGATGCTCCCTGAGCGACTGTGAGAACGGACGCTAACAAGAGAGGGGCCACTGTGTTGTACAGTTTGCCCACTGGGGGGTCGTTTGCACCCTCACAGGTGCTCAGGCACTAACTAGTCCGGGCATCTAGCGTAGCCCAGTTGCACATATAAAGGAGACGAGGGAGTGGGTGGAGAGAATGGAGAGGGTGCGGGGTGGGAAAGGTAATGGACAATGAAAATACATAAATTCATGATTAATACAACTTAAAATAAACACACTTTATTTAGCAGTTGTGTATATATATAATATGATCATTAATTTTCCTGCTGCTTGGCTTCAAGGTTCTTCTAGTGTTTCGTGTACACCCCTTTTGCAAAATCCGTTTCCCACAATGTGGTTCCCAAGGTGCCTTTGGCTGAGTGAAGCTTTAATAAATTCAAACTACTTTAGTCTATTTAGTTGCAGTGAGAACATGTCCTAGGTCAGGTGGCGGAGCAGCGACGAGGGTTTATCGCCCCTGTTTCTGGAAGATGAGAAGCGAGAGACTAGGTCACCAGTAGATCCTGTGTCTGGGCCTCTTTGCTGAGTCTCATATGATGGACGGGACGGGCAGAGGTCTAGGGTCTTTGGTATGGGCACTGACTCCATCTCTGAGGGCTCCGTTCCATGCCCTCGTAGCTCCCAAAGTCCTTGTGTTCCGGAACTTCACATTGCTCATTGTATTTCCACATGTGGATTCAGACAGGACACAGACATTCAGGCCACAGCACCAAGCAAAGAGTATAAGTCTATGGATGGCATCTCATGGTACCCACAGTCCTCTAGGTTTTCCTGAGTGTTATGTGCTGTCTCTGCATCTCACGTATGGTCCTGTGGTCCCTGGGATTGATTGTGTGTGTGTGTGTGCGCGCGCGCGCGTGCGTGCAAGGGTGGAAGCCCAAGGGTGACATCGGGAATCACCGGCTTGCTTTACCTCCTCGTTGCTTTGCCTCCTGACTGCTTTGGCTCTGCCTTCCAGGGCCAGAAGCGCAGGCCGCTGCCAGAACGTGGGGCTCCACACTCGGGTCCTTCTCCTTGTGGGGCAAAGGCTTTTGCCCGAGCCATCTCCCCAGGTCTCGGCTAGTTTTGCGAGTATATTTTGTGGAACTTGAGCTAAGTTTTGTGTCTATGTTCATTTTCTCACGTGCGCAGGTGTAATAATGTCTGCAGTCACGTTTGGGGGAAACATGCCTCTCCCCAGTTGCCTTGACTTTGAACACCAAGGGGCCAGGGCGTCTGTCGGGACTTTTTCTCAGCTGCTGCTTCTGCTCTCTCGAGCTCCGTCCTCAGGCTGCCGTCAGCACGATGCCGTGCTGTCAGCAAAGTCCTGGATCCTGTGGCTGTCGACCGGAGGATTCCATCAACTATGCTACATCTTCTAAACCCCCCTTGCACTTTAGAATCTACGAAGATGCTCTTTAAGAATTCACTGGCCCTGGTCTTAGTAGGAGCCCTCCTCATCAGCTGAAGGAGTGGGGGGGGGGTCAGGCATCTTGACGTTGAGGCATCTTCCTGTTGAGAGCATGGGACCTCTCCATCCACATGACGGGCTTCAGCAGTGTTTGTATTTTAATTTCTCTCATATGCATCCCATGCTCATGTTAGCTGAAGACCTATGATTTCTTGTTGCTGCAAAATGGAAAGCTTATACTTTTAATTTTAAATTTTTGAATTTTGCTGTTGGTACAGGAAAGTGGTTTATTTTGTGCCCGCAACCTGTTCTCTTCACCCGTTGGTTCTGGAGGGTTTGTTTTCTGCACGTGACCATTTCTGTGTTAGTGATCCTGTGGTTCTTACACAATGCAGTTAACTTGATCCTTCACCGCCACCCCTCAAATGCCACTTCCTTCTCTTGCTCTGTCAGCTACAACATCGAGTTGAAGGCAGATGGCGGTTCTGAGAGGGAACAACCTTGTCTTTCATCCAGTCTTAGAGGGAAGGTACTTAAGTTGCCCTTTCTGCTTCGTTTTCTAGGAAAGCCTGATGCTCACTGCAAGCTTTCTGTCATTTATAAAAAATCATAAATTCATATATCCTCAAGGTAAGGAAGTTAGCTTCACCTGGCATATATTTCCAGTTTATTGTTGTTAATGTTGCTGTTTAAATATCATTAGATTGGATTAGTGGATTACGTGAGAGTTTTTTTCAATCATCTCTCTCTTTCTCTCTCTCTGTCTCTGTCTGTCTGTCTGTCTGTCTATTGGCGGAGAGAGACAAGCCATACATCCCATGGTGCATATGCAGAGGTCAGAGGACAACGTTCAGAAGATGATTCTTTCCTCCCACCACATGTGTCTCCAACCTTTACCTGTTGGCCCAGAGGGTTTTGCATGCATGCATGTATGTATGTATGTATGCATGCATGTATGTATGTATGCATTTATTTATTTTTCCCCATTTTTATTTTTTTTTCTATTTTTACAAGCGTTGAGTATTCATCCCAGTTTCCCTCCCTCCCCCCTCCTTCTCAGACCCTCCCTTCCCTCTATCACTCCCTGCCACTCCCTCCTATCCTTCTATGGACTTAAGGGTTCACTCTGGCTTGTCTACTCCTGTGGGGGTTCAGGCCCCCATAGTATAACAAGTTACCTCTCTCAGGCCACCCCACTGATACGTGCATTTCTCTTCACTCATCCAGTTTTTGACCCACAGGTTTCCACTGTGAGTTCCCATTCTATGGATATAATAACAGCTGCCTACAAAGCAGTTTAACGTACTGTCTTCTTACCTATAGGTTTATTGGCTGTCTTCCCTATTGATCTATTTCCTTCTCTTTTTTTAAGGTTCTTGTTCTAGTTTACAGTAATAGGGATGGGCACCCTTCTGACAAGCAGATCTTGAATCCAATCAGAAAGCTGTTGGATAGCTCCTTGATATTCATGCCACCATTACACTGTCAGTCACCTATTACCATGGTGACATATACTGCAACTTACAGATCTCATGTCATTGATGGGCTTGTACAGTGTTCCTTGCTGTGTAAGCTGTCCAGCAAGTAGAAAGTCCTCAGACCAGTTCCAGTTGATTTATTTTCCCCAAGTTCTGTGATCCATTTGTGTTGCAACTTCAGTAATAGTCTTACTGATAGTTTTTGAGAAGCAACCAAGAGCAATGGCAAAAGCCTATAATATTTGGGGGCCTTTGAGACCTCTCTGACCAACATTTTATCAGGAAGTGTCACATTCCTGTTACTTCTAGTATAATTTTACCCCTGGGTTCTGAGTGGATCAGCTCAAGGCTTTTTTTTCCCTTTGTTTTCCTCACTCTGTGCTCTTCTGCATAGGGACTGCTCATTCTTATTGCCTTCTTTAAAGATTTTTTTTGAAATATTACTAGCATAGGATGATTCTTTGGATTTTTCTGTAAGTCCCTCTATCCCTTCTATCTCCCATGTCCCTCCCGTCTCCCATCCCCTCATTCCTCACTATGTATTTTTCTCAATTATTTTGCGTGTGTGGGGGTGTGGGGTGTGTGTGGGGGGGTGTGGGGGGTGTATGCAGAAGGGAACAGTTGAGTGTGTGTGTTTCTGGAGGCCCAGGGTGACTTCAGCAATCGTCCTAGATTGTTCTACCTCCTTGTTGCTTTGCTCTGGGATTTCCCAGGCTCTGCCTTCCAGGGCCAATATTAGAGGCCACTGTCATTTCTGCCTAGTGTTTGTGGACTCTGGGATTGAAACTCAGGGCCTTTTGCTTTTGAGGCTCCTGAACTGCCTCTCTAGCCCCTCTACCTTGTTTTTAAAATAATAGACCCACATCTGTTTTGCCAAATGCTTGTCGTCACCATTGGCTCCTGTGACGATGTGACTTCCCTTCTTCAGCCTGTTGACGCGATGACTTACAGTCACCCGCTTCACATGTTGACTCAGGCTTCCGTAAAGAACCAGCCCAACTTGGCTTACATGTAACTGTTTCCACACTGAGATCGTATGTGAGATCGCATGTGAGGATTCTGCTAGTTTGTACCCCGTTCACAGACAATACTGACCTGTAGTTTTCCTTTCCTGTGATGTCTCTCTGGGTGTTGTTTCAGGGTGACAGGGACATGGGGTCACATTCTTTTGCATACAACATCAACAACCTTCATGCTACATTCATAAGTAGCTTTTCCAAATCAACCAACTTCATAATTTTTCCCCTAAGTGCACAATTATATTTTCTTCAATCAGCAAAAGACTAATAAAAACAATCATGATGTTGCTGGTGCTGTGAAATCACAGCAAGATAAATGGTCCCAATCAGTCACAGGCGGTCTGCGAAGAACATGGCATTTAAACGGATGTGTTCCAAGCTGCTCAGATCCAACCTCCCTGCCTCATGGTCCCCTTGGATCTTAAATTATCCTAGAACAAAATGTCGTCCTTCCAGAGGCTTAAACTTTACCTTCATCTTGTCCTGAGGCTCAGCGTCCTTCAGAGACGAGAGAGAACTAACTCTGACGGCCACCAGCATCCAGAGGGGCCAGGCGAGAGGCGTGGTCTCTACCAAAGCTATTCAACTTTGTAGTGCAACATCAACTCATGCCTGTTAGACCCATCAGATACATATAACCATAGTGGCCAGATGAAATATCTTGTCCGTTAGCAGCAGGCAGAGCTATCAGATACATACGACCATGACAGACAAATGAAATACCCTGTCCATTAACAGCAAATAAATGACTCCCCTAGGGCGAGGGAGATGTGATTTGCCTTACAAACATGAGAACTGGGTTTGACCCCTGGAATCCACATAAAAAGCTAGGTAGACTTTGTGGCTCTCTATAATCCCAACACACAGGAGGCAGATACAGGGAATGCCCAGACAAGTTGGCTAGCTGACCTAGCCAATTGGCGAGCTCTGGGTTCGATTGCTTCTGCCATAAAAATAGTACCTGTCAGGGCTGGAGAGGTGGCTCAGGGGTTAAGCCTCTGCCTTGCAGGTGGAAGGTCCTGAGTTCGGGTCCTAGACCCCACGTATAGACGCCAGGCGGAACCGGGGGCGGCCTGCGCTTCTGGTCCTGGTAGGGCAGAACCTGTGAATCCCGGGGCAGAAGGAGGTGGAGGCGTCCATGGTGGTTCGCGAATTCGCCCGTGGTTCTACACACACACTCATATATGCACCACACACACACAATTGAATACATAATAAAAAACAGTACCTGTACGTGTGTTTCTGTCTACACACATGACAACATGCGTACACACATGCCCGTGCACTACACTTATACCTGCACACACGTGTTTCCACACACGTGAGAATGTGTGTGCATGTGTATTTGCACATGTTTTCACACATGAGAGCTTGTGTGCACGCATGAATACATGTGTGAATATATCTGCATACACATGTCCACATACATGAGAACATGCACATACACGGGAACTATTTAATCACACACTAGATAGCATTGCATATTTCAGTGTCTCCCAAACCGGCATTCTGAGAACAATAAGACATGCCCCTCAAAATAAGTGTCTTTCTGTGCAGGCAAGTGCCAATGCTGAAAGTCAGCTAGAGTGTAACAACGACCAAGCCCACGAGACCCCTGACCCGCGTAGCCCCGTGCTTTGTGCTGAGAATCAGTCTCCACTAGGAAGCGTCTTTCACCTCCACTGACCGTCAGCGCCTACACTGAATGTGCTACTTCCAGATTCTTGCAGAGAAGGGAAGTGGGGCCCCATGTGGGGACATCAGCTCATCCACATTTGTCATCCACCTTTAAATGACAACACCAGCATGGTTGCTTCTGAAAATGACTGGCCACCACTTTGAAATGCAAGGCGCTTAGCTCTGCAAGCCGTCCCCGGCTCACATCCAGCGGGATTCTTGTGGTGTCTCTGTGTAAAATGGTTCAAAATGCTTCCGTTGTTTCAGGTTTTTCAATGAGTATTTTGGAGGCCTTCTTCCTGCTGGGTCTAGAAGGAGTTAAAGTGCACATCGCCTGAATTTCATTGCCGGAAGAAGCAATTCAACAGCATTACTACGGTGAAATCTACACGGAGGCGGGCGGACCGCCTGCTTCGTTATCAGTTTGCAGTTCAGGTGCCACTCTGCCCGGTGTCCCTTCCCCTAGGAGCAACGGTGCCCAGGCTGAGGCCGAGCCCTAGCAAAGGGCAGCAGCGCACGCTCATGTGCGCGGGAAGTGCTGTGCTTTCGTGCAGGATGCGACGCACACAGCGGGGAGGGGGAGGGCGGCGGGTGGCCTTGCTGTCAGTGCCTGAGCCTCACGGGGGGGGGGGTCTGTGTGGTGGGGGATAGACGAGCTCCCAGGCTTCAGGCTTCCAACCACCTTGCTGAGCACTGAGCACCTCAGAAACAAATATGGGGAGGTGCTGGGATGGCAGGGCCTGGTGGGGAGCAGAGACGGGGAGGCCTGGGGGGAGGCGTGGGGACATAGAGGTGGGGGAGGAGGGGGGGAGGCACTGGGACATGAGGCTCAGGGGGTGGGCATTCCCAGGAGAGCTTCCTGAGACACGGCACACTCACAGCTCTTAACTTGCACCCAGAATAAATTCGAGATGGCCAGTGTATGATAGGAAGACGGAACGGCCCCTAATCCTGGCAGCCGGCTTCCGGGACTGACAAGCTCAGGGATCCTGGTGACCACGCCCTCCACGCTGCTTCCCCTCGGCCTCTGGGACACACTTCACTCACCAGGCATCTCTGCGGCTCGGGCAGCAGAGAGAAGCGAGCACATCGAGAAGAGCCCAGGGGACTGCAGAGATGCTCAACCGGTTAGTGCCAGTCTTGCAAGCAAGAGGCCTGAGCTCAGTCTCAGAACCAACGGAGAAAACGGCGGCTGTGCTTGTAACCCCAGTGCTGGGAAGCTGGTCCCCAGACTCTCCGAGGCTACTTGGCGAGCCCCAGACCAGGGAAAGATCCCGGATGAAAACACAAGGTGGGAGACCCTTAAGAAACAACACCCAAGGTCGACCTGTGGCCTCCACGTGTACGTGCACGCCCACGGGATCATACATGCATGCGCACTCACACACACACACACGTACACACGCACACATACACATACACACAGACACACAGACACGCACACACACAGACACACACAGACATACACACATGCACACACAGACACAGACACACACAGGTACACATACACAGACACACACACAGACACACAAACACATACACAGACACACAGACACATACACACATACACACACAGACAGACACACACACAGAGACATGCGCGCACACACACAGACATGCACACACACAGATATAGACACACAGACACACACAGACACACACACAAACACACACAGACACAGACACGCACAGACACACACACATACACACACACAAACACACACAGACACAGACACACACAGACACACAGACACACACACACATAGACACACACACAGACAGATACACACAGACACACACAGAGACATGCACACACACAGATCCACAGAAATACACACACAGACACATACACACAGACACACACATATACACACAGACATAGACATACACACAGACACACACATACAGACATACATACACACAGAGACATACACACACAGATACACAGACACACACACACAGACATACAAACACACAGATACACAGACATACACACACAGACACATACACACAGACCCACACACACATATACACAAACACACAGACACAGACACACAGACACACACACACACACACACACACACACACACACACACCAAATCAAAGCGCAGGCCTGTGAGTTACCCACAGCCCCAGCCAATGAGGGCGAGTGTCTGTCCACCTCAGAGCGTGAGCATCTTGCAGGTCCCAGTGGGCGTGTGAGTGCTGTGTGTGAGTTCGTGTGTGAGGTGTGCAGCTCTGTTGGAGTCTTTGAATCCTGCTTCCTCCATTGCTCTGGGATGCCATAGCTTCTGCCACCCCCACTACCAGGAGGGGTGCCCTTCTGCACTTTAGGGTCCGCTTCAGGGCCCCAAGACAACATTCCATATCCCATCAACCACGTCCATTGCAGGAGGCTAGGAACCGCACCACCCCTCCCTAAGCGAGCTTCATGGGAGATGAGCTCATACGGCGTTAAATAAATGCATCGGAGTCAATCATAGCTGGCGAGACCATTCTCTGGGCATATGGATCAGAAGGTGAGAGAAGTGCATGGCTTTAAGACTGACAGGCTAGAGGGTCTGCCTGGTTCTTGCTCCTCTCTTGGCCCTTCCTGTGGGCGTGGCACGGTGGGTTCCTCTGACACTCGTATCACACTCCTGCATGATGACCAACTGTCACCTGGACTTACAAACATGAATAAAGCCCTCGTTCCCATAAATTGCTTGGGTCATGTTCATTACAGCGATGAAGATGTGAGACCAAGACAACTTAGTACCGGAGAAGGGAGGCGTGGCTAAGAGAATGGCGAACTAAGAGAATGGACTCAGGTATGATCTGATTGACTTCCAAAAGACCCGAAAAGACAAGACCTTGGCTTCACGGCAGTGGTTTAACACAATGGGATAAGTTCACTGTCAGCCTTCGGAGGCGTGAGTGTTGGTGGGATATTCTACAGCACCTTCACCCAGAACTTTGAACTTGGAGTAACACTGTCCAAAAGTAATAGACCACAAGCCCTCACAAGAACCACATACAATCACATACATGTCCAAGAAGACATGCTGGAGGAGGGAAATGAAACAGGGAGCATTTATTTTAAAAACATTGATTAGATCCTGCGTGTCAAAACTATGATCACCTCAGTCAGCCAAGTCCATAAAATATTAATGAGGCCAGAGAGTGAGATGCTCAGAAACTAAGGCGCCTGCGTGGAGACCTGAGTTCAAGCCACAGAAGCCCACATGGTGGGAGCAAAATTGTCTTGCGACCTCCACCGTTCTCTCTCATAAATAATAAAATAATATTAATATTAATATATATTCATGGGGTGGTTCGTGCTCCTTGCTGCTGCTTTGCAGGAGTTCTTAAATGGATCTCTTACGTGGACCTCTTACGTGGACCTCTTACGTGGACCTCTTACGTGGACGCACACTTCGATACTTTCTCTCTCCAGCTGTATGCAGAGGACACAGTGCTGCACGTGGTCAGCGTCTGTCTTGTCAGTTACCTTGGAAGCCACTACTTCACCGGAAGCGATGAGCACTCTTTCTGAATGGGGCGAGGGTGATGTAGGCTCGTTCATGAATATATACCAAAGAGAGGACCGTGTGGCAGATAATGTTTACTGACCAGACGTGTGTCCGCACTGGATATTACAGGACACCCTCCCTGTGAGGGGTGCATGCGTGATATCACATGACTAATTTCAATCCTCTGATAACACAGGTACCAGGAAAGTCTGGACAGCGGATCCCCGCCCTGCGGGACTCGGTGGTGTTTTCCCTACGTTACATTTCAGCAGAGCATGAATCTGCTCATGTACATTATTACAAAGGGAGAGCGGTGGGGAGAGCGGTGGGGAGAGCAGTGAGTGTCCACAGTAGGAAACAGTGGCTGGCAGCAGAGCCGAGTCCATCTGGCAGGGGAGTCCGGCAGGAACACGACGAGCTCCTGGATCAGCTATAGAGTTTCTCCAAAAAGCCACCGGAAGCCTTTGATGGTTGGGGGCTGGAGCGTCAGAACCCGCAGGTGTCGGTGGACACGGGACTGGCTCTTGCTGCTTCCTCCACCGAAACAGAGTCCACGGACTTTCTTTTGGAATCTGAAGAGCATCAGTGACTTGCTTGTCCAAAAGCCTTTGTCTCTATTTGGGGATTTCTAAGGTCGCTTTGGGAACTACCTTTCCTTCAGCTCCACACCATCCGGATGCTCAGTACCGAACACGCCAAGCTGGAGAATCCCTTGGAGAGGCCAGGTGTGTGTGATTCTGGGGGGGCGGGGAACTGAGGAAAGCTGCAGGCAGCGGTGAATGGAGATACTTTCCCCAAACGCCCTAAGCCAGCTTTGCCCCAAGAAGGAAAAAGATTGCCACCATTCTGAGGTCACTGGCATCTCAGGGCACCGGGTCTTGGGCAGAACTGGCAGTGTGAACTAAACAAGTTATTTAAGGAGATGTTTGTCACCCATCCGTCGACCCCTTTGCAGAAGCATGGAGATGACAAGGCTGGCAGGGCATTGCAGGAGATGGCACCTCGCCCACCTCTGGCAGAGGACGGGGCTGGTATTTACCCGCTGCAGGGGGTTGGATCAGTTGGAATGGGAGGTTCAGTGACATGGAATTTTCTCCACTTTTCTCATACACTAGAGAATGAAGACAGGGTCTCTGAGTCTCTTCCCTTCATTTCTTGTCCTGTGTGGGAGAGGGTGCTCCAGGTTGGGTTGGTGGTCACCTGCCCATTAAAATAATATTCAGCGGCTGTGATAAGATCGGTGTGCAGAAGGAACACTTGGATTGATTTGAAAAGACACATCACAATCTGGTAACCAAAGCCATTTAAATAAATAATAATAAAGCATGTGCCTTACCACATTTCTGCAAAGTACAAAGCCACCAAAGTGTCCCCAGGGACATGCATGCTCCTAATGGCTTGGTTATAAACAGGAAAAGAGCCCAGCGGTGTCTGGCATCCGTGGGTAGATCTACCTCTGATGGATGCCCCAGACCGAAACCATGAACATGGTAGAAAGCACATAGGAGGATTCGTTTCATTAGGATTTCATATTCATTTCACTGGTGGTGTTCTATGAGTTCATATATTTGGTTAAAACAGCTTTGTGTGGCCAAAGACACCTAAGTTAAAAGTAATGCATGGGACTTCAGACATCTCTAAGAAAGGCCCGTGGGTGTCCACAAAGGTTGGCCACTGTGTCTATATCACCGGTGTGGGCAAATTAATTACAATTGTGTGTTTTTAAGGAACTTTGTCACAAGAGCCCGCAGAACTGCTGAGAAGGCAGAAGAGCCTGCTTTACACCTTGGAACTTGGAGGGTCAGAACGACCTGCATTTTCTTTAGGCAGCAAAATTGGCTGCACCTGGGTGTGCGTCACCCTGGAGTCCCTGCCTGCCTCAGGGGGTCTCGTACTGATGGGCTCCAATTTAGCAGAGAAGAAGAATAAGCCAGAGAGGGATTGAAACAGTGAGTGTCCAGCCTGCTTGTCCCTGGGATCAATGATCTTATAGTTAACAAACACGGGGTGACTAGAAAAGGAGGAAGTATGAGATAACATGAAGATCAGGAACCAAACTATTTTCCCTGTGTGGGAAGAAAAGTTCTCTTGGGGGTCCTCAAAATCAGTCCTGCCTGGGAGAAAAGCAGGGGCAATATACACACGTGCATACACGTGTGCAGCCAGGTCCCAAGAGCCACAAACAGGGTGGGAAGAGCCCTGCCAGGGAACGCCCACCACCTGGCCTCTGCAACCTAGCAGCGCAGACCCAATGCTGAGACCCTCAGACTGCTGGGAGTGGGGGGTGCACAGGACAGGACTGCTCAGAGCACCACTCTCCAAGGCCTGAGAACAGACATTTTCCTAAACATGCTTGTCGCTATACAAGCTGGGACAGACTTAAAACCTGATAAGAAAGAAGAAAGAAAGAAAGAAAGAAAGAAAGAAAGAAAGAAAGAAAGAAAGAAAGAAAGAAAGAAAGAAAGAAAGAAAGAAAGAAAGAAAGAAAGAAAGAAAGAAAGAAAGAAAGAAAGAAAGAAAGAAAGAAAGACAAACCAATGAGGTCCACTTTAAAGAGTTTCCTTGCAAATAAGTTACTTCAATTACAGTGAAAATCCTTTGACAAACACTAAATTGTTGTGATTTTTGTTGTTGTTTTGCATGTGTAGGTATGGCGGTGTTTATGTATGTGGCTGTGTATAAAGGAAGGCACCTGAGTGTGTGTGACTGTGAGGCCCAAGGATGACATCGCGAATCACCCTGGATTACTTTCTTTCCTTATTGCTTTGCTCTGGGGTTTCCCGGACTCTGCCTCCCAGGGCCAGAATTGCAGGCAGCCACCATACGAATGTGAACTCAGGTCCTTTGGCTTACAAGGCAAAGCCTTTAACCCCTTTTAAATTATCTAAGCTGGATGGTTGGGTCATGAGGAACGTGCCCATGTTCTGAACCTGGGCATGTTTCCTTCTACCACCTGCAAGACGAGCTCACCTTTTGACTCAGTAATTCCCCCAGATACAGCCTGAAGGGAACATTCTAGAAGCTCTTGATTTGGTGAAGGAAGACTTGCCAGGCCTGCGCTGGAGAGACCAGTGCGCAGCTGTGAGTCCAGTGCAGAGATCGCACGAGATAGGGCAGGGGGTGGAGCGCAGCCCTGTGTGGTCTTCAGAGAGGAAGGCTCGCTGTGTGCTGTGACGACATGATCCACCTGCTACTAGAGGAGCGGCCGCAGGATGCAGATGAGAGGCACCCAGCCTGCCATGAAGTTCCCCTGTGTGCAGTCTATGCTCACACACTTTCCCCTCACTTGCACACATGCGAGCGTGTGCACGTGCACACACACACTCACACGCCTGTTTTATCACACATACCAGCAGGGCTATGTTCGAAGCAATGCAGCCTCAGACCATCGCCGTGTGAAAAATCCTAAAAGATACTTACACACAGGAAGTTGACACCACCAGATGTTAAACCTCATGGGACTACCATGTGCACACTGCTGTGCGCTGACCAAAGCAAGTGTGGCAGGCGGCTGTGTGTGCCGTCTGTCCTGCAAGTGCCTGCCAAGTGGGCAGGCTGCACGATGCCAAATGTCAGTCACTGATGTTCTCGGAGAGTGGCATTATAGGTGGAGTGCTTTACTATTGGCTTCCCGTTGGGTTGTGCTTGGATGACTGTACAAGGCTTGAAAGATCTGGGGCAACACAGTTCTTTCAGAGCCACCTCCTCATTCTATGTTCATCTGCCGTAATAAAGACAGAAGAATGTGGTGGGCGAGGAAGTCAGATGTGTGAGTCAAATGCACCCAATATGTGTGGAGACGTCTCTCTACACCCCAGCACGGTGAACTTTAACAAGCACTTCGATGTGCCAAAAATTGTGATGTGCATTTGTACCGATGATTTAAGCAATGCAAAAAAAGGCGCTTAAAAATGAATAAATAACATGGGTCTTAACAAATGAGGTGCACACAGGATCAAAAGGAGACCTGGCAGCTGCAGGAGGCTGGTCTACTGCCTAGAGCTGCAGCTTCTGAGACGCACGAAGGCTGCTTTACACACTGACTACATCACCACGGCCAACGTGCCTCCTCACAGAGGATGAGCCTTCTGGGGTTTTCTGGAAGGCGCTCACCCAAATCTGACTTAGCAGATTTTCATACAGAGCCATGTGGCCCTCCTGGTTTTACTTGGTGCCCATACTGGCAAAGCTCTCTGGGTAGAATGTGATGCAGAACTCATCTCCGCTCATGGCCACTTTCAGAGCTTCCTCAGACACGGGATCGATCGTACAAAGGGCCCAAGGGCTGTTTCTAGGTTTGTGTGGACATAAACTCCAAGGGCTGTTTCTGGGGTCCCTGCCTGCCGAGCACAGACTCCTGGGCCAGGTTCCCTTACTGGAGCTGCCCTCCAAACTTGCAAGGCAGGAGCATCTTCTCCATGCCGTGTGCTGAGCACATCCCTCCAGCCCTCAGCCTCTCCCAACTGCGTCACCATAGAAACTTGCCTACTGCTGGGGTAAAAAGAAGCAAAATACAACTGAGTGTGTGTGTGTGTGTGTGTGTGTGTGTGTGTGTGTGTGTGTGTGTGTGTGTATGCGTGTGTGTGAGTGCATGCATTGCATGCGTGGAGTGTATGCATGTGTGTCTTTAGATACACATCTATTGAGCCCATAAAGATACTAAATAAAGCTGCTTCCTAAAGAAAGCCCACGGTCTGTGCACCAACCCACCATGGTGCCGAAGCTCAGACAGGCTCCAACTCGGACTCTATCCTGCTGCTGAGGACAGACGCTTCCCACAGCCTCTGGCTGTCCTTGGGTCTCATTCCCATACCAGCATCTCCCCTGTGGCGCCCACGCAGGACCTGCAGGAGAGACACTGGGTGACTGCCCAGTGGCAGTGCGTGTCCCTCTGGGGCCGAGTGCCAGAGGCCGCAGGTCCTGCAGGCGGGCATCGTGCTTGCCCAATACAGTGGGCGTTCCTTTGTGGGGCTGAGGGACAGACAGAAGAGGGGCGCACAGCTGCCCGATTACACCCATGTGCTATAGTGAGCTGGCCGGATTGGCCAGAACTGCGCTTTGTGGCTGCTGGTCGGTCCATGGAGCATCTAGTAGATGTAGTAAAGACACTCAGACTAGCTATGTAGATTACATGAGGATCATAGCCTGCAGTTTACAATAGATGCAACACTATATATCTATAGAGAAACATATTTGTTGGTAAAGTCCTTTTTAAGATCATGTGGATTGGGCTGGAGAGGTGGCTCAGGGGTTAGGCCTCTGCCTTGCAGGCAGAAGGTCCTGAGTTCGGATCCCAAATCCCACGTATAGACGCCGGGCGGAAGCGGGGGCGGCCTGCGCTTCTGGTCCTGGTAGGGCGGAGCCTGTGAATCCCGGGGCAGAAGGAGGTGGAGGCGCCTATGGTGGTTCCCGAATTCCTCCGTGGTTCTACACACACACACATACATACACACGCACAATTGAATAAATAATAATAATAATAAAAATTTATAAAAAAAAGATCATGTGGATCAAGGTGAAGGATGTGGGATGGAGGTCCTTTACTGCACACTCACATGCAAAAAGACTGTGGCACGTCTACACATACACATGCATATATAGACACATGCACGTGTGCACGCACGCACACGTGCATGCACACATGCACACACAAGGTGTAGAAGGCCTTGCCACTCCACACACATGCTCTGCAATTACCCTGGTTTATCCACTGCCGCGTGTGCACACTGAAATAACCTGGGAATCGCAGGTCACTCCCCAGCTCTGGCGCGGCTCAGTGGGATGTGCGAGGGTCCTTGCTCACCCTCCTGCTCCTGCCCGAGCCGCTCATTCTGACGTGATTTTGTGCAGCGTCTTTAGAGACAAGAAGATTGTGCATGCAGGAGTGCAAGGGCATGCAGGTGGCACCTACTCTGGCACTGCCGAGAGGGGCCAGGGGCAGGGAAGCCCCTCAGGAAGCTGTGAGTGCCATTTGCATGACATATGCTACCAAGACCCGACAGCCAAGCCGGTGGGGTTCACCTGGCTTCCGTACGTCAATCATCATGAGAGAACCTATTCCCAAGGGGTCATAACGTGTCTCAGAGGGGGTTAATGACTCATTGCCTGGTCACTGCAGACAGTGGCTCCTCCACATTGATTGCTCTCTCCATCCCTCTGAAGTAGGTTTCTTGAAAACTTTCCAGAGGTGGCTCTCCCTAGTTGATACATCATCACCAGAGGATAAACTAAATGCCCAAAGACAGTTGGTGGAGTAGATTCCAAATGTGAATGAGCAGAGAGGAGAGTGGTTAGATCTTCACATGCCGCCACGGAAGTCTTCCATTGGGGAAGTTCCAGAGTGAGGAGGAGGAGGGCAGATGAAGAGATCAAGATTGCCGTCCACGTGGGTGCTGGGCAGAGGCATGATGGGTGACCCGAGGGAGCTGTGTTGCATATGTCGCAAGCCTGGGTCATGTGACTTAGGGAGAAATGCACAGATCGACGCACATGCTTGCATTCGGGCGCTGTAAATTTGCTGTTCCATTTTCTGGACCCCGGGGTCATAGGCGACTTGGAAATAAGAAGCAGAAGGAAACCAAAGCGCTTTCTGCTCAGCGCGTTGGGAAATGTTTCTTTAAAATATCTCAAAGAGAAGAAACGAACAGAAACTTCTGCCTTGAAAGATTATTTGGTGAGTGGATCACGGGGAATAAAAGCAAAAGAGCTCTGAAACCCAGGAAGCCTGCAACCAAGGAAACCGCCTTTGGGAATCAGGGTGCAAGCCAACTGGGGGCTTCCCACCTGCTCTCCACGGCACCTGCTCACTGCTCAGGACCCCAGAGTGCCCGTAACACAGAAGGACCATGGCCACGGCTGCCGGTGGGTCCCCCCCAGCTAGTCCCACCCCAACATGATGCTCCCCGTAGCTGCTCTTCTGCCTTCAGAGGCTGTGTGTGTCTGTGGTCATCCCTGTTCCAAAACTATTCAGTGGAAAGTTCTGGAAACGAACGATTCCTAAGCTGTGTTCTGGTCTCGCTGGTGTGTTGAAGTCCTGCACTAGCTCGCTGGGGCCGTCAGGCCTTGAACCAAGCCTTCAGCTCTGCGTCCATGCTGAGGGCATTACCTGTCTGGCCATCCTCTGCCCGCCCCAGCAAGCGGGTCGGCCGTGCCCCTCAGCATTTCAATGCCCAAATATATTTATTTTAATCACGAGCCCAAGATGCCACAGTGCTGCTGTTGGCATCTAGATGTGCCCACAGGAACCTGTGAAGGGATTCTTTCACATGAAGAGATGAGCATGTGTGTCTCTGTGTGTGTGTGCATTTATATGTGTGTCCGTAGGTCTCTCCATGCAATTATGTCTGCAGATGTCTGTGTGTGTCTTTGTGCATATGCATGTCTTTACATCTGTAGGTATATGTGTAACTGTGTATCTGTGTTTTCATATGTGTGAATCTGTCTGTGTATTTGTGGTGCATATATATATATATTTATATCTGTGGTTGTGGTACATCTCTGTGTGTTTGTATACGCACATTTATATGCCTCTATGTGTCTGTATGTATGGGTATCTATGTCTGTCTGTGGGTATCTGAATGTCTGTCTATTTGTGTCTGTCTGTTGATAATTATGACTATATGTTTGTGTATGTGGTATCTGTGTGTCTGTATCTGTGTTCCTAATGTATCTATGTGTGTAACTGTTTGTGTCTTTGTGTGTGTGTAATTATCTCTGTGTATCTGTGTTTGTGTATGTATATGTGTGTCTGTCTGTGTGTGTGATTATCTGTATCTGTATGTGTGTGTTTGTGTCTGTGTGTGTGTCTGTATGTGTCTCTGTATGTGTGTCTGCGTGTGTGTCTGTGTGTGGATATCTGTACCTGTGTGTGTGTCTCCATGTATGTGTGTGTCTGCGTATATGTGTGTCTGTGTATATGTTTGTGTATGTGGTATCTGTGTGTCTGTATCTGTGTTCCTAATGTATCTATGTGTGTAACTGTTTGTGTCTTTGTGTGTGTGTAATTATCTCTGTGTCTCTGTATGTTTGTCTGTGTGTGTATATCTGTATGTGCTTTGTGTGTGTGTCTCTGTATATGTGTGTGTCTGCATATATGTGTGTCTGTGTGTATGTCTCTGTGTCTCTGTATGTTTGTCTGTGTGTGTGTTTGTATATGTGTGTGTCTGCGTGTGTGTGTGTGGGTCTGTGTGTGTGGGGTGACAAGCTGACAGTGGTTTTGTACACATGACTCGCCTCACTGCGGTTTCTTTGATAAGCCAGCGAAGCAAACCAGGCCCAGTTAAAATGCACTTCGGATTTGAACTTTCCTCTTGATTTCTGCTCTAGGAGATAAGACGGCATGATTTTCACAACTGTAATTTACTATTTAGGGCTGTTTTAGATAAGAATTTCCTAATCGCTCAGAACTAAGCCTCTAAGTCAAAAGAACAGATTTGGCAGGACAAGGACAGGAGCCTCACTCAGCTCCTCAGAAACGACCTCAAGCTAGAACAGAGGTAAACGCAGGGCGTCTCTGCATGCGGACACGGGCAGAATGGAGAGCAACACATTGTTCTAATATTTTTAATAGATTTTTAAAAACATGATAAGAAGACCGAAAGGACTGTGATAACTCTGGATAGATTATGCAAATACTCTCTTCATTCGTGTGCTTTGGAGTGAAGACTGGAGCCTTTCTTTGCGAGCTATAAACCCCCCACAGTCCCTATCTCTGCTCCCCAGCTGGCAAGTACAACCAAAGGATTATGTGCGCTGTGCACGTGACCCCAGAGACTTTCACAGGAGGCGCGAAAGAACCTGGACTCAGCCCTGGGGACTGAGGGTTTTAAAACGCATTTCCCAATCCTCCACAGCTTATCTCAACAAAGAGGTTCAATATTCTCCTGCAGAGAGAGGGATGGAAGGAGAAACCAGCTACCACGCCCGGCTGCAGGGCCAGCGATCACTCTGGTCTGAGACATGGGACAATCGAGGTAGCTTCTGCCTCGTGTCCTTTTAAAACTGAGGCATTTATCGTGCTGAATTTCCATCTTGTGTCTTACCACGATTATTTTAAGGGAGCAGCTGACATAGGAAATCAAGCAGGAGTCCCTTGGGCCAGAAGAAGATGAAAGAGACACTGTGTTTTATGATCCTCTCCTCTTTTAATATTCATTCTTTTTTTTTTTTTTTGGAGGGGGGACAGGCATGTATGCCAAGGCGCATACACAGGAGTCAGAAAAAAACGTTCACAAGTCTGTTCTGTCCTCTCAGCGTGTGGGCACTGGGCATCGAACTCAGGTCTTTATCACTGAGCACAGACGCCTCACCCCGCTGAGCCGTCTCTTCTACCCTGTTTCCTCTTCTTGGTCTAGAACTCCAAGGACATGAGTGTTGAGACCCCAATTTTCACCGTGTGAATATGCCGGTCCCGGAGGCTTCCGACTTCTTTCCTAGCACTTCTTCCAACAAATACTGCTCAGCCTGCGAAGTCAACTCTCAAAACATACACCACCCTGTTCCCAGACCAGAGGCACCCTTCAGAGGCAAGCTTTCCCGGAATGCCTGAGGCCCCAAGGATTAAAAGCAGAATCAAAGATGCTGTGTTTCCCCCCCCCCCCAAAAAAAAAAAAACAAATCATTGCTTTGATGTTCTGGGGGTTAGAGCTTTCTGTTTATACCTGAGAGAGGGCTGCTGAATCCCAGACGATCACAAAGGAGGCCCGGGATTCAGTCTCCATTTTCCTACTGCAAACAGCGTTGGACTCCACCCATCCTGGGTGAGTCCCAGAGACAAAATGACACAGTGAAAATAAGAAATCATGACTCTACGTGCCTCAGTCCTCTGATGGGGGATAAACAGACCAGTTCAGGAGGGTTTGGGTTGCTGTCGCATCTGTATTTTGCCCACTGTGACATCTCTACTCTTGTGCCAAGCTGAACTTTTAAATGCAACATCCCTGATTGTAAGGTGCTGACACAAGCACAGACCTCTGGGTATATATTTGATAAGTATAGTCTGTGCTGGTCTCCTACAAAGTGAGCTTTTTAACTCACGTTTGCAGATGGAAGCAAAACGAATAGCTGGAAAACAAAGTGCAAGCTGAATGACAAGCATCCTGCTGTAATATTAGGGAGGTGAAAGAATTCAGAGCAGAAGCAACTTTGTATTAAACGGCCGGTCCCAAGCTTGTGGGAGCCGATAGGGTTAATCAGTTGGTCCCCTCGACTCCCGGGTCCCGGCTCCACGCGTGGCGAGACTGGGACTCTAATTAGGGAGTGGGAAGTACTCACTGTTCACCAGTCCCGTGAACGCTTTAAACTAATAACTCAGCAATTACGAGAAAAATGAGCAGTAATTACACCCGTTTCTCTCGTGGCGAGACAGATGGAGCGCTTTCTCTTCGATATTGGCAAACTGTCACCGCGCTCAGCTCGGCTTTACTGTTTACAATTTGTTGTACTTTGATTAAGAGTAATTATAGGCTAGGAAAATATGAAAAAGCATGAACGTTGGGTATTCTTTAAAAATAGAAGGCTTCTCCCCATTCTCTGCCGACGGGACGAGTCTGTCACTTGATCTTACGCGCAAGCTGTTGGCATCTGCGGCTTTGCTGGCACCCCGGAGGGTCTGACGCAGCTGTGGCTTCGCCGGGGCTTTTGGAGCGGGGGGGGGGGGGGGGGGGGGGGGAGTCTCTGCGGACCTCACAAACATCCTGCTCTTGGCCTTTTTCCTGCTTTGCTATTGCATCTCTGCATTCCTCACACTCTGCCGGGTCACAGCTGATGGTCGGGCAAGTGTGAAAGAAATCCTTGCTAGTGTCTCCCTGACTTTGGGGAGTAGAAGTCCACCGCTCCCAGCATGGGAACCCAGATGATCGCATCTTCCCTAGTGGCCAGCGATACCAGGGTGTCCTGCTACGATTTCCCTGGGAAGCGCCCTAGTGGGAGCTACATCTACTGTGTCATGCCCGTAATTGACGCTTTTAAACTCATGGAGAAGAGCTACTGAAATTTGCCTTTGCCAACCATGACTCTAGCTGGTATCATTGATGTTTATGTATGCTAGAATATTCTTGTTTTAAAAGAATGATTTTTAAAAGATTAATGAGCAATGAAAATATATTGAACATATAGAATTATAATATAATAAATGATTATCCTAGCTGTTATTAAAAATATCTGGTTTACAGCAAGTCTCACTTATGTATGAATTAATGTGCTCTCTGTTTCTTGGTTCCAGGTATGTATACATTTGTGTGCGTTGTGAGTGTGTGCATGTGCATGCATGTGTATCTACATGTGTGAATATGTGTGCACATATGCATGCACTGTGCATGAGCATGTATGTATGAATTTAGGTGTGTGTATGCATGCATGTGTGCACATGTGCGTACCTGTGTGCTTATATGTATGCATTGCATTCATGTGTATGCATGTGTTGGCTTGTATGTATGTGTGAATCGTGATAAGGTGGGGTGCAAGGATTATGAATGTGAAGTCTATGATGATGTGGCTCCCTGGAGAAATGAAACCCAGGAGAGTCTGTCGCAGCCCCATACAAAATTGCTATCTGCTTCTTAAACGCGTACTGGGAACATCTGAGAAGGTGCTTGTGGCCTGTTTTTCTTAGCGGAAGAAGAGCAGGGGTCTTGTTCTACATGGGCTCCCTATTGATTCGCGGAGGCGCCACGTGGTAAGCTCCACTTGCTCACAGCCCCGCCTGCATCGGATCTGCGAGCGGCAGGACACGCGGGGCCGCTTAGCTCCCTTAATGAGCCTTGGATTGTGCTGCTCCTGGGGAGGGGAGGGGACAAAGCGGGGTGCACATGTGGCTGGAAAACCTGCCTCCCAGTAGCCACTGCAGAAAAGCTGAGAAAAATAGTCCAGACCAAGGGGTGGCCGGGGTGGGAGGGGCTCTTGGGCTGGAGGGATGGCTGAAGTATGAGGGGCAACTGGGGTCTGAGGGATGGCTGGGGACAGGGGCATTTATTTTCCAGAAGCTTCTGCAGCTGCCGTGTGTCTGATTTTCCCCCTGGACAGGAGGGAGAAAGAGTGGAGTTGATGGATTTCTGTCCGAAGCGTGACCAGGTACAGACCGGAAAGGGGACCCTGGCATCTGGCTCTTTCTGCTCCCTGCCATCTGTGTCTCCTCCACCCCTGCTCCCCCTGTGCAGGGAGAGGGCCACCCCTCCTAACTTCATTTCTCCATGACTGCACCAGGAACCTCTCACCTGAATGCTTTGGGAAACCTAACCTACAAAGCTATCGGGCTCAGCCAATGGCTGCCTTGTGATTGATGGATGAATGGGGGAGACGTGGGGGAGGGACACTCTGGGAAGCTGCTACAGGAGCCCAGAGGAGCACGCGGTATGGTGGGAGGTGTTCCCAGATAGGCATCAATACCATGCCAGCCTGCCCTTGCATTTTGCTCCTGAACTGACAGGAGAGTCACCAGGGTCTCCCTTCATCCTGACCTCATACCTGCCCCTCACACACTGCACATGTGCATCCCACACAAGCCACACACCATGCACCCGTTTCGCATACACACAACATATACTTAATGCACATACACACAACCCACACACCATAGCCTTCACCTCACACAACACACAGACATACCATACTGCACACAGATACACACACACACACACACACACACACACACACACAGATAGAAGATGTCAGATACACTAGCTATTCAGGACTTCTAGAGGTTTTTTTTTTTAATTTAGCAGTTGTCCGATAATCACTTAGTGAACTTCCTACCATGGCCTCAGCTTCTGCCCTGCCGGGGCGGGAGGCCTTTGTAAGAAGCTGAGCAGAGCCGGGCATTGTGGGTAGGACAGGCCCACCTCAGAGGCCACGACACATGCTGACGTGGGACCAGAAAACAGGAAGGAGGAAGGGGGCCTGGGCTGCTGGGAACTGACTGCGGGCAAGGGCAGTGCTGAGGGTGCAAAGGGGGCTCCGCATTCCTGGCAGCCAGCCCACTGGCCAGACTGGATTTACGTTGAGCAGAGGCGCATTCAGGCAACCACAGACTGAATGCTTCCTCTGGTCAGTTCTTCCCCTGGTAAGCTGAGACCACAACCCCCCAAAAGGCCCTTTACCCAGTTTTCTTCTTAGTGTGTGTTTCTGGGTGTGCATGTATACATGTGAGAGCACAGAAAGGGGGGGCCTGGGGCAAGCTGGCTGGCTGGGATGGCCAGAATCGTTGCGCTCCAAGGTTGGCGAGAGACCTTATCTCAACGAGTGGTCAAAGATGATACCCAATGTCAACCTCTGTCTCCACACACGCATGCATACCTGCACGTGCACACATGTGAGTACACACACACACACACACACACACACACACATCCACCATATACCCATACACATTGAAAAAATAACAAAAGCTCAAACTACAAATATTCATAGCCATTGGCGATTTATCATCCTGAAAGCAATTTTTTTACCTGTCGTCATTCCTTTCTCAATAATGTATTGAGGAGTTGCACAATACGATATGCTGACTATAGTCAAATGCTGGTGTGAGAATATAGACAATAGTGATGGCCAAGACGAGCCAAGCTGGTCATTCCTAAATCATAGCAATGCTGACTTGTGGCTGGGTGGGTGGAAAGGTGGTTGCTCACATGAGTTCTTATTTCTGAGATGATTTTGAAACTTCTGGAATGTCTCTCTCAGACGTATTTGAGAAGAGTCATGAATCATCCATTGTCTGCTGCAAACATTTCAAAGACCTGTCAGGCATCCGTGCCTGACTCATGTTATAAAATAAACTTTGGGCTGGAGAGATGGTTCAGCACATAAAATCACTTGTCACATAAATGTGACGGTCTGAGTTCAGATCCCCAGAATATTCATGGATGGAAAGACCATAGTCAGTAGTACAATCATCTGTGATCTCAGTGTGTCCCCAGATGGAGATGGGGGACAGAGGCAGGGGACTCCCCAGAAGTTTCTGAGCCAGTCAGTCTGGCTTATGCAGCAATAAGAGACTAATTTGTTTAAATTGGGAGGAAAGGCTAGGACTAACTCTAAAGGTCTCTGACATGAACATGTGAGAGAGAGAGTGACGCCCACTCTCTCTCTCTCTCACACGCACACACACATACACTCTAAACTTTGATACAGGATGGCTAATCTTATGAAGGTTTCCTATTATTAAATAATTTCAATAGATCTTCCAGAAATTCTATACCCAAACCACAGCCCGAGGTCCAGTCCCACTGTCTGAAATGGCAAGTTGCCAGCGATCAAGTCTCAGCAATGATAATGAAGTTGAGGGATCTTTACGAGAGCCTTTGGAATGGGTGGGATTAAAAACACACCACATTTTGAACTTCCGTCCATTCAGAACATTCTTTCTGAAGCTGTTTACTCTCAAAACCCGTCCTCGAACAGTGGCCAGCCGCCATTTTTCTCTCGTACCTGCAGACGCCCTCGAGGCTCCGATGCTAATGCAAGCAGCGCTGGTTTCCCAGATCCCCACAGCCGCGTGCACAATGAGGCCGCCAACGGTCAGTGGCTGTGCAGCAGCCTGCCCAGCGCATCTCTGCTCCGAAGGCGCCGCCTCTGGGGGGACAGACCCCTGGGTTAGCGAAGAATAGGAGGTGAGTTCTGCTCCTGCAGCTCAGAGAGGATGTCCAGGGTGAGGGAGAAGATGAACGGAGAACTATGGAGATTGTGGCATAGTTCATAGCTACTGCGGTTTGCATTAGAGAGAGTCCCCCACAGGCTCACGTTTGGAAAGCTTGGCCCCCGGCTGGTACAACTCTGGGGAAATCTGTGGAACCTCTAGATGGGAGGGCATTGTGGGAGAAGTATATCTCTGGTGGAGGATGGGGTGGGCACTGAGGTGTGGTAGCTCTGCCTACTTCCTGGCAATTCTCTCTCTCTCTCTCTCTCTCTCTCTCTCTCTGTCTTCTCCCCTCTCCCCCGTGCTTTTGGCCAGATACCTTGTCACAGCAAAAAGAATCATAACTGGAATGATATCTTTTGCAACAACAACAAAAGAGAAAGACTAAAAGAAGATTCATTAACTGCTGTACTACACCCGTACATTCCCAGGGGTGACATGGGAAGAAGCAGGGGTCCCCTGAATGTTGGCTTATGCCATCCATAATGCCAGCAGGAATTTCTGCCCTCCCACCCACGCTGGTGAAAGCAGCCCGCCTGTTCCCGATGGAGGCCCTGCGACGCTCTGGAGTGAACGCCTGGCAGCTGCCCGTGTAAGCCTCTGCTGTGTTTGCACGGGCTGCGGTGCAGTGCACCCCACTTGTTGCACAGTGGACACTGGTGGCCCAAGAGAATCCTGGCAGAAGCGTGCTGGGTTGTAGGAGATGCTTTACTTTAAGTCAAAGATGCCAAAACCAAACTTTCTCTGCTGGTGGCCAGACTGGTGAACACGATCTATGTCTGCAGTGGTTTGCCTACAAAACTCTCTCAGCTCTTCAAAAAGGGGCAAAGGCCCCTCCCCCAGAAAAGAGCAAAAGGCGAGAGAGCCCTTTTTGCCTCTGACCCCGTGCAGATCTGACTACCATCCCGTAAACCCACAAGACTCGTTAGTTAGTATGTCTCTTCTCTTAGGGTCTTAGGGGAGAAAAATCATTAGCAGATGGAGGAGAGGTGAGTTTATCTTCAGCTGTGCATGAATCAGGCTTTGCACATGCAGAGGCCAGAGGACAAACATGGGTGCCTTTCCTCAGATGTTACGTAGCATTTTTTTTTGAGAAAGGATCTCTCATTGGCCTAGAGCTTGACAGACAGATTAGACTGGCTGGTCAGTGAACCCTAGGAATCCTCCTGTCTCCATCTCCCCAGTACTGGAATTATTCCAATGAGATTACATCACCCGGGCTTTTTTTTTCCTAAGGAGGGTTGTGGGTATCAAACTCAGTTTTTCGTGTTTGCAGGACAATTCAGTCAGCAATTGAATGACCTCCCAGCCCACGGTCAGGTTTGGAACTTCCAAAGCCTCAACCACACGCCCCAGGACAGGCAGTTGAATGAATGAACCCGACAGTGTGCTCGTCGGAGGCAACTTTTCCCGTGTGCGGAGTAAACGTGGATCCTGTGGGCTGGCAGAGAAGTCCGTGCGCTACTGTGAGAAGGGGTCATGCTGTGGGAGCCTCGCCCACAGGAGGAGACACAGCAGGACCACACGTGGGGCTGTGGTTAGCTGAGAGTCTATGTTAGTGTTCAGGAAACGGTCAACTCCACGGGACAGGGGTGTCCGAACCCTGCATGTTCTAAGTTAGGACCCACCCTTGCTGATCTGCAGATACTTGGAATACCCACCTGGGAAGCATCTGTGTCCCCGGGGGATGTGCTAGGGTGGCTATGCTCAGGTCAGCCTCTGGGTGCTGGGGCCTGGGGAGTTGAGTCACATGAGCACCTCACGTCGATATGGCTCCTTGAGACATGGGCTGGGGGATGGCCTCTCGAGAAAAATGACTTGAGTTTGGAGCCTCAGGTCCCACATAAAAATGCCAGGTGAGTGTGGCATCCTGCCTGTAACTCTAGCACTGAACAGCAGAGCCCAGGAAACCCCAAGCAAGCTGGCAAGACACACTAACCTAATGGCGTGTTCTGGGTTTAATTAGAAAACCAGGATCGGGGCTGGAGAGGTGGCTCAGGGGTTAAGCCTCTGCCTTGCAGGCGGAAGGTCCTGAGTTCGGATCCTAGACCCCACGTACAGACACCGGGCGGAAGCGGGGGCGGCCTGTATTTCCGGTCCTGGTAGGGCGGAGCCTGTGAATCCCGGGGCAAAGTAAACAAGGAGATGGAGGCGTCCATGGTGGTTCCCGAATTCGTCCGTGGTTCTACACACATACATACACACACGCACACATGCGCACATGCACAATTGAATAAATAATAAATTTTAAAAAAAAAGAAAAGAAAACCAGGATCACGATGGTCAGGCAGACGATGAGGTGATTCCTGACATCAGGCTGGGGCCTCAAGTGTCCTCATGTGCCACTCCCACCCACGTGCCACCACATGCAAACACACATGCGCAATGCGCAGGGACACGTGCAAGCACCCCACACGCAGACGTTTGGAAAACAAAGCAGTGTGCTGTGGACACAAAGCTAGGGAGATGGTTCGGCAGGTAAAGCACCTGCCGAGCAAGTATGAAGACTGGGGCTCGCGCCCCGATGCGGTGCTGCAAGCAGCTGCAATCCCTGCTTGCAAAACGGGAGCAGAGACCTCAGCGCCTCCAGAGGCTTCCTGGGCCGGCCGCTCATGCAGCACAGGTGAAGAGAGCCCCCCTCAGACCAGCTGGAAGGGTAAGGGCAAACAGCTAGCCGTCCTCCTCTGCCTCCACACACACAGCACGCCATGCACACGCCTGCACTCACGCGTCACATGCATGACAGCCCGTGATGGATAGTTTGTGCACCGGGCAGTGTATGTCCCTCAATGACTCGGCCAGGCGACATGGAGAAGGGCGGTCCCGTGCAGCCTTGTCCCGGCCTCCCAGCCACAATCACGCATATGTGCCCCGTGACTCTCTTAGAGAGACAGTTGTGTTCCCGTCACTGGGCAGCCTCGGGCTGGCCCTGCACGTGTGACACACAGGGCTGCCGCGAGAACGGAGCTCTGTCTCTCTGCGTCACAGCGGAGGCACGTGGAAGCCCGCGGCCTGACCATGAAATGCCCATAAGCCCCTGTGCTTAAACCCCGGTCCCCAGCGGGCATCGCTGTTTCGGAAGATTGTAGACCCCTCGGGAGGTGGAGCCTCGCTGGAGGAAGCCAGTCACAGGGGACAGGCCGTGAGGGCTGGTAGCCCTGCCTTACGCCCGGCCCAGCTCCTGCCACCAGGCCTCTCCCGCCGTGAGGGCTGTCCCTTTGGAAGCCGTGAGCCACAAGAAGCCATCCTCCAAGGTGCCTCTTGCCACTTAGGTGTTAGCTCCTGACAACGAGAAAAGTAACTAAGATACGTGCGTGTATGTGTGTGTGTGTCGGCGTGTTTGTGTATGTGTATGTGTGAGTGTGTATGCACGTGTGCATGTGTGTGCATGTGAGCGTGTATGCAGGTGTGCGTGTGTGTACATATGCTGGTGTGCGTGTGCGTGTGTGTGTATGCATGTGTATGTGTATGCAGGTGTGTGTGGGTGTGTGTGTATGCAGGTGTGTGTGTATGCAGGTGTGCGTGTGTGCTTGTGTGTATGCAGGTGTGCGTGTGTGCTTGTGTGTATGCAGGTGTGCGTGTGTGTGCTTGTATGTACGCAGGTATATGTGTATGCAGGTGTGTGTGTGTGTGCTTGTATGTACGCAGGTATATGTGTATGCAGGTGTGCATGTGTGCTTGTGTGTATGCAGGTGTGTGTGTGTGTGCTTGTGTGTATGCAGGTGTATGTGTATGCAGGTGTGTGTGGGTGTGTATATGCAGGTGTGCGTGTGTATGCGTGTGTGTATATGCAGGTATGTGTGTGCAGGTGTGTGTTCGCATATGTATATGTGCTTGTATGTGTGTGTTTGTGCCTGCATGCATGCATGCGTCCTCACCCAGAAGGGTCTTTTCCTTCACAGACTTGGCCAGACCCCTTTACTATAAGAAGCCTCACAGCTTTTCAGGGTCCTGGGAGCCCCCACAGCAGATATCAAGCCTTGGATGATCTCGCCAGCCCTGATTGAGCTTGGCATCCACACGTGGGTTCCCAACTGTCTCCCAGGGGTCCCCAGAGCTCAGTTCCAGGGTGAAGCGCCCCCGAGCTGATGACTTCAGGGTGGTTGTCAGGGATGTGTTACCAGAGCGGGGCAGAGGGCCTCCTGCCCCCCTTCTCTTCCACTTCCCGGTCATGAGGTGGCAGTTTTTCCCTGTGGCACCATGACAGGCTGCCTGGCCAGCCAACCTCAGGCCGAAGCCTCCAGAATGGAGCTAAAATAATCCTCTGGCATTCTAAGTTTCCCGGCTCAGGTATTAGTGGCAGGCGCCCCATCAATTGCACAACCAGGGGTCACAGAGAGAAGCCGCTGCCTCTGTGTGTCCAGAAAGAGGACCATGTTGGTTCTCAGGCCTGAACCATGGACTCCAGAACATAACTGAATCCCCGGGACACGGGGTGGAGGGGACCCTGCGTTCAGCAAGCCGCCTCTGAATTGACCACAATCGCAGCAAACTAAGCAGTTAACCTCCTGCCACTTGGTAACGAGGGCTCATCGAAAGCTGGCTGAGGCCACAAAAGTCCTTTTCCAACACGTGCAGTGCTTGTGAGTGGGGCTCACACCTCGCCTCCGTGGGAAGATACATGTGTTTTCAACCCGAGTACCTTTGCAATATTCCCAGGGTTCTAAAAATTATTTTCCTTACAAATGCCAAAGGCTGTCAGGGAGACCTCAGCAAATCTGCGAAGGCCGAGTGCCGCCCTACAGCATCTGCCTAGAAGCACTGGCAGCACCCGCCTGCAGCACCCACCTGCAGCACCCCGCCTGCAGCACCCCGCCTGCAGCACCCGCCTGCAGCACCCTGACTGCAGCACAGTGGAGACAGGAACCAAGTTTTCTGCAATCAGCACAAACCTGTGGCCAGCCTGTATTAGGGTTCTCTGAAGAAACAGAATCTATAGAATATAATATATAAAAATAAGTTTATTAAATAACTCACATTAAAAAATAGTGTCCTTCAAAGTAGCTGCCCACAGCTGCCTCGCTCTGACCGGAATGTTCCACAAAGCCAAAAGATCCTGAGAAGGTCTCAAGTCTTTACTTCTCTGGAAGGTCAAAGACGCTGGGTTCCCATGTCAGTGAAGAAGAGCTGGGCTCTGACGTCAGTGATTAACAGCAAACAGCAGCAAGGCCCAGAGACCGGGCTCCAAAGGCAGCGGGAACAGCAACAACGTGATGGAAAAGATGAAGCTCCGAGTCAGCCAAGGACGGAGGCAGCAGCGGCAGCAACAAAGAAGCCACGACGCTCTAAAAGTGAAGGACACTCGCAGAGTGAACTCTACAGCAAGTCGACACAAGAAAAGGGAAGAGCAAGTCCCTCCTCCTCGCACCTCCTATTATCCGTCCACCGCTGGAAGGTACCACCTACTATGGTAACACAGCAATCAACCAACCCTCCAACCATTAACCCTCCACAGCTGCCCCCAAACCATCTGCAACTGTCAAGTTGACCCCAAATGCAACCGTAACTCGGGCCTTCAGGAAACCTGCGACCTCCTGCGACCTCCGCCCAGCCAGCCCTCCTGGGCTCTCCAACCTCAGATCTCATGACCCAGAGCAAAGCAAGAGGTGCATCCCATCGCTGCTCACAGGAGAGTGTCTTCTGGCTGCTGCGACGTAAGACTACAAACGTGGAGGCTTACAACGACGTGAGTGGGGCCTGCGGGGCGCTGCACAGATGAAACATGTACCTCGCAAGGGACCAAAGCTTCAGTCCCAGCACCCACATAAAAAAGAGGTGGGCACGGTGCTGCGTGTTGTGACCCAGCACTGGGGAGACAGACAGGGGATCCCCAGGGCTCCCTGGCCGGCCACACCAGCCAACCTGGTGAGCTCAGCGACGAGAGACCCTGCTTCAAAAAAGCAATGTGGAGACGTGTGAGGACTGACACCTGGGGCCTCCACACACACATGCACATACATACATGTATACACACACACATGCCCACACACACACATGCATACACACACACACGCCCACACACATACACACACATGCCCACACACATACACACACACATGCCCCCCCCACACATGCCCACACACATACACACACACATGCCCCCACACACACATGCCCACACACATACACACACACATGCCCCCACACACACATGCCCACACACATACACACACACATGCCCCCCACACACACATGCCCACACACATACACACACACATGCCCCCCCACACACACATGCCCACACACATACATACACACACATACACACCACACACATACACACACACGCACACACACATACACACATGTACACACACACACGCATACACACACACGCACACACACATACACACACATGCCCACACACATACACATATACACACACATGCCCACACACATACACACATGTGCACACACACATGCCCACACACATACATACACACATGTGCACACACACATGCCCACACACATACACACATGTGCACACACACACGCACACACACACACGCACACACACGTACACACACAGAAATAAAACAACATGAGCACATCAGGACGCTCGTTTGCTGGCCATGGGCTACCAACAGACCCTTGTGAGTGACGCTGTGTTCCTTGTGGAAGTTCATGGGGAGAACCTCCTTCTTTCCCCTTCTAGAACAAGCATATCCTCACACTGCTCCCACATGCATCGAGCTGAATGTCTTCCCTGCCTCCTCCTACTGAGGAGGAAGACCCTGGAGCTGCTCCGGACCTCACACAGCCCAGGATCATGTCTTCATCCTTTTGCCGCAGAAAATAATGCACCGCAGCTTCCAGAAGCCAAGGCGACGGGGCACTTGGTGTGTCTCATGGCTCTGCTTCCCAGGACTAACCCCCCTGCCCCAGAGACCTCTTCACCCTCTCACCCGGACACGGGGTCCTGCACACAGAGGGGCCACACCCAAGCCACAGCCGCTCTTACATCATCCTTCCCAGCTTTTCAATCAGGCTGGGCTCCGTCTGTCTCGAAGCTTCTATTCTTATTTTCATTCTCAAGTATAAATGCTCATCAGGTTTCCCGCCATGCCCTTCAAGATCCTAACAAACACAAAAATATCTTTTCTTGCAAATCTACTTTTACAAACCACCTAGCCAAGGCTACTGTGTGTATGTGTTATATACACTTGTTTCGTTAATAACATCACTGTCCAACGAGTATGTATATAGAGGGGGATTATCTTTTTCACCCAGCCCCAAGTTGACAAGCAAAGAGTCAAAAAGTGTCCAGCACCTCCCCCATGTTGCTTCTTTCGGAAGAACAACACAGGCCACTCTCACATCTTCATGTGCCCCCTTATCCGGCATTCTGGCTAACCCCTTCAGACGATGCGTGACAGCACCATAGGCTTCTTCCTAGCTGGCTTTGAAGCTGGAAACCTGCAGGCTGGAGTTTAATCGCACGACACATGTGGACGAGATGGTCACAGCAATTCCCTGGAGCCGGCGGGAAGCAAAGCAAGAAATAGAAATCACCTGGGGGTGGGGAGCTGGCTCAGTTGGTCGTGTCTGCCACACAAACATGAGAACCGGGGTTCAGATTTCCAGCACCCACCAAACGGGTAAACAGAGAACAAGTCCGGCGTAGCAGCGCATGCTTACAACCTCAGCACACGTGGGATTTAAGGGAGAGAGGAAGACAGATCCTTGACACTCATTGGCCAACAGTTTGGCCAAACTGATGATCCCATGGGTTCAGTGAGAGGCCCTATCTCCAAAAGTCACAGTGAAGACCCTGACCTCAACATAGGATGCCACACGCCTGCACATGCACCTGAAGGAACATGTGCCACATTTATACTACAAAGTACATACAGCATATGCACACACACACACCTCCGTGCACACACATGCTCACATACATGCACACCCCCACACCTCCTGTGCATACACATATATGTACACATACATGCTCACATACATGAACACAACATACTTCCTATGCACTACACATGCAACACCACCCATACGCACACATGCATGTGCACACAATGCTTACATATATGCACAACACACACACACACACACACACACACACACACACAGAAACCAACAGAGTCCCAATTCAGTTTAAGTAGGGGTGAAGTGGGAGAACGTTTCCTATTTTATTCTGTTTTTTTCTAAGTGAAGATCGAAGGTGAACAAGTTACTTTATTCAATGAGCAAAATATGCACTGTCAACTGCACATAAAATATATTTATATGCCCAATTAATTGACTAGTATGTCCCCAACTACATGATATCTGCCTATGCAAAAATGCTTGGAAAATGAAAAATCTGTGCTTGATAAGGATTTAAATTTTTCCCTTAAGTCATTTCAAATCATTTTTTTCAAGCTTTGCACATTTGAGGGACGAGTCACTGGATGCCGGTCGAGTTGCCGGGCGGGATGTCCACACACTCCCCTGTGGCGAGCATCTCTCTGCGCTGTCAAGAAGATGAGCCTCGCCTCGCCTTGGGGAAGCCGGGCAGCTCACATCCTGGGGCAGGGGTATCCTGCTAATCTTTCATCCCTGCAGGCTACTTTCAAACTGACAGAAGGGTTGTATCAGTAATTACCCCTTAAGATGCAATTCTCTGCTGGCCTAATTATTCAGGTCATTTTTGAAGGCAATAAAAACAAAACAAAACAAAAAATCCAGAGTACGACCCCACCCCTTACTGATTTACCCCAAAGTCACACAACCACTATTTTCTGGAAATAGCATTGACAGGTCAAGAGAGAGCACGTTCACACCCTGACAATGAGACTAGCGTGCCCAGCAGGAGGATGCACCGGGCCGACTCTGCACACTCCGGGCACACAGGGCGCATTCCTGTGCTTCCCGATGCGCACAGAGCTTCTAGAAGACAGCATTTGCATCCGAGGGTAAAATGTGGACACCTGGTAATGGGCAGAGAGCCAGGGTGGGGATGAATGACAATACTGGGTGAATGACGAATGATCGCCTAGGCACAAAAGCAAATAAAATCAAAGTAAGTCCACAGCAATCAAGCTCGGAATATTCTCCTGCATGGAGAGGACTGGATCCGGGAGAAGTTTGCCCTGGCTGCCTTTTAAGTGACAGTGGACTACGAACACAGCTGAAGTGAACGCATAGCTCATTGAGGGGGTTGTGAGGGTCCCGCTGGGAACCAGGGTTCAGAGGAAGAGGGTGACTCGTCCCAAGCCTTTGCCAAGATGAATCCCAGCGGAAGAAATCCAGGGAAGAAGGATGAGCAGACACCACTTCCCCGCCTGACCCTCAGTTTTGTGACAACACCAACCTCCTTTGCTGTCAGCCTGTGGGGAGCACACCCCAGATCACCCCAGAACACCCCAGAACACTCCCCAAAACCCTACAGCACCCCGGAATACCCCTAGAACACCCCATAGCACCTCAGAACACCCCACAGCACTCCAGAACACCCCACAACACCCCACAGCACCCCAGAACACCCCAGAACACCCCACAGCACCCCAGAACACCCCACAGCACTCCAGAACACCCCACAACACCCCACAGCACCCCAGAGCACCCCAGAACACCCCACAGCACCCCAGAACACCTCAGAATACCCCACAGCACCCCAGAACACCCCAGAGCACCCCACAGCACCCCAGAACACCCCACAGCACCTCAGAACACCCCACAGCACCCCAGAGCACCCCAGAATACCCCACAGCACCCCAGAACACCCCAGAGCACCCCACAGCACCCCACATCACCCCAGAACACCCCACAGCACCTCAGAACACCCCAGAATACCCCACAGCACCCCAGAACACCCCCACAGCACCCCACAGCACCCCACAGCACCCCAGAACACCCCCACAGCACCCCACAGCACCCCACAGCACCCCAGAACACCCCACAGCACCCCAGAACACCCCAGAACACCCCACAGCACCCCAGAGCACCCCAGAACACCCCACAGCACCCCCAGAACACCCCAGAATACCCCACAGCACCCCAGAACACCCCACAGTACCCCACAGCACCCCACAGCACCCCACAGCACCCCACAACACCCCAGAGCACCCCACAACACCCTACAGCACCCCACAACACCCCAGAATACCCCACAGCACCCCAGAACACCCCCACAGCACCCCAGAGCACCCCACAGCACCCCAGAACACCCCAGAACACCCCACAGCACCCCAGAACACCCCAGAACACCCCACAGCACCCCAGAGCACCCCAGAACACCCCACAGCACCCCAGAACACCCCACAGCACCCCACAGCACCCCAGAACACCCCACAGCACCCCAGAACACCCCACAGCACCCCACAGCACCCCAGAGCAGTCTCTGAACGAATAACCACTCTGCGCTTCTGAACACTAAACACCAGGCTGAGCCTGAGCCACCTTCCAGGTCACAGTGAGTTAGGAGCCCCCGTCTCAGCGCCTCACCGTGGGGCATTGTGGGACATGTGTGATAATCTTCATATTCATGAGGCTTAATTACAGCAAAATTGCCAATCTGTAAAATGTCGCTGCGCTGCAAGACTACTTTCAAGTCTGAAACACGAACAAGAAGGCAGGTCCCCAGAGATGCCCACAGCATGCACAGAGAAGCACCAGAGAGGTGGTGGGGGTCGGGGGCAGGCCGGGCAGGAGGACAGGAAAACGTAACAAGAGGCACTTCATTCGTGCGGGCAAATGAAGATGCTATGGGAAGGATCCGAGCGTGTGCTCATAGCCAACCCTAATGTTCAGATTGGCAGATAAAGGGTCAGATGCAGATACAGACGCGCTTCAGACGTTCTGAGGGTGATACAGATCTCGACTCCTGAGCTCCGTGGCCCACTGTCAGTTCTCACAACCGGACAGCTGTGCCCCAGCTTTAAGCCCTTGCGATGATCGGCTGGAACGGTCAGCAAGCCTTTGGAGGGCAGGGGAAGCCATCTGAAATACCCAGCAACAGACAGACAGAACGAACCCGTGCGCTTCTAGGAATAAACACTGTGCACATGTTTCTAACCACCTGGCAAGAATTGACACATTTGGGTCCTGGTACAACTAGCAAAGAAGTTGTAACCATAGCCAGGCTACATTCTTCTCTCCGAAAAACACCATGGTGAGCTCTGGCCCATACTGTCCATGATGGTTCCTATCACAAGACGAGCCCTTCCCCCTCTCCTCCCCAGTCTCACACACATGCGCGTGCACACACACACACACACACACACACACGCGTACTTCATCTCTCTGTCTCTCTGCCCAGTGTTCACATTCAGGCCATGTGATGGGGAATCTTGATGACTGAGCAACACTTGGTGATGGGGGCATCTGAGCATCCCTATCTTGACCAGGTTAGTTGAAGTGGGAAGACCCTCCCAATATGGACAGTACCATTCCCTAGCCCACGGTGCCAGGCTGAATACAAAGGAGGAGGCGAGCTGTAGGCTGGCATGCAACACCCATGGCTCTCTACTCCCGACTGCGGATCCTGTGTGAGCAGCTGCTTCAAGCGCCTGTGCCTCGACTTCCCCGTGATGGACTGTGTCTGGAATTGTGAGTCAGAATAAACCCTTTCCCCCCAAGTTCTTTTGTCAGCATATTTTGTCCCAGCAACAGACAAGGGGGCCAAGACAGGCCGGAACGCCAAGGCTGGACCCCAGCAGGGCCTCTCGACCCTCACACGCCGCTGTGTGCCAAGAGCCCTGGAGCAACATCGCAAGTCAGAGTTGCAGCTGAGGGGTTACCTCTCCAGACCAGGGCTGCTGTGGCACGCGCAGGCAGCCGGATGCCAGATGCACTGTGGAATTTAAGCATTAGCGGGGAGTCAGTCTGAGGTTCAAACCAGAGGAGTCCTCGCCATGCAGCAAGCTGGCCCGAGGTCTACAGCGATCCAGCAGCCGGCCCTGTGTTCAGATCTGAGCCGATTCTCTTGCCTTGCAGTGACTATTCTGTGCTGGAGGACGAGGCGCGACTGGCCGCAGGAAGTGGAGCTCCAGAAGTTTCTTAGCTCAAAGGTCACAAGGTTAATGCTCAGCAGAAACAGAACTAAGCCACAGATCTGTTAAAATCCAGTCCTTAAAGACCAAACCCTGCTGTTCTCTCCAAATCCTAAAGAAATGACCAATGGAGAGATCAAAGAAAGACAGAGAGCCAGGGAAAGAGGGAAGAAGGGAGAGAGAGACAGTGGGAGAAAGGAAGAGAGAGAGATGAGGGATAGATGGAGGAATGGAGGTGTAAATGGAGGGATGGAGTGATGGAGGGATAGATGGAGGGATGGAGTGATGGAGGGATAGATGGAGAGATGGAGTGATGGAGGCATAGATGGAGGGATGGAGGGATAGATGTAAGGATGGAAGGATAAAGAAAGGGATGGAGGGATGGAGAGAGGGATGGAGGGATAGATGGAGGGATGGAGGGATAGAAAGAAGGATGGAGGGACAGATGGAGGGAGGAGGGAGAAAGTGAGGGAAGAGACAAGGAAGCAGGGAAGAGGAGAACAACACAATGCAGTGCTGGGCAACAGCAGAGGAACCAGCCACTGGCCAGAGAGAGTGTGAATTTGCACTAGCAACACACACCTTCAGTCCTTTATCTGCAGTTCAAAATTCCAAAGGCAGGTCAAAATGAAAAGACAGAAATTAGAAAAATGGATCCATGAGTAAAGGTGCTTGCTGCTCAAGTCTGATGACCTGATGTCCATCCTTGGAGCCAACAAAGTACAAAGAGAGAAATGAGCCCGGAAACGTGTCCTCTGATTTCCATATGTGATATGTGTGCATGCTTGCACATACATACAAACACGTACACGTAAGTAAATTAAAATTGTTTATAACTTTATTGTTTGAAAACAAATTGTAAATAGGAGGATGTACAAGAAACAAAATTCCCCAACCATGAACAGAAATGCACATCACAGTACACAACACACAGAGACAGAAATGCATCACGGCACACTCCAGAAGGCACAAGGACAGAAATGCAACATCACAGAGCACTCCACAACACACAGAGACAGAAATGCAAAGGGCCACACACAGCACAAAAATCCAACCAAATCTGCAGCTCCCGGCTCTGAGGCTGCAGCACCACACAAACCTTCCAACACGGTGGCAGCGCTCATCACCCATCTATGCGCGCCAGCACCTCCACCAAACCCTGGCCGACTCTGCTTCGATCACACCAACGTGCCCAGCCCTGTCTCTGAACCCCACACAGAATGTGTCAGCTGACCCTGCATCTCAGCCTCATGAGTGGCTGTGATAAACTTAGCACCCACAGCAAGCTCTATAATCACTTCAGAATTCCAACTAAACACTTCAGACAAGAGTTTAATGCTAACATTGCATATGAGAGAAAATACGGTATTACAGCTCCAAGCCTGGGTGTGATCCACTCCCATCTACAAACAGAGAGCTTGGAGCATTGGCCATTCCCAGAGGGACCAGCCCCCAGCCCTCCTACACCTGCCCTCCCAGCCCCATGCTTAGCTCTGTGCTCCCATGTGCTTGAAGAGTGGGTATTAGACAGACACCCCACAAGTTTTGCTTTACCCACATGTAGAAGGTGAGGGTTCATTTAGTTCTCTTTCAGGGCTCCTCACCAAAGTGACCACGTTACATCCTGTGTCCCTCACACCATCACCACTGAACCTGCGTCATGATTTGAACCCACGGGTTCATGTGTTTGGCAAGGTCATGGCACCTTTAAGAGGTGGAGCCTTGCTGGAAGAAGGCACTTGCAGGGGGTGAGTCTCACCCTGCCTCCAGGAGAGGACTGCTCTTGCAGCCGGCAGTCTTGCAGCTCTCAGCCTCCTTGATGACCATAACCCAGGCTGTCTCCTGCTTCTACTGCCAGCCATGGCACTTCCGCCATAAATGACTGTCTCTCCCCTTTGGAACTATAAGCTAAATAAATCTCTTTCTCCCATTAAGTTGTTTGATTTTGGGTATTGTCTCACAGCAACACAAAGAAGGAGTAATCAGCACACCCTGGCAGGAGGAGGCTGGTCACAGAAGACTTGCAAGGATTAGCCCAGGCAGGCCTCCAAGCAAGCGCTGTCTCAATTAACGAATTCTCCAGCAATTTGTGTGTGCCTGGCCCCTTAAGAAGCTCTGTTCTGGGACAGCAGAGGATAAGTTTCCCTGTGGGAGGATTTGGCTCGGCATGAGACATCATTCTATAAATGAAGGACTTTGCAGCTTTGCCCAGAAGATGCAGCTGACCCCAGATCCCCAAGATTCCAGGACCCCAACTTTCTTTCTTCAGGATAAATCCCACTGACCACAGCCATTAGGGAAGATTAGGATACAAACATTGGCACCAAAATGAGGCCACATGGTAGAAGCAGACAGGAACTGTGTGATGACTCCTGCACGGGCACAGGGTGAAGTTGTAAGTACCCGGATAACAGACAGGCATCACAGGGTGATGTAAGTATGTGGATGAGGGGCGGGATCTTTCTCATCCTCAGATGCAAAGTCAATCAACAGGTGCTCATGAAGCCTCCACTGTATCATTTAGTGTCAATGAGTGATCAGCTCGTAACTTATTTAGAATGAACAAATCTCTCACATCGTTTTCTCCTTTTTTTCAAAGTATGTGCCTGCACATTTGCATGCACATGTGTGTGAATGTGTACATGTATGCACGTGTGAACACATGCATGTGTGTATGTGTGCACATGCACATACGCATGTGTATTTTGCATTCATATGTGCATACGAGTGTGTATATGCGTTTATGTGCTTGTGTGCATATGCGTGTGCATGTATGTGTGTGCATGTATGTATGTGTGTGTGCATGTGCATGTATTTGTGTGTGTTTTCTAGGGTTCCAGCTCAGGTCTTCATGCATTATACATGGAGTCAGGAGTTGGTCATGGATATCTTTCCTCAGGCACCACTTATTTCCCGAGATAGAGTCTCTTGCTGCCTCAGAACGCCCCACATAATCTAAGCTGGCTCACAAGAGCATCCAGAGACCCGCTAGTAGAGAACTGGGATCCCAAGCACACCTGGCCAACCCTGGCTATTTGGGGCGGTTCGAGGGTCAAACTGAGGTCCTTGTGTTTCCACACAGAGCCGTTTACCCACCGGGCCATTTCTCCACTCTGCTGTCTCCCTGTCTCATCTACATGATCCAGTTGAATTATTTATTCTAGAAATTAAAAAAAAAAATTACTCCGTAGCCCAGGCAGGGCTCACTGATGAACAATCAGGATGAGCAAGCATTGGAGGACTCCGCGTCCCTAGCAGCGCTGGGTGATTAGCGTAATCTACACCAGATGCCCAAAGAGTAATTACTGAATGCAGCCCCTGCCGTGCGCACATTAGGCCCATGTTCATCTAGCGCACATGGGCTCTCACAGCGCATTGTTCTCGGTACCCGTATGACCATGTTGTGGGACCAAAGCTCCAGCCAGGCGAAAACTCAGCAACCTGGGGTCAAAGGCTGCGAATTGACCATCACATATTCCACCATCGTTATTACGGGTTTTTACGTCTATAATTTGCTTGTCCTTTATTTTCAGGGAACGCGCTTCTTTTCAGCAGATAGCTATGATAAAAATCTACCCAAATTGGATCAGCGATTGTATTATTCTGCTTTTCTTTTCTTTTGAAACAGGGTCTCATTCCGCAGCCTTGGTGGTCTCAAACTCATGGCAATCCCCCTGCCTCTGTTTCTAATATGCTGGGATGGCAGGCGTCCAGCTCAGCCTTGCTGATCAGCTATTTCCAAGGCTGATTGTTGAGGGTGACACAGCATGCCCCCACTTACTGTAAACTCAGCAGGTTATTTTACAAAAATTCCCAGGGCCTGGGAAGGCCACTCAGGCATAAGTGTTTGCCTCGCCACGTAAAAAAGTCATGCAGCTCTAACCCAGCTGTAACTTAGGATTGGAGAAAGCAGAGACTGGCAGGTCCCTGGAGCTCCTTTCTGATGGCCAGGGAGAGACCCTGCCTCGAACAAAGGAACAGGTGAGCAGCCAGCAAGAATGATACCCAGGATGCCCGTGGGTCTGTACGTGCACATATTGATACATGTACACACATACAAAAATACATGCATGCTCATGGGCATTCACACACATGTGATGAGCCAGTGGCCTCTCTTGGTTCCGGAGCTTTGGAAGCACGTCAGATGCATCTGGCCAGGAAGCCCTTTGGCTCTTTACAGAGATCCGGCCTGGCTGCGTTCCCTGCCTCAACC